>PVKU01002680.1:0-213453 GCA_004027475.1 Anoura caudifer
AGAGAGGGGGGGAGAGAGAGAGGGAGGGAGGGAGGGAGGGAGGGGGAGAGAGAAGGGACTGGGTAGGGCCATTGAGACAGCAAACGCAAGCTGGGAACGAAGCGTGCACCCCTCCTGCAACGTCAACCTTTTCTTTTCGCGGTGGAGATCAGTCCGCACGTGGCTCATTGTGGTTTGGCTCGAAGATGCGCAGTTGGGCCTCGCAGTAGACTGTCTTGCTCCACTACCCCAATTCTGCAGACTTGTGTAATACTCAGTTATAGTTTTCAAAATCCTCTTATACACATCATCTTATTTAATTATTGTACAATGAGTTGAGCTTCTAATACCAGTCTCATTTCAGAGATAAGTAAATGCGATGATGGAGAAATAGAGTAACTTGCTCCAGGTTCCACTGATAGGGATTCATTAAATTCTGACCGGTGTTGACCATGATGAACGAGCAGCTGTTGAACACATCTGATAGGCAACTGCTGCACATTTCATTTTAAAAAGCCCCCACAGTTCTAGCAGATGGGTAGTGACATTTTTTTCCTGGCTTTTTAGAGGAAAGAAAAAGGGGAGAAGTAACTTGCTAAGTTCGCATAATGGGTAAGTGGCAGAGACTGGATCTAACCCTGGTGCATCTTTGCTTCCAGAACCCGTGATCTGAACCACTCTTCTGGAACCCGGCAAGTCTCTTTCTCCTGATGTTTAGTGAGTCTTGCATAGTATGCTCACAGTCCCACTGAGCCTCACCTCTCTCCACCACAGTACCTGCGTTTTAGCTGGCGTTACTATTTATAGCACGTCTTCTCATTTAGTCCACGCACACATCACTTTTTTCATATCTTATCTTCTGTGTCCCTCACGTGCCTGGCCTCCAAACGCACTGGATCCTTCAGCATTATTTGTATCAATCTCTCTTCTTTCTCTAGTTATTTTGGAAATCTTGTATAAAGCCTGAACAATTTCTGTAAAACTTACATTGTATTTTAATTTTTTTTGCTCTAGAACTCAGGTCACCCAACTCCACACATAGTACTTTAATCAAGAACAAAATCTCTAGAATCAAGAACACTCAAGTTCAAGTTCGGGCTGGATGACCATGGCCCAGTTGGGTAGCCTCTCTGAACTGCAGTCCATTCATCTGTGTAATGGAGATAATGGTAGCTGCTGAATTATGGGTCAGATTTGAGGAATAGTCTAGGTAACATATAATAGACATTTCATATAGTGAGCAGCAGATTAAAAATGGCTTAGCAATAGAAGCTGCTATTAATAATATCATTATTAATCATAATCACAAAAGGAAAGTTGCCTGCTTTGGGAAACACCCCACCCTTGAAGTTTCTCTTGCTTAGGAAATTCCTGTGTATTTTTAAAAGCCTAATAAATGTGAGTCTCTTCCATATACCCCAACATAAAAAGCGTATTCATCTATTTTTATAGAAACCATCTCTTAGATGTGATACTGGTGGCAATAGGTGTGTTGCAGCAATAATAGATTCCACAGTCAAGGGAAAACAGTCAGGAATGAAAATCCACAGTGCTTCCTGATATTAAAATTTTCTTTTCTCCACTTTGTGGGCAGGTGATACCTTCCAGCCTCTTATGATTACTGAATAATAAAAATGCATTATTCTTTTGAAAATACCTGTGACTGACCAATGTTTTTAATCGTGGTCAACAGGAACATCTCTTATTTATCTGAAACTACTCTGGGCTCATAAATGATTGGGGTGAGGACTGAGACTCCTGACAACCACTTCCAACGTGAAGCTACAGTGTAATGAATAGCAGGGTTTCTGCAACTTTGCTTTACCTCCTCCTTCTGGCTTTGCTCACCTCAGACAGAGAAATGACCCACCTTTGCAATATCACCTAGTCCTGCTGTTGGACATTAAACATTTATTTTAAACATTAAAACTGCTGAGCTTGTGAGTTTATGACCCACAGTCACTTTTATTTATTTATTTTTAAATTTTAATTTCTTTATGTTGAAATTACCAAAGCCACTGAATGGAAAGCAAATGAGATCTGGCTGCTGTGGTTTCTTTCATGAAGTGTAACCAAGTACAGCTGGTCAGGGGAGCATGGCAGGTAAATTTCGCTGGTGGGGCTGGTTGGAAGGGCCGGGCATTTGTTATTGAATGCTATATGGTTCGGTTGTGTTTGGATTATGGTTTTGAAAATATCTTTGGGTTTTGAAAACCCAGAACAATGTATTCATAACACATGGCCCATCAGTTTTATCGTGGCTTTCATTTCATGGAGAAAGAGTTGTTTTGCATTTGCAATGAATTGGATGTTTATTTTCCCAACTCTCCCATTTCGTTGTAGTGATGCAGTTTATTCACCTAATGGTAAACATTCCCCCCGCCCCCCACCCCGATTCCTGGTCAGTTCTTGGCTCATACTAGAGGGATTTTATTTCCAGAGTGGTGGTGCATTGCCAAAAAACAGTAGAGCCTCTGTATTGATGAGGACTCGGTTCCTGGGATTTGTAAGTGCCTTCCCTGTGTAGCTATGACTGTGAGCCCTGCCTCTCTCTCTTCCTCTGCCTTAATTTATAAAATAAAGAACTACTGTGAAGGTATTATAAACTACTGAGAAAACACTCACTAGTTGTTACTGGTACAATTGACTTGTTGCATATAGCCGTAGAAATAAAGTCCTTTTTCTTTCTAGAGGCAGCTAAATTCAGTGACACTCAGCAAATATATCCCGAAGTGTGCAAAGAAAGCATTTCTCCGTGTAGCGTTACCGCTAAGGTGCTCCATTCCTTAGGGCAAGGCAGTTTGCCTTTCTCTTCCCGAGACTGCTCTATATGAAAATGTGAGCATCGTTATATTTTCCTGCATCTTCTAGGATGGTGAGAGCGAATGAAAAGAGACAGGTACAATGTACATGAAAGATGATTTTCTTAACACTTTGTTGAAGTAAATGCCTTGTAAATGGGGACATACTGTGGTGTATTGGCAGGCAGGTCATTCGAGTCTCTGGATGTGGAGAATTACAGTGTTGTGTGTCTGCCGTATGCTATTTTATTTTGTCCTCATATGAGCAATTGCAGGAATGCGCAAGCTAACATATCAGTTGAGAAAGGGCCCAAATGAGGGCCTACGGATGGATGAGTCTCAACAGCCAAGAGCTGACAGGGCTGAGAGTCCTGAGCGATGATTTCATTGACTTGTTGCATCTTTCATGCAAACAAGAATTCGACAGCTGTCAAAAAGGCAGATTGGTCTCTGGAATCTCCAGGGATCTATGGAAACAGTGTGTATTTGGAGAAGTGATTACAAATATTAATGGGCTCTGAGAACCACAAATCAGAAAGCATGTGCTTCTGAGACCTCACTGCTCGTAGGGTCAAATTCAGGAAAATTGGATTTTTAACAATTGCATTTATTTAGGGTTTTTTTCCCTCCGAGTATAGTTTCTACGTTGAATAAAACTATGAGAATGGAAGAGAAAAAGCTTTAGCACAATAGACATATACAGAGCTTGACTTAGTGGTCTGTTTTGTTGTTTATCTGCTGACTTCGTGATCCTGCCTGTCTTTAAGGAAACTCTAATTGCTGCCCCCTTGATAGTTCTGTCTCCTTAAATACACAGAAATAGACCCTGCCCCCACCTTTGCCAAGTAACATGTTCATATTTTAGTGTGTGCAGAGTTTTTTTTCCCCTGTGGGATTGCAGTTTTGGACTATGCTCAAGTCAGTGAGAAACACTTACTGCTCTCAGAGAGGAAAGGGTCGAAGGGAGAAGAGTGACCCCCACTGCATGGGATGTTGGGGGGCCCTGGGGAGGCTCCAGGTTAAAGAGCTGTCACATGAGTCAACTCTCCTAATGGTGGAAGTACAGAATGTTAGACCTGGCAGGGTCCTTGAACTTTGTCCAAGCCCTTTGCTCTGCAGAAGAAGAAAGTAATATCCAGAGAAAAGAAGCAGATTGATTGCCCAAGACCATGCAGTCAGGATGGCATCAACGGGAACAGAACTTAGAGTTCTTGGCTTGCTTGTTCTATAAATGCCTTCAAGCAATGACTTAAAAGCTGAAGAGAATCCACTTATTTCAAAGAACGTTTAATAACGGTTTTTACACCATCAACTATTCTTTTGCAGTTTGCTTTAATGTGATTTTTTTTTTTTTTAATGAACACTATGCCTGATTCCTGTACGAAGGGCATAGGACAATGGTTCTCAGCTGGGGATGCTTTTTCTAGCCCCGCACTGGGGGTCATCAGTAATGTCCAGGGACATTTCTGATTGTCAGGACTGGGAGGGAAGAGGAGAGGGTGCTGGTGTCCAATGAGTACAGACCGGCTATGCTGTTAAGCTTCCTATGATGCACAGATGGGCTCCCCACAGGAAAGACAGCTAGTTATCCAGACCGAGATGTCAGGGGTACCTTCATCCACAAACCATGGCCTAGAGGCTTGCTGGGACATCTTCAATTTTTTTTTTTTAATTAATCAATCCTCCATGGTCTTAAGAAGAAATCCAACAAGAACTGGGTTTCTGTGGACCAAAATACATACATGTCATTATGATTGGTATTTGCAAAAAGCTCTTGAAAAGTCTGTGAGATATTAACGCTGTTTGCAAGCGCTGGGTTCCAGCATGGTCCCCTGGTGTGTGGATTTTCACATAACTAGCACTGGAACAGCTCAGCGACAATCATCCAGAGCTGGCTGTAAGCATGCAGTAAGGCCCTCCTGGCTATGCTGGCAGAACTCAGACCTTCTTAAGCAGATGAGCACATGTGTGTGAAGAGAGGCTCAGAAGTCCCACTAACCCATCTAGACGGGTTAGGAGACAGAAGGGTTGGGAGACAGCTGTGAGGGAGGCCTTGGTCACCTTCCCTTGTTCAGGTGAGCCCCCACGGTTTCTTGAGGGAGATTGGATAATGCGACAATTCTCTGCACCCAGGAATTAGGCATTTTCAGACCTCATTGGTTTTCTACAGCAGTCTGCTTAATCTTTATCCCCTGTTGCAAACAAACCACTAGACTGCCAATACCACCCAACAAAAGAATAAAATTTGTCCATCTATCATTAAGATAATTGTTATCGATTAGTCCCCTTGTAATTTTCTGCTTTTTGTTTTCAGATGCTGGTTATAAATCACACCCACAACAGGCACCGAGCCTGTGTTTGTGTCTATTATGTGGCCCTGATAAGGCTAGGCAGCGTTTTTCACCTTCCTGATGTGAGTTATTGAGATTGATGGAAGCGCTTTGCTTGTCCTATCCTAGACACTGTGTAATTAATGTTTCATTATGTTAATACATGCAAATGTGAGAGTGTGTGTTTGATTGGGAGGTGAGAGAACAAAAAGGATTAAAGAGTTCACTCCAAAGTACAAATTAATTTATTGCATTGCTAACTGGCCTCTTAGGAACGAGGGTTAGGCTTCGGAATGAAAGGAAGAAGTGAACAATGAGCAAGAGCAGCGGCATGTCCGCGTCTTTCAGAGGTGCCGGAGTTGACACTTACAAAATGGATATTCCGTCGTACGACAGAGACCTGGTCTGTGCTGTGGTTGCAGCGGTCCGCATCCCCCTCTACAGTCAAAGAGTTATTTCCTCTCTACATACGTAGCGTTGCTACACACGCAGAGTACGGAAACATAGGTGCAGTGTCGTGGTCTTTCCCACGCAGTCCACGGTTGACTTCATGACATTACGCGAGGGGTAGCCAGAAGGGAATTTTACCCCTAAACCAATTATCCACTCATCTATCACAGTGATTTGCTTATTTGCATGTTTCTTTCTGGTCTTCAAGGTGATAATTTTGATTATTTCTTAATATATCTTTGTATTTATGTTTTGTGATTTACTTACCTAGCTCCCTAATATTAGACAGTTAATATGTTTTCTATTGTAGCTGGGTTTGCTCTGAAATCAAACATTGTAATGAGTTTTTTCTTTCTTCTTTCTTTTTTGTATAGACAGTAATGTTTGTTTCATTGGATTCTTTTTTTTTTTTTTTTTTTTTTTTTTTTTTTTTTTTTTTTTTTTTTTTTTTTTTTTTTTTTTTTTTTTTTTTTTTTTTTTTTTTTTTTTTTTTTTTTTTTGAGGTAGGTTCTTAGTGGATTTTCTGAAGCCTAAATGTTTTTATGGCTTTAGCTGTAAATTGCTTTGTTAGGAAACATTCCACTCCCAATATCTAGCATAGAGACTTAATAAATGGTTGCTGTGTTTAATTAAGCTTAATTAAACATAGGTTTCTAGTAAACTACAATAATTCTTTGTAGAAAAAACTACAGTAATTCTTAAGGTTGGCACATTAAGTTGTTTTAGCTACCCATACGTTAATATGGGAAAGAAAAAAAAAGTTAGTTAATCTTCCCCTTCACTAGGTGGTGCTATTTTGAACGTGTTTTAAAAAATGGGAAGCCAGAGAAAGAAGGGTTTAGGATGTAAGATTCAGCCAGAAAGGGCAGGGCTGAATGGCGTTTTGAGAAGACAACCCTGATTCCAGTAGGAAAACACTGGATACCCGGGGGTGGGAGGTGGGGATGGCAAAGTAAACACAATGTTTTTGTGCACAGGATTATGTACTATAAGAAGGTTATAAGATATTCTCAGCTATTAGTGTTATGTAATTTTATTCATTTTTTTGCTTTCATTGCTGATGGTTACCTAGGAGCAGGGGGCAGGGTAGGTATCTGGCCACACCCACGTCTTTTCATATTGCTCCAGGCTGCTTTCCTGCTACAGTGGTAGAACTGAGTAGTTGCATCTGGCCCTTTACAAAAAAACAAACAAATAAGCAAACAAAAAATGCAGACTCCTGGGCTAGAGAAACAAATCTGACTGTCAGATATGAAGTTAGAGTCAAAGATATTTCAAATTCAGACTCACCCACTGGATAAATTCTCATTTGTCATAGACTTTAGTCTCAGTTTTCTCCTCCCTGAAATCAACATAATAATAATAATTTTATCAGTGGTTGAAAATTAAATCATGCAATAGGTAAGTATTGGTCTTCCTTTTTTTCCTTCCTGCAAAGGAAAAGTTTCAAATATATGACTAAGATGTGCATTGATCTAGTAGTTACTTGTACATTGCCATGATGTGGTCAATTGAAGAGTGATCAGCACTATGTAAATTTTTTAAAGCATGTGTATAGAGTAATAATTAATGCAATGAAAAATAGGAAGCCAGTCTTCTGTAAATTTCCCCTGCTTTTAGCTATGGCCATGCTAAGCTGTTAGCAGCTGATGTCAGCATTGCCCACATGGGTTTTCTGAACGTATTTATCTATGTCAGAGCATTGAACTCACCCTCTGCAGCAAAAGGGCACAGAGTTGTGCGTCATTGAATGTGATGGAGCAGGGTTCTCCCTTATGAACCCAGCTCTCATGCCTCATTCTGCCATTATTCTTTATGGCCAAAGCCAGTGGAGTTAATGGTGGTCACTAAGTGGCTGTAGTCCTTTCTACTATGATTCATGTGTCATTTTTCACAGCGGCTTTGCAGACTGACAGGAAGTCTGATACTTTTTGGTTCACAATCCCCTTCACTCAGACCCATCACATTTTTAATCACTTGGTTTAATTTTATTTCCAGCCACATTCCAGTGTGTGGAGGCTTTACACTTACTATCAGGATGTATATCAATAAACACTGGCCTTTTATCTCCATGTGAAGAATTTTCTTTTAATGAGTAAACAACATATAGATGAAATTGAGGCAGTAACGCTCTTTAAATCCAAATTGGACAAAAAAATCCAGAAGCCTAAGAGTATATTATAAATTTCAGAAATAGAAATGTGTACACTGTATCTCAATACAATTAGTTCTGAATACTTCTAGTACCTGGCAAGACTTCTCAATATCAGATAAAAATAAATTAATTCCTAAAAAAATGCACAAGTATGAACATCTGTATCATCTTTAACATACTGATAGGTTGGAGACCATGCATCCCGGTTTGCCTGACAATTCTAAATTAATGCCCTGGCATATTTCTAAATTGAGTCTCCTTAAGTCTCAAAGTATAATTTGTACAAAAAGTTAAATGATTATCCTAATAATCACCCTAATGAGTTAGTTTGAAACTAGCCAAGAGCAAAATGCAATGTGGTGATTAGCCTGCCATCATGGCATGCCTATTTTTTGTTAAATTTTGCTTATTTTACATTGCTGGTAAAAAGGATGGACAGGCTGATGTTCAACAGTAATCCCATCTAAAAGCTAGTTTTAAATCCTCCACCCTCTGCATTCCTGGCTTTATACCTGGAGAAGCCCAGGTATGCACCCAAGAATGCTTTCAATCTGCAGAGTCCAGCTATGAGATTCTTCGGGTGCTGCTCGTCCTTAAGAAAGGGATTACAGTTGAGGCCTGCAGCTACAAAACTAAAGTTTGGACCTAGGGGAAAGCAATTATTACTAAAGGAAGCTCAAGATGTTTGCTCTTTGTCTTTTACTCCCCTAGGTTCATTGACCGTGTTAAAGATGGCAAGATGGTCGCCTTCTCTGAGATGAATACCACCCAACACTTGTTTTTACCATTATCTAGTATGTGTTTATCAGTGTTAAACCCAAACAGGGAAGGGGCTTTACAAAGAGTTTTAGGCAGAGTTGACTTTGAAATTAGTAAATCAGGTATTAGTATATGCAGTAGATGAGTACAGACTTTCTAGTCTAAGTTGGGGAGGTCTGGTGTTTATAAATTCTTATGACCAAAAATACCTTGGTTCTTCATAGAGTCAGTTATGTGGGATAAATTCAGGTGTGTGTGTGTGTGAGAGAGAGAGAGAGAGATTTGGGAATAACCCTAAGGAGAAAATAAAGTTGATCAGGTTTTCTCTATAGTATTGCTGCTGCACCAGCCCATCCACCGCCCCCTTCCATGTATAGGTACTCAGGGTCTCCCGCTGCTAGAAGTGCGGAGGGCACCCTGCAGGCCCTGCCCAGGGAATCCCAGACCCCTGCCCTGCCAGCGCTCACTGTGGTGAGCCTCGGTTCATCCTTCTGGGCGGACACGGTGACAGAGTCTGTAGTCTGATAAGCCATTTTATACCAAATAATTTGGGCTATCAGAATTGTTGACTCTGTCTCTCTTCCTAGATTATGTGTGCACATGACCAAGAGATTTCAGTGCCTAAAATCCTACCTGGTATATTTTTCTGGAATCACAGTAGCTAGAGGAGAGTCTATCAATTATTTTAATTAATATTATGCATTTTTATCTATTTCACCTCTGAGCTGTTTTTGCCCCACTTGGCTGTGTACTGTACTTTTTATACAGTCTGAGAAAAAGGAAGGACATAGATAAGAAGCAGAAAGCTGCTAAAGAATGAGACCGAGACTCGAATTAAGACACATTCAGATTTTATTACTAGATCCTTTTCTGAGCTGTGTGATTTTGGTCAAACAGTTACCTCTCTGAGAGTTTTTCCCACTTGCAAAATAAAGTTAACAATCTCTACCTGACCAACTGTGTGAACTGAGATTGCCATGTAAACTCTAAGTAAGTTACTAGAAATGTAAGAAAAAATAAATAAGAGAAAGTAATTACATGGTGTCTGTAAGCTACAATACAAGCCTTCAGCAAATCTTAATGCAACACTGACCCAGGATTTAAGGTGATAAATAACCCTCAACTCCAAACCCCAGACCTTCGATGTACAAGAGAATAGATCTGACTGTAAGTGAATTTCACCTTTATTGCTTCTTTTCTTGTCTATATTATGCATTCCCCTGACTGCGCAATAACAAGGACATAGTTTTCATGTTGTTTTTTTTTACTAGAAAGAAAAAGAATTATAAAGGCAAGAGAGATTTTATTTCATTATATATAGGATAGTAAAAGGTTTGGTTAATATAATTTACAATTTAATTATGATTTTTAAAATTACAGGTCTGGTGTATATGATACAAATCAAAGAACTGTGTTATAAAAATAAAGTAACCTCCCCTTTATGTTCTGTGACATCTATTAAGCCCCTGGCTTTCCTGGCCTCGAGGTGGTGTGGGGTTGAAAGAGTTAAATGCATTAGGTTAGAACCCCATAGGTCGGGCAGAACAGGAGAGGAGGCAGGTGTGTTTGTCTGGGGCCCTGCCTCACTGGCGGGAAAATGTCTTCAGCTGGTGAATTGTAAGGGAGCCCGCAGCTGAGGTGAAGGCTGCACCTCACTCAGTAAACTCAGCACATCTTCTGCTCTTGCCTTTGTTTTCCATCTGAGAATTGTCTGTGAGCTTACTTCTGAGAATTTGTGATGATACTTGGACCTCTCACCGGAATTACAGTTTCTGTCATTCAAGGGAGCCCGCTCTTTATTATTTAGGTACATTGTGGGCTTTTACTATTCTTAGGTGGTAACACAGAAGATCATTTCTTTGCTATGATTCTTACTGATTTTATTTTTAATTAGAGACAGGGTGAAAGGAATTTGCCGAAGGTCAAATAAGGTAAATACATGAAAAGCTCTTAGATAAAGGCTTATCCAAGGATGGTAAAAAGTGGTAAAAGAACCTCAGGAATCCACAAGGCAAAATCAATGATGCTGTAAGTCCCTAGCTCTTCAGGATTGCAAGTTACCATTTTAAAAAAATCACTTTCATTGATCTATGATTGAGCTGTACATATATAATATATACAACTTGGTGAGTGTGGAGAGAAGTATAAACCCATGAAAACACCACCACAATCAAATTTGCTAGAAACATATCCATTATCTCCAAAAGCTTCCATCCACCCTCTTTATTTATTTAAGTTTTTGTGATTAAAAAAACACAACATAAGATCTACTCTCTAAGCAAGTTTTTAAGTATACACTACAATATTGTTAAATATAGGCAATATACTATACAGTAGATCTATAGGAGTTATTCATCATATATAACTAAAATTCTGTAGCCTTTTTATTTAAATGAATTTTTCAAAAATTTTGCTGTGGTTTCCAAGCATGGTCATGATATGTGGAAAGGGATTAGACCTTTATTTTTTATATTAATTTTTTAGAGAGAGACAATGACAGAGACAGAGAAAGAGACATCAGTTTGTTATTCCGCTTATTCACGCATTCATTGGTTGTTTCTTGTACGTGCCCTGAGCAGGGATTGAACCTGCTCAATGCTGGCACATTAGAACCGGCTCTGCTGGCATATTAGAACAGTGCTCTAACCAACTGACCTACCCGGCCAGAGCTATGAGACTTTTTAAAGTCAATGAAAAATTCTGCTGTGCTGTAGCAGTGGGCCGGTCTATGCTGGCTTCTAATTGCAATAAGAAAACAAAAGAAACTGCTTTTCCCTTCACCTAGAATATTTATTCATTAAGATGAAAAAAGCTAATAAGCTTGTTTTCCCTTTCTCTGGGGCTTTCTAGTAAATGATGTATGATAATAGCATGTGTTTTATATAGCATCAGCAATTAGAAGAATACATTTTCCACAGAATTCCCCACCACTCTGTCTGCTAAGGTCCCAAAATAGGTACAGAAGGTAACTGGGACATTAGACAGGACAAGGAGTGTCCAGGAGCAGCAAGGAAAGGGACAAAAAAGGACAGGGTATAATAATGGTCTGTGGTCTCGATCTAGAGAGCCGTTGGAAGGAACACGGTAGCTGGGGTCTACACAGACATTTACTAGATGTTTAACAATATCTGCGAATAAACTGGTAATTATAACGAAGAAGTTGTCCTGTGTGCATAGCCTGTAGACCAAGTGTTCTTGCTGAAGCTCTCGTCCGTGGTAAATTTGTTTCCGGGAGGAACGCTGTGTTAACAGTAGTGAGTCTCGCACAAGGGGGGCAGCTTCAGTCGGCCTGGACCCCCCCACACTGTGAATCAGCAGTATCGTCTTCTGGGAATAGGGCCAGATTTGGCTCCCTGCCTGTTTATTTTTTTTAATAGTGGTTTATACATTTTGAAAGGGTTGACTTTTAAATCATTATATACATCTACATCTATATAATATGCTCGCAATTTGCTTCCTGGCCCACAAATCTGAAAAATATTTACTATCTGGCTCTTAGCAGAAAAAGTTTGTCAACCCTTTCTCAGAATATGCAAGGAAATGTTTTCAATGTCATATTTGAAAATTTTTATTTTTGATGACAGTCACATTGAGCAATCTCTGTCATTCACAGCCACATGAGAGGAATTAAGTTTCTACTTTTCCACCTATGTTATGATATTCTTTCAGTGATTTGGGTAATTTTCCTAAACTCACATTTTTATCTATGTAAGTTTACTTATTCAATAGATGTGTATTGAATACTTCGGAGATGGGTCAGGGCCACTAAGGGCTGTGCAATATGAAGAGACAAATCTGATGTATTTCTGCTCCCTTGGAGCTTGCAGTGTGGGAAGGAAGCGATTCCCATAAACATGATATGTGAGAGGAAGAATGGAGTTGCAGGAGAGGCAGCAGAAAGAGCCATCACTTCCGAGAGCTGGGACTGTCACTGCTGCTCAGTGAGACTTTCTGCCTCTGCACAGGCTTGTGTCTAACTTTCCCATTTTGCAAAATGAGAACCTGATGAGAATCGATGGTTATTGTTTAACTTGGTTAAGAATTATAACTAGTTCTAAGATATTATTGGAATTCACACCATATTGGAAATCTAGAGAATTATAACTAGTACTAAGATATTACTGGAAGTCATGCCATGTTGGAAATCCAGAGAACTGGGAGTCACTTGAACACAGCTCGAGAGAAATTTTTACCCTGTGCTTTCTTCGGTATCTGTGGTAGGACTTGGTCAACAAAGCATTTACTAAAGATTCAATCTAAAGAACTTTCAAGGTTCCAACCAGACATTCAGGTGTCAACAGGATTTCATTCATTTGAAGATGTACTTTTTAAAACATGGATATAATAGGGTCAATCACTCCTTGGCCCACGCATGTTCAATTCTGAACCACTGTGTGGACACAGGTTGCCTTCAACTTTGGGTCCCTCCCGCTACTCCAGTGTGCCCAAGGTAATAACCACTGGATTCTAGGGAAGGGTCTAATTACAACACTTCTGGAAATTGAAGCAAGCAACTTATACAGGCAATAAGCACTTTTTTGAATGACAAACACACGTGTCTTTCCTCATCTTCTGGTCTACTCTAGCCAAGGGACACATCAATGGCTCCTTCATCTCGAAGGTCGCATAGATCACGCACATGCTGCGTGGATAGCGTTCGGAAGTCCCCTCACGCTACTGGTCCCCTGGAGAGACTTGTCCTTGTGCTTCAAGTCACATCCTATTGAACCTAAATTGTCATGGAACAAGTTGTTTGGAGGGTTCCTTAATAGACGCTGACTTCCCGAGCAGTTGGAAGCTCATTGGCTCTCAGTTCCAAAGCTGATATTTCTCTTATCACTGTAGGTTCTCATTCTTGATGTTATGCATGGACTAAGCAGAAATATATCACCTTCCTACTGGGACAAAACTCTATAAATATCATGGCAAAATGAATGACAGCGTTTTAATAACAATCACTGTTTGCCCTCCATTTTCAGAAAATTGGACTCATGTAACACAAATGTTTTCTCAATATGGGTCCCTTCATCTGACTTTATATCACAATATCAACTGTGAAGTTTGCTGAATTTTTAAGGCTTTCCCTGGACCTGTCAGACCTTGATGGAATTAATCCTTCATATTTGTAACAGCAGTTTCCACAAATTGAATACTTCGTTTTTCATGAATCGTAATAAAGCATTTCATGCTTTTTTGATACAGTGACCTCCGCAGTCTTTTATCTTCAAGGAAAAAGATGAGACTGTCTCTCTGTTTTATGGATAATGAGGTGGGTTGTTGGTCTCTCAGCACATTCAGTAACTGCAACTCTTTGTGGTCTCCTAAGTCTGATAAACTGATCACAGGCGATTATAGCAAATCTCTTCACATAGTGAATTTTTCCCTAAATTTGAAGTTTATTGATTTTATAAGTAGAAAAGTTAATAGGTGTGAACTCATAGTTTTTATGACGTTACAGCTAAAGACTCCTGGGCGTTATCTAGTCTAGCTCCTTGGTTTATTGATGTGTGCGTGATTCCCACCATTTGGCCCACACTCAGAGGGCGAGTGAGTTACAGAATCAGACTAAGAACTCAGGTTTCCTGGCCCCTCATGTTGAGAGCTTCCTTTGGCAACAATGTGCCCTTTTCTGCATATAAATGACATAAATTGCTCTGTTGATCTACTTGGAAATCACCTGAGTTTTCATTTGTTTGTTTGTTTGTTTGTTTTTGAACAACCCGTATCCATTCCCTCAGAAACCCCATTGACCCCACCTTTAAAGTGAATCCTAAATCTCACCATTTCTCACCACTTTTATGCAATGTTTTAGTCCCAGTTGTGTTACCTCTCACTTGGACTGAGGAACTGGCCTCCTAACTCGTTTCCCTCCTTCTCCCAGTGACCCCTGCTCTCCACACAGCAACCAGAGCGGTCCTTCTAAAGCAGGCTTTCCCAGCCTCAGCACCACTGGTGTGTTGAACTGGATAATTCTCTCTTATAGGATGTGTAGTAGCATCTCTGCCGCTTGCTATGAGATGCCAGTACTATTCTTCCCAATTATGGCAAGGCAAATTGTCTCCAGACATTGCCACATGTCCTCTAGGGGGTGGGGGTGGGGGGGCAAAATCTGTTTCTTTGGAGAACTCTTTTAAAAACAAGTAGGACCTTTTCACTCTAATGATCAAGACTCCCCACTAGGTATCTATCTTCCTCAGAGTTCAAGCAAAGTGATTTTGCTTGTGTACAAGGTCCCACACACCTCCCTCTAACCTCTGGACCTTATCACCTTGAACTTCCTCTCTCCCTCTGTCTGATCCAGCCATGTGGACCTCCCTGCAGGTCCTGAAAAAGGCTATCTCATCACCAACTCATGGCCTTAGGATGTGCTCTTCGGTCTCTCTACAGAGTTCCCCTCGATATGGGGAAGCCCTAACTCACAGGGTGTACTTGGAGGTGGAGCCTTTGAGAAGTAACGGGTTTAAATGGAGTCAGGAGATCAGGACCCATGATGGGATTGGTCTTTATAATAAGAGGAAGAGAGGCCAGAGAAGGAATTCATTCTCATTCTCTCTCTCTGTCAAATATTATTACAACCATGTGGGTAATAAAGCAAAATGCTACAAATCAAAAAATGAATAATTTCTTGAAAGGAAATGCATACAAACTTTAGCAGTGGCTATCACCAGATGAACAGGATTATAAGCAATTATTATGATATTTAGTTTTATATCCATATTTCTTATTTGTGTATGGTAAATAAGGGTAACAACTCATGATATGGATCTGAAAATTCGTTGGTCCCTTCACAATTAGTGGCATCTCCTGTGCTTGTTCACTCTTCACCGCCATCCTGATGGAGATATTTCCACGCACTGGGTACTCTTTGGATGATGCTTTCTCTACATACTCTACATAACCTTTCTCAGTGTCCCAGCTCACAACTGTGCACTGGTAAAAGGGTATGCATTCCCCTACTTTGAGAAAGGCTGATGAAAAACCTGGGAGAGGAGAAAACCCACTTACATTTCGCCAAAATGAGAGAGGAGGAAATGTTCAAACCCAAGGCAGATTAAGAAGCACATTAAAGTTTTACTTCTACATGTTAATTTTGCCTGACACCTGGGAAGTGATAACCCAGATGTCAGACTGTGTTACCTGTTGATCTGCAAAAAAATCTCATTACAATTTCCCCAGCACCACACAGTAAAATCAACCTGTAGAGATCTAGCACTTGAAGCAGCAAATAGATGTGGAAGCTATTCTGCCACTCTCGCTTGGGCCTGCTTGCTTTCTTTACCATCGGAGTTTGCTTGAGGGCCCCAGACAGTTGCCCAGGGCACACATTTCTGGCCCTAAAAATATGCCGGATCCCCTAGACTTTGTGGAAGAGGCCCTGTGTCCAGAATCTCTGCTGCGGAACCTCTCTGTGGCCTCACCAAGATTTTTGCTGGGGCAGCTGCTCTTTGGATCCCGTCGTTGGCACTTATATTTCTGAATTCTGCTCCCTGTCCTGCAAAGGGGCCAGAAAAAGAAGAACCACTTTGTCATGGACAAATCAGGTTCGGAAACCTTTCTGCGTGGACATTTGGTGGTGCTGAACTAGGTCAGCAAATGACCTGGTACTAAAACCACCATTCCTGATTTGATTGTGTGTACTTTCCCAGAGTTCTCTGTTCTCTGCGGCACTCTGTGAGGGCTGAGTGGAGTCTTGTGAGTTCACAGACCCCATGCTTAGCTTTGCCGAGATCTGAGGGAAGTCATTTCATGGGGGAGAGTGTTGCCAGATAAATACAGAATGGTCAGTAAAATAGAATTTCTGGTAAACAACAAATAATATTTTAGTCTAAGTATACCCCATACGGCATATATTTAATGGAACCATGTATGAAATGATAATACTAATACATTACTGTTTTTCTGAAAGTAACATATAACTGCTGTCCTTAATTTTTATTTACTAAATCTGGCAACTCTAATGGGAGAAAAACTTGAACTACCCTTTAAATTTTTTCCTTTAAATTTTTATCCAAATCTTCCCTACATTTTAATGATACTTAATAAATCCCCATAGTAAAATGCGACTGTGTTTCTTTCTGGTGAACCTTCCTTGCATTATTTAAATTCATGGATAAATTTCTCAAAACCTAATTCATTTCTAATTTCCACTGAAACTTGTCTTAAAGTCAAACAGCTTTAAATATGTTAGCCTCTAGCAAGGGTTGGAATGCACACAATCTTTTAAAGATATGACCACATCTCTGACAACTGTTTTTACAGTGTCTTGTATCCAAGTAGGAAAAGAAAACCCAAAAGCACTGATACTTCATGGAAGTCCCCGTGGTCATTGGTTCTGGTGCTTTGGTGAGCTCTGCTTTCTCACCCTGGACTGGCTGAAGTTCAAGTCTTGCATAAGGTGAAGCACATAAGGCACACCCCAGGCTGCAGCAGAGAAAGAGAAAATGATCTTATGGTTTTGCCCACCTAGATACCAAAATGAACCCAAAGGCAGGTTAGCAGGATGAGTGTCTGAAGTTCCAGTATTTGAAAAGGATGCAATTGACCACAGAGCTAAAAATGTGAGGAAAGAAATGCAACCTGAAAAAGAACACTCTATTTACCAAAACTTCTTTTGGGAGAGGATTGTAGCTATTATAGCTGATCAAAAGAAGTTTTTTGTCAGCTCCTTATGTGAAGAATCAAGATATTCCAAGGGCCATTATAAATGTCCAATTGACTGTGGACTTTTAATTTTGTTTAAAGGGATACAACTCTTTGGGGTCCAAACAGAGTGCTGGTTACAACAGAGGAAAGATGAGTATTGTCAACAACAGCTCACTTTCTTGGCCCTTCCTCCACTTCAGCCTCTCAGAGAAGTATACAACGAATAATAATAAGCTTATGTTGAAATGGTGCTCCATTAGTTGCCTTCCTGGATCTTCTGTAATTCACCTCCCTACCTAGAAAAATAATTGACCCAAATTGCACATATTCCCCAAATATGGAAAATTGTATCAAGACAGTCCAAAGAACACAAGGATCCCCATGACCTGGTTTAGGCCACCCGATATTTTGGAGAAGACCTTCTCAACCTTAAGTGGATGCCAGAATCTCCTGGAAGTCTAATTAAAGCACATGTTGTGGGGTTGTACCCCCAGAGATGCTGGTGGTGGGATCTGGGGTGAGGCCTGAGATTGTGCATTTCTAGCAAGTTCCTAGGTGGTGTTGCTTTGCCAGTTGAGAGACCATAATTTGAGAATGACTCTTTCACAATTTATATTCTGATATTCTAAACCCAGTAAAGTTGACATAGAGTTAGGGGTTCTATTAATTTACATTGTATTTTATTTGTTAAAATTCCCACTTCATCGCAAAGCCTCACAAGCTTTATAAGCTTTTGCTAGGACAGAAGTCCAGATTTACAGCTGCATGTTTGATTCATGTTTGGTAAATTGAAAATTAATGATATTTTATCATCCATAGAATCATTTCAATTTCCTTCAGTGGAGATCTCTTTCTTTATCTTAATGTAAGATAAGCAGATGCAGTAGCATCTGTTTCTCAGAAGAGATAATGATAAAGTTTTCTGCATTGATCACAAGGTTTGGAATCACCAAGATCTCCAAGCATCCCAAAGTGAAAGTTTCTGTAATTCAAAAGAAATAAAATTATGCCTAGCAAGTTCTATGGGGATTTGTATGACATTTTCTAATCTTCAAATCTTTTCAGGAGCCTCTTTCTACTTTTTATGAATTTCATTTTTAGCTTTTACTGCTTTAACCAAAAGCTTTCACATTTTCAACTTGGAAAGGAATTTCTGACTCCATGGGGCATTATTTTTTTCACACTTAACAATGTTTGATATTGTAGATAAAATGTCATACTTTAAAAACCCATTCTAAGTTAGTCTTCCTCTGTGACTGAATGGTCTTTGAAATCAACACGAACATGACAGGGAGAGCAAGCACAGAGGGATTAAGCTCACACAAATATTTGTACTAGCTGTTTGATCATTTTGGTGAGTTTCTAAGGTACATGAAGGATCTTTCCTGTCTCTAGATAATTAATAGAAACTTGGATATGTCCCTGGCAATGTTACCTCTGATGTTTATTTGGCTGACAAAACTAAAGAAATAGCCAGTAATATTTCTTCTTTGGTTCACCCTCCCAGAGTTGGCCCTTCTCTGTATCCTCATTTGGGAAATATTGAAGGTTTTACTATGTTAGTACTTGTTTATAAAACTACTGTCTTTCAGAAAAGAAGAAGAAGAAAGGGAAAATGTCCAATTATGATATGATACTTTATTACTTTTTCTTCAGACTGACACAGAGTAAGAAAAGATACCAATTAGTCAAGTACATACATGGCTCTATGCCCAAGTCCTGAAGATTTAGAAATCTTGCCAGCCAACAAGTGGATGGAGAGAGTGCTGGAGATTCACTCTTTCTAACCTTGAGCTCTGGTGACAGACTTAGTTATACAAGTTTCTTAGTGGATAGGATCTTGGTACTCTCAAGTATATTTCTCCAGAATATATTCACCTTATGTCATTTTGCATCGGGCAAGAACAATTGCTTCTTTTATGAAACAAGGCTGAGAAATGTTACTATTTGAGAGTTCAACAGAATGACCACTGGCTTCTTAAAAATAATATCCAAACAAAATGAAAAAAAAAATCTTCTCCAATAGGCTTTTTTTCCGGATAAAATTCCCACCATTGTCATTCTAATGTAAAATCCTTTGTAAAATCATGAAGTAGGTAGTTCCGTTGAGACACTTCAAAAGCATTCTTCTGTGGCTCTCCAAGTATTTTCCAAGAGATCTGCACTCTCATCAGACTCTTGGGTGCCCAAATTCCAGTCACAACTTTTTGATCTACAAACTTATCTACAAAAGTTATTTCTACTCCTTTGTCACCTTCTGTTGTATCATCTCTCTTTCTCTGTTCACACATTAAATCAGACAGTTGGTTTCAGATGGATTCTTGGATAAAAATGTTTGATAAAATTATTTCATATTTAGATATATACTGGTAGGCAAAATTCCTCCAAGGAAAATTCTAAGAGATGGGGGACTGGTGACCTGAATGGAAATCGGTGTAATGCATTAATGGGACCCTTTGTCAGTCTGTGTGAAATGCTTCACCAGGGAGTGGAGGCAGCTGGTGCCTAACATGGTCAGACTCTGAAAAGGGGACCATTGGAGTCATTTCTGTTATTTCCCAACGATTCTATTTGCTTGAGTCAGTCTTTTCTAAGAACTAAGTAACTAATTCATGTTACTCAAAGCAGTGAGGTGCCTTCATTCCAGAGCCATCTATTCAAAAGTGTAATTGTTAAAGGAGTACACAGCTCATCCTACCAGTGAACTGCAGGGGTAATTATATTGAAGAAATGTTCATCTTTATTTATCTTGTATACATTATGGACTCCCAGCACTGAAAACTGTCATAACCTCCCTGTGTCAGATTAAGTGGATTTTTTATTTGTGATGATGGGCACAGATGCTCATTAACATGTTGTCATAAATAGCTGTGTTAAATGTATTATGTGTTCTGTGATATAAATAAGAGGTTCAACATGAGGTTGTTTAAAATATGGTCCCCAGGAAGAACAAAAGAGTAATAAATGCTTTTTAATATAGTTGGCTGGACTTGAACCCTAAATTTTATTTCTACCTCATTAAGGTTGTCTGTACAGAAACTGCAGGTATTACTCTAGGGAAACACCTTGCCATTCAAGGACAGTAGAAATCCTTTCTGCTTTCCCTTCCTTGGTGTTTCAAACATTTGGTGTTTACTCGCTTGTTTCTTTTCTTGTAAAGGAGATATCTGTAGACATCGGCAATGTCTGGATAGCAACCTTAGTCAGCATCACAGTCAACTTAGAGCTGGGTTCTTCTGATGCATGCCTTCAACCCAACTTAGCTCTGAGAAGTTTCCAAACTGGATGTTGAATGTAGAGTTCAGTGCCTTCATTTTATAGATGGAGGAACTGATCTTCTTAAGAACTTAAAAGTTGTCTTTGAATCATAGAACTTTAAGCAATAAATACATGTTTATTCAGACTCCCAGTTTTCTACTTTCCTCGGGAAGAGTGGACAGTAATAATTAGATTAGCTACACTAATAGGATCTGTGGGGAGAAGGAGCCTATTGGACAGCGAGGGGACCAGGCTGCATCTTTTGGGATATTTACCAATATCATTGATTGGTAAATAATGCTCACTGTTATTTTACAATTTAGGTTAATTTGGCCAAAGTTCCATCTGCTTTCTTTGGGCGAATGGCCTAGTTGAATGAAATGAGTATATGATGATGAGTGACGTAGTTCACTGTGAAAGGTGAACAGGAGGGAAACAACAGCCTCTGGATGTATGGTTTAGAACAATTTGGTGTGCAAGAGCATGCCAGGTAAGGCCAGGGAGAAACAGGGAGAAGCTGTTCAGATTTATCTTCACGGAAAGTGGAATGTGCAGAGTGAGGTCTACTTCTGGCCATTGGGGCTAATATGGGTCAATCCTATCTGAGAGTATTGATGATAAGCAGTTTAGATGCCTGCTTTTGAAGTGATAGAAAAATGGAAAGTTTACAGAAGGTACAACAAAAAAATTGTTCCCATTATAGAAAAAATTAAGAAAACTAGTGAAGTTGAGTTGTTATCCTAAAAGAAAAAAGTGAAGGCTAAAATATACTTTAGTGTAAAGGGCCCCTACAAAGAAATGTCTGTCTTCCTCTGCATCTTCACACAAGGTGATTCAGGAGAAAATGGGATTAAATGGAATCATGAAAATTCATCTAGAGTCTAAGAATAATTAAATATTGAAAACAAGATAGTGAGGGACATTGTAGAATATCCTGTCCCCACAGATGGTTAAACATGAAACTGAAAGTAATGGAATTGGGATGATTTAGGTATACACCTGTCTGAGCAAAAGATGAGCCCAATGAGCTCCTGAAACCTCATCAAAGTCTTTGATTCACCAGCCAAGCATTCTACCAGATGCTGTAGTGCCAGTCCCCTGAAGAATGTTCCTTAACTATACTTGTTCTAACCCCTCGGTATTCTTAAATGCGTTTCTGTTCCTCCTGTTGATGTCTTATGTTCACTTATGTTTATGGGGGGAAAATCCAATAATAATGTTCACTTAGATTTTCTGGCTCAGGAGCAACATTTGGATGGAAATTAAGACACGACAGGGACTTGGGATTCTGGTAGTAGCTTTATTGACTTGCTTCTGCAAGTGGAATTATTTACCTGTTTTAAAACCCACCTGAGCTTTGCTATAAATAACTTCCCCCACTCTGTTCAGAGTTGGTTCTCTTGTTGTTGTGACTAAAACAACCTGTCCGAGTAGATTCATTTTAAAAATTAACGGATACTATAAGCCCAATGGTAAGATAGAAATATTACCCCCCCCAAAAAAAACAAAAAATAAAAATAAAAATAAAGAAATATTACCCCAAATCTGAGCACTTCACTATTATTCACTGCTGCTTTAAAATATCTAGTTTTAAGAAAGAAAATATCTAGTTTTATTTGGAAAATTTTAGTGTATTCTGCCCAAATTTTCAAGTACTGACTGACAGGTGATAATGGCCACATCTAGATTTATATAAATTCTTGCCTTTTCGTATTATTACTCTTTGGTACAATTGTTTCATTAATTATGGTTACTTTAATTGGCCCCATTTTTGCTTCTTTAACAGAAAATCCTTGATTTTAAGTTCTATTAGCTCATGGGCATTTTGCAAAGCACCTAGTTTTTTTGAAAACATTTTGTAAAAAAAAGACAGGGGATTTAAGCTTGCGATCTACTTGAATAAACGAACATAAATGTTTCCCTGGGCTTTCTTGTTGCAGGTTTCCAAATAAAGGCTTTCACGTCGCTGCACTTCCTGTCGGAGCCTTCGGACGCCGTCACCACGCGCGGGGCAAACGTCCTGCTGAACTGCTCCGCGGAGTCGGACCGCGGCGTCCCGGTTATCAAGTGGAGGAAAGACGGCGTCCACCTGGCCTTGGGGACGGACGAAAGGAAGCAGCAGCTTCCCAATGGGTCTCTGCTGATACAAAACATCCTTCACTCCAGGCACCATAAGCCGGATGAGGGACTTTACCAATGCGAGGCTTCCTTAGGAGATTCCGGGTCAATTATTAGCCGGACAGCAAAAGTTGCAGTAGCAGGTGAGTGGATTCTTCCTCCTCCTCCTCTTCTTGCTCCATCTCTTCTTCTTATTCTGTTGGTTGAGACAAGAAAATAATCTCTGCAGAAACAATGTATATTTTTAAGAAGAAAGAAAAAATGTAAAAACATGTACTTGTGTTTATTCCTTCATGGTCTTGACTTTCTTTTTGGACGTCATTTTGGAACACTGAAGGATCTTGACAATCAATGTAGTTTTCTGAGTTTTTTCCAAAACAAAGTTTGGCTCAAACTGACTCACTGTGTGTATGGACTTTTTATTACTAGAAAAATGATTTCCTAATTCATTCTATTTTTATGGCCTCACTAATGATAAAATTTTGCAGATTTTTTTTGTGTTTTTTTTGCAATCAGAGCAGTGAATTTAATTGTGATTTTAATGGCTCAACCTACAACATGTAGATTTCCAAATGAAAAATACATATTTCCATTAGAGCTTCCAAATATCTTAATGTTTGATAATGTGTTGACTCAATAACTGAGTAATTTAGATGAACAGTTTATTTTTGATTCTAGATATTGCAGTGGCATAGACTGTGGGGAGCAAAAAGCGGTGCTGAATGTTCTGGAATCCATGGGTATTGATGTTCCTTCCCCACTCATTCTGGTTAAAGGGCAGCTCATGATTATTTCTTTTGGTCTTTTCAGTGTTAGACCTGTGGAAAGAGGAATCAGAGTTTTACTCATCTGTAATGATTTAGTTAAAAGTTAAGCTTTGATTAAAAAAAAATGATACGAGACACAAAACCAGGCAAACGAATCTTAGCTGAAATGAATTTAGGTCTTCAAATGGCTAAACAGGCTTGAAGGGCCACTTTCAAACTCAATCTTTAGTTCTCAGAAAAAGTAAAAATGTAACTACATAAGAGGCTGTTATGTAGTCATTTGATGTGGGTTTCCTTTCCCAGGTCCCATTAGTCTGCATCCTGGAAGCCTGATGAGAATGAGGACTCATTGTTGGCAGTAACATCCTAGGACAACCAGGCAGGACCAGACACTTCCCTGCGCCCTCACTCTTCCAGTGAAGGTGCGGTGAAGCTGAAGTCTGAAGGAGGTGATTTTTTGTCAGGTGATGCTATGAAACACTAGATTTCAGAGATAGGTGGTCAGTGTACACATTCAGCTCCATGTCCCTCTTTTGTGACTTCTTTTCCCCAATAAGAACTCTCTTTTATATTCAGTTAAGCCAGACTTGAACTTGAGTGAAGGTGCTCTGGTGGTCAGGGTCCTTACACCTTTAGGTGTAGTGGCTAGCCATCCAAATTTAACCTGGGCTGACCTGGATTTACCACTGGAAAGCCCCGTGCCTGCAAACCCCTCATTCCGGGTAAAACTAGGATGGTTGGTCAATCTACCGAGGGGTATCCCACCTGCTATAGTGATGACGGACTGAAGCGTGAATGCAGAACGTCTGCTTTACACAAGGGGACACATGAGGTGGCATCCTGATCATGGAAACTAGGGCTATCAGCCTCCTCCTGGGACCTTGGAGTGACGGGTGTCTGAAATTTGATTGATGAGCATAAAGAGTGCAGAGGACTGAGCATCTAGGTGAATTATGATTGATTAAAAGGAACAAGGAGAACCATGCTGAGGACTAAGGTAAAAGCTGTTTTCTTCCCAGAGTGCTCCAAACGCAGTAGGAAGGGTACAATCTGATTTTCTCTTCTTTGAGCATTCCTGGCCTCTCACATCCCATCCATCAGCCACCCACAGTGCTATGGGAACTCTGCCAAGCTGAATGAATTGAACTGGTGTCTTGATGCCCCTTTCCAAAAAGCTGATGCACACGTGCCTGTCAAAGAAAATGTCCTGATATATTGTGGTTTCAGTTTTCCTGAATCTAGATTTATTTTTCACGTGTTCGCTGTTTCAGTGATGAAATGAAGAACCATTTCTTCCCTGTGAGATATTAAAATAAAGTGGCTTCGCCTTTGTATTCTGTACAAGGATAGGCTGCCAGGTTCAGTCGCTGAGTTACAATCTAATATTAGATTGTATCATTTCGAGGCAATAAGGCTGTTCACAGTGTTTTAGACACTTACTGTGTTGTTTGGCAATACAGCATACATCAATGTTACGTCTGCTGAGGTTAAAATTGCCAAACTACTGGAATGCACAAGGGGCATATATCTTCCTGGTAATAAAGACCGTGGACCTGATTTAATCTCATTTTTAAAGCATTAGCAGTCAATAAACCAGTCACCACTAAAAGGTGAAAAAAAAATCTGTTCTGTACCCTGAAGTGCAATGGAGAGCCCATTTACTATGAATGCCCCTTTTCCATTTTTGCTCTCTCAAAGTGTCTTTTGATAAAAAGAAATGTGGCAAATGAAATCTGTCTTTAATCAATCAGCACGTTTTACGCAGTTGTCTCGCCAGGCACAGCATTCATCCTCTTTTCTAGGAACTTCTCAAGTGCTCTTTACACCCTGAGTGCACACTTAGCTGAAGAGGGAGGGAGAGTCAGAAAGATAAAAGAAGGAATGTTGCATTCCATCCGACATCTCGTTAACTATCCCGGTGGTAGCAAGCTACTGACTACTGGTATTTCTGGTAATTGTGAGTTCTATCAATAAGGAATGTCTGGGCTATTAAATCTCTATTTGAAAGCCCCTTAGCCAGCACTGGCTAGAACTTGGGAATTTTATTTGTATCCAAGTAGCTCTGATCTGAAATAGTGCAGTATTTCTCTGCCATGAACACCTCTGTTTAGCCTCTATAATGAGAACAGCTGGAGACGAGAGGCAGAGCCAGACTTGATAAAGCTTCTCTACTACCCTGTCGACCTAGCCAGGTATCGGGCGTGTTTTGTAATTCAGTAGGCATTTGTCTTACTAGTGAAGACATGTGGTTTGGGGTGTGTGCCCTAGATGGAGCAGTTTTTAGCAATGTCATCTTCTTCTCCCTCATTCTCCTCATCTCCCTTCCCCTCCTCCTCTGCTTCTTCTCCTTCTTTTTAAATGAACTTGATGAGATTAAATTTACCTACTTATGTGTCTGTAAACACAATCTCCGTGGACTGAGTTGAAATAATTTAATTTATCTCTCAATAGTCTACCAATTAATGAACTATTGAGGACTTTGGAATTAGAAGTTGGACTGTGCTGGAATATTTATATGCTACTTTAAAAAAAACTCATGTGCCAATTCCTTATTCCTTCATAACCCGTAACGTCAAGATGACCTTGCATCTGGTCAAGCACATATTTCTTGCTGCAGTTACTGCCTGCTATCTAAGCCACTGGACTCTCTTCTACGAAATAGACATAATAATAACCTACCTCCCGAGTCTGTGGTAGCTTTTAAATAACGTCTAGGATTCGAAGCCTAGTAGAATAGATTCTTACTCAACAACAGCGGTGGTACAAACAGACATCGTAATGGTTGTTATTGTGTTGTTATACTTGTTAGGAAATGACAGATTTTAATATTTTCATGTGATGGTGTAAAACATTTTTTAGGGGATAGAAATACAGGCTACAAATCATGAGCCATGAATACCATCACTTTGGATTAGATACCTGCCTTTGTAACCTATGAACACGAACTGACAAGCCTGGCTTGACTTTCCAAAGAGTTGAATCTGCTCAGTTTGTTGGCAAGCAGTGCCAAAATGTGTTTGACTACAAGATTCATTTTTAATAAGTTGAACTTCTATAATATTGGAGCCAATATAATTTGCACTAGTCAGACCAGGAGTTTTAGATCAAGCAACTGCTGCTATTGTTTCAGAAACAGATGCTGAGAAATATTCTCAACCAAACCTCCTTAATGCTCTTTCAACATCAGAAAGATTTATGAAAGCTGGGGTCATAGGCGTTAGTTGGTCTAGACTAGGAATATGATACAACTCCAGGACAAACAAAAAAAGACAGTGCTAATGTAAAAAAAAAAAAAAACCCAAAAACCCCACAAAAAACAAAAACAGATCACTACAGAGCTCCAGTGAGTAATCTTGAAAGTACCATCTCATTTATTTCCATCACCACACGTTTACATCCAGCACACCTGTGTATCCACACAGTCACCTGCCCACCTACTTCCCATGTGGGGCTCTGAGGATCAGAGTTGGAACCTAAGAGCTACATCTGCTCCTGTTCACGCTCTTGGGGATGAAACAGGCCCAGCCCTTCCTCCACCAGGCAAAGCAACCCTGACCTCAGGATACAGTGTAGGGCATTTTTTGTCCAGGTAGCTTCTTCTTTTGTTAATTTGTAAGCATTTAACTCTTGAATATTAAAGCCATTGACTTGATTTTTTGGCAATGCTTTGCTCTTTGCGCTGTCATGTGCATTATCTCATATTGGAAAAAAGTTTGGTGATGTAGATGCCCAAGTTGACAGGGAACAGAGTGAGGACAAGGGTGCAGTGCCATTTTACAGGCAGTGATGGGGACTCCAGTTGTTTAACTGGCAGGTACTCATTCCCTTATCACTTTTCTTCTTGATTTAAGAAAACTGCGAATAGTTTCCCACACAGTTAGTCTTTTCTTTTTAATCAGTGAAACTGTCTAAAATATAAAGTAAGGAAAAAAATAATAGCTTTTATCTATCCATTTAGGCCCTTGAAAATATTAACTGTATTTTAAAATAGTTGTAGGGGAAGAAAAATTTTTCTCTGTTCTTCTACATTCTGTGCTGCTCTATTAATGAAATTGACATAAAACATTAACAGGAGAAAAATAAATTTAATTTTGTACGTACAGTGAGCCCCATAAAAATATGAAACCCAAAGATTGTCAGGCAACTGAGCCCTACCTGCCATCTTAAAGAATGCAACAAGAATCTGGGGCTTCGAAGGAGGGGGGTTAATTCACATGATGATGAGAAGAGCAGATGTCAGTAATCGGGTGCTCGCCCTGGCTTTCAGATACTGCATTCAGGTTAAACGTTATCTCTGGTAATAGCTCTCCTTGTGGCCCATAGCCTCTGTCTGCATTCTTTCAGGTAGTTCGGAGGGGGGTAAAAGTGTTTTCTTGAGTCTGATGGGTCTTGTTTGCCAACAGCTCAAAATAATCTGCATGCCATAGTGGCACATTTGGAGATGAGCAATTCTGCTCCCCTTCATAGTCTTTCTAGGGGCAAGATTTTGATGTTTTTCTCTTTGTAACTGTTTTTATAATTAAGGCCAAGTTTGCACTTTTGTTTGTTTTGTGAAAATCAAGAAAATAAAAGGCCAACTAAATTGCCTTTACTCGAGTTGCTGTTTTATTCAGAAACATTTTTTCCCTGTAGCAATAGATGTTTCAAGATGCAAATTGTCGCATTCTGCTTTTAAATAACACAGGCATTATAATTAAAATTCCCTCGTGTTTAAGAAAAATAATTAGTTACTTGAGAAGTTGTTTCAATGAATTCCTTTCCAGAATGCCTCCCATTTAAATGAGTTATGAAATAATTAGTGAAAGCATATTATAGCAAGAGAAACTGGAATCGCCTCAGCAAAATGGAGCATTTTGTGAAATGATAACTTGACCTTTACGTTTTTACTTGAAAGAGAACAGAAAAAGGAGCTTGTCTTAAGAGAAGGGAGAATAAACCACATTGCCTCGGGCCTCTCAAATGTTGCATAAAGGAAACAGCAAGAAAAAATGTTCATATTCCCTTTCTCTACAGGAACAAAAATTAGAATCTTGCCTAGTACGTCAAGTTCATCCGGTGAAGCAGTTTGGAAAATATAACCCCGGGCCCTTGAATACTCTCAGAATTCTGTTTTGGGACGGTTCAGTTATAGAGCAAAGGTTTTCATTTTAAACCAGTAGGGATATTGTTTATGCTTAAGCAATAAGCAAGAAAATAAACTGTTTGACTCCACAATTCTTAATGGTCTTAATTATCTCCACTTGCCTAAATGTTTTATTGTTTTATAGTTAAAACATGAGAGAGAGAAAAACATAAGAAAGAAATGTGATATTATAAGTATTATATATGTGTATTAATCTTATAATTTTTGTTTTAATTTTATTCCCAAATAAAACTAGGATAATCAATATTACCCCAGTGCCTAGTTACCTGCATACTCCAATACCCTCAACTTAAATAACTACATTTTTAAAATAGTTTTATTTATTTTTAGAGAGAGGGAAAGGGAGGGAGAAGAGAGGGTGGGAAACATGGATTGGTTGCCTTTCATATGCCCCCAGCCGGGGACCTGGCCCGCAACCCAGGCTTGTGCCCTGACTGGGACTCAAACTGGTGACCTTTCAGTTCACAGGCCTGTGCTCAATCTGCTGAGCCACACCAAGCCCGGGCTTAAATAACTGCATTTTAAAGAGTAGGTTTTTAGTTGTCTCCTTCCTAAGTAAATTAACTCTGCAGAAAAATTTAAATAGAAATATATTCCCAAAAATATGCAGCGTGGAAAGACATCATCTGCATGATAAAAATTACAAAAGGGAATCTGGCAGGGTCTTTTACAGTAGAAACATCAACAAAATAACTTTTTAAAAATCTTTCAACATTTCATTTCCTTTTCTTTGTTATGAATTCTAATTTATGTGTCAATATAAATAGCTAATTATTCATTCTGAAAATTAGTATTTTAAGAGAACTGTTCTTTTATTCAACCCTTAAGCTAGCTACAGTGTGATTTTTGCAGATACTGTAATTTAACTGGAGTAATATCTAAAATAATTCAGTGACAGTAACCAAAAACTCCTTTGAGTTTTAGAAGATCCTTTGGGAATACAAAAGCTTGATTTGTTTTCCTTTTTTTAAAAATAAATGTCAGCCTAACAAACACTTAAATCAGAGTAAGTAGATAGATCGGGGATATAATTTTAAATCTTATGAAATTATGACTGATAATAAATTTAATAATTCATTTTTACTTTTATGAACCTGCCTCTGGTACTGATTTTTCCTCTTATGCTTTTTTTGTCCAGGCTAAAATTTATTATTTAAGTTTAATATTCCCTAAAGACCTTCGGATTAAGATATTTATGTTATATATGATGCAAAAATTTTTGATAAAGCAAGGGAACATTCAAATTTAGGGGATATTCTAGAAACTAAGTTGGAAACTAATTATGGAAAATCTCATGTATGAGGTCTGTCAGGAAAAAGTCCAGCTGCTTTTAATGTAACAAGAACAGTTTGCATGACATTGATGTAACCTGGTAGCCAAAGAGAGCAGACTGGAATGTGCATGCATGAACACTGACGATTTCACTTTACTAGTCAGTGGGGGTGGTAGACACCATTGTGTGGCCCTCACATTCAAAAGACTTAGCCAGTAGAACAATGAATGAATCCGCATCCAGTTTTGCATTTAAGCTTAAATGTTTCTTCATGGAAACTATTCAGATGATTCAGAAAGCTACAGCTATGGGCAACTGATAACTGGCAGCTTCATCATGACAATGCATCTTCTCGTGCATCACGTCTTGTTCAGAATCTTTTGATGGAACTCTGCACAAGACTGCAGATCACCTGGGTGATGCACCCCACTTACAGCCCAGACTGGGCACCCTGAGACTTCTGGCCTTTCCCCAAACTAAAATCACCTTTGGAAGGGAAGAGATTTTAAACCATCAATGAGATTCAGGAAAATACAATGGGGCAGCTGTTGGTGATTGGGCAAACTGTGTGAGGTCCCAAGGTACCTGCTTTGAAGGGCACTGAGGCATCATTGTCCTCTGTACAATGTTTCTTGTATCTTCTTCAACAAATGTCTCCCTTTTTCATAGTATGTGGCTGGATACTTTTTGGACAGTATCCATAAAACTTCTTCTGTCAGAATCAGTGTGTATAGATGAAAGTACTGCATACCATTAGTGAAAGTACTTGCTCCTCTTCCCTTAAGAAGTTATTGTTTTTTAATATTCTAACATTTTATAATGGATATCTATATAATCAATAATGACCACTGTAATCCATGGGTCATTTCCCCCATGATTGTTAAATATATCTATCATTAAAAAACAAAATTCAGCTGAGTAAATCTGAGGATCTAGTGCTTTGTTCAGAAATTCTTGTCTGGATCAGCATATATCTAGCATGGGGAAAGGAGGTCCAAGGAGCCATGCTGAATGGAAGGCTTTTATAGGGGAAAGCAGATGGGGCATCCAGCAAAGAGTGGATTGCTGTAGGCAAGGTCACCCTCCCTTAGGAGAAGGTGGGGAGTCTCATCAGGCAGGGCACCTCTCTAGTGCTGACCAGGAGATTCCATTTTGACTGGTCAAAGGTCACATTCCTTGGAGAGGCTGACACTGCAATGAGTTTAGACATGAAGTCTGGGTTTGCTGACTTGGGGCTTAGCATGAGTGACTCCATTGGGGCTCTTTTTAAAAAAACAGTATTATTCTGAAGAGGTAAGAATTAAAATAAATCAGAGTTGATTCCTAGTGAATAGGTAGCCATTGAGATACAGGAAGGAGCCACATATTCTTGATGTAGGAAATAACTTGTTTTAAACTTTGAGTCATGAGTTTAGCATAAAACAATGACAAATGTTTTGGATACCAAAGGAATAACCACAGTAGGTCTCAAATCTGTCTCCTCATTTCACAGAATATTAAGAATATATAAAGGACAATGTAATATGATCAGAGCTGCCACCTCATGCGCTGTAGCTGAAGTTCTTTGGAGGCTTCCTATTAGAAGACAGAACCTGTTGCCTTGGCCCCAGAGGTCAGAATGTTCTCCACTGAAAGGCACATTGGAAACCCATCCAAAGCATCTGAAAAGCAGCCCTCTGTACCATAATCCATCGCACGTCCTTAAGGGGGCTAAATGGCACTCAGATTTGGAGGCACCTGCTCTAAGGGGACCATATAGAGCTATAGGGCTGTGATGATGTGATTTATAATAAGACATACATATTTGGTTTTCATCCTGTTTCTGACATGGAGCTCCTAAAACCCTTGGAATTTCTTAAGTGATGAGAGTGATAAAGGTGTTTTTTAATGTGAAGTAGATGACTTTTGGACCCCACCGAAGAATGGGGACTGGTTGCCATGTGACTGGAGGGCAGGAACTTTCAGGCCACCCCTGACCTCCAGGAAGGGGAGAGAGGAAGGAGGTTGAATCAGTCACCAATATTCAGTGTTGTAATCAATCATGCCTTTGTAATGAAGCTTCCATTAAAAAAAAAAAAAAAGAGTCCAGGAGCTTCCAGCTGGTGAGCAAGTGGAGGTGTTGGGAGAGCACTGTGCCTGTGCTCTCCCAAGTTCAAAGACATGGAAGTCCACACTTTCCCCTCATGCCTTGGATGCATCTCTTCCACTTGGCTGTTCCTGTTATATCCTTTTATAATAAAAACCAGTGACAGAGTGAGTACAATGTTCCTGAGTTCTGGGAGCTACTCCAGCAAATCAATCAAACCCAAGGAGGAGGAGTACCTGGGAACCAGCTGGTCAAAAGCACAGGTAACAACCTGGACCTGCAGCTTATGTCTGGAGTAGGAGGTGGTGGTGGAGGCAGTCTTGTAGGACTGAACCCTTCACCTGTGGAATCCAACATTATCTCCAGGTAGATGGTTGTCAGAATTGAGTTGAATCGTAAGGACACCCAGTTGGTGTTCAGAGAATTGGTGGTAGTGTGGAAACCCCCTTCTATCCCACTTTGGAACTGGGTCCAGGAAGCCAAAGTAGGTGCTCTAATTTCTGGAGACTGGTGAAGCCCCAGGCAGGTATGCCCAGCTCTGAGTCTAGTGAGCTCAGGTCAGAGCAAGTCCATGTAAATAGTGCGACAGGTATTGGTACAGGTGGGGATGTGTGTGCAAAAGAAAATCTGTATTCTATTGTCTGCATATTTCCATTGTGATCTTTGAACAGCTGGATTTATACTGTCTAAATTCTTATCTGGGTCTCCCAGAGATATTTAGACATAAAAACAGTGCATGCGCACACGCGCGCGCGCACACACACACAAACACACACACTCACACCTTTTCATTTAGATGACTCCTTCTGAGTCTCTGCGTCTTAAATTTCTTGGTGAATAGCACAGTCATGACTTCTACTATTAAATTTGTGACCACTCTACTTTTGTTGTTAAACATTGTTAAAAATTGCAAAAAAATCACAAAAAATCAGTTTTATTGTAACCCTTGAAGCTTTACCACCCTTATAAAAGGGCTTCACATGAGGTTTCATTTTAGGAGATTTACCTAGAGCATTTCACCAACTAGGAGTCTATTTAAGAAAGTGTTTTAAAGATTAATAAAGCCTATAAAGCTTCACCATTAAGTTTCAGTGCTGGCTGATTTTATTGGATTGGATTTTTGTGGTCCCTCTTGCAAGGCAAATTTATCTTCAAAGGCTTCTGAAACATGACAGAAAATATAATTAGCAGGATCCAAACACTGCTTCCAGGGGCATAGTTTGGGTCCTCTGGGGCACCGGGCACTTCCTGAGTGAACACTGTGGCTATTTCTCTGAGGTTATTTGCAGTTGAGTTTCAGCCCAGGAAGGGCCTGGGTTTGGAAGATGTAGTTGCAGATAAAGTTAATGTCCCTTATAGCTCTCCTTAGCCCCCAAACAGGCACACATTGCACATCTCTGGGATTTGTTTGCTCGCTTTTTATTAAGAAGGAGTTCACATACCGTTAAAATTCACCCTTCGAAAGTATATTATCCACTCGTTGTTACTATATTCATAAAGTTGTGCACGCATCACCACTTTCTAACTGGAAAATGTTTTGTCACTTTCAGTCCCCCCTCCCTTACATCCTGGCAACCCCTAATCTATTTTTGGTCTTTAAAAAAAAATTTTTAATATCTTTTTTTTGGCCTTTAATTTTTTTTTATTATTCTTGTTTATTCTATTAGAGTTGTCTCAATTTTACCCCTTTGTTCTCCTCCATCCCTGCCCCTGCTCCCACAGTCAACCCCTACCCTGTTGTCCATGTCCATGGGTCATTCATACATGTTCTTTGACTAGTCTCTTCCCTTCCTTCCATCAGTCTCCCCTCCTGATTCCCCCCTGGCAGCTGTCTGTCTGATCCATGTTTCCATGTCTCTGCTTCCGTTTTGCTCATTAGTTTATTTTGTTCATTATATTCCTTTTATAAGTGAGACCATATGGTATTTGTCTTTCACCGACTGGCTTATTTCACTTAGTGTAATAATCTCCAGTTCTATCCACGCTGTCGCAAAAGGTAGGAATTCCTTCTTTCTTTTTCCTGTGTCATATTCCATTGTGTAAATGTGCCACAGTTTTTTCATGCATTCATCTACGGATGGGTGCTTAGGCTGTTTCTAGCAATTGGCTATTGTAAATAGTGCTGCCGTGAACTCTGGGGTGCATAGGACCTTTTGAACTGGTGTTTCAGGATTCTTAGGGTATTTCTCAGCAATGGAATCATTGGGTCAAAAGGCAGTTCCATCTTTAATTTTGGGAGGTAATTCCATACTGTTTTCCAGTGGCTGTACCAGCCTGCATTCCCACCAACAGTGCACTAGGGTTCCCTTTTCTCCACATCCTCGCCAGCACTTGTGTGTTGATTTTGAAATGATAGCCTTTCTGACAGGTGTGAAGTGGTATCTCATTGTGGTTTTAATTTGCATCTCTCTGATGGCTAATGATGCTGAGCAGTATTTCATATGTCCATGGGCCCTCTGTATATCCTCCTTGAAGAAGTGTCTTTTGTTTATTTTTAACATAAACAATATCATCTGATTACCCTGTGAACACTCTGTAGCTTGTTTTTTCACTTAATGATAGCTTGAACATTTTTAAAGTATTTGTTCTTATAAGTCAGTTTCATATTTTTAAATTCCTGCATTATATTTTCTGGTTTATATTCATCTGTTGATAGATATTTGGCTTGTTTCTATTTTTCAGTTTTCTTAATCATGCCTTGATGTATATCCCTGTATTTAGTGGACACCCTTTCATGCCTGTCTTTCGCAAGTTCTCTGACGTATACTTAACAATGTAATTGCTGAGTCACAGGTATCAGCGTTTTAGTAGATACTAGTGGGTTCCAGAACATACTGTTAGCCTAGCCCTAAATGTCAGGCCTCAGCATTTGTTTTACTGCCATTGACCAAGCCAATAAATCTGGCTTCTCCTTAACTTGTAATATCACTGAAGTTTATTGCTTACTATAAGAATAGTGATGACTTGATGTTGTTGAACAGCCACACTGCTTGCCTCACTTAAGATTGAGAGAGAGAGAGAGAGAGAGAGAGACAGAGAGAGACAGACAGAGAGAGACTCTTATATGCAGAAACCTAGAGGAAAACATCTTACATGTCCTAGAATTCTTCTGTACTGATGTGTGTCTTCCCAACTTTCTATGGAAGGAAGCTTCTCATAGGTGTCACTCTATAAAATGCCATGGGGTTCTTACCCTTTGGTGCAAACCAGGTGTTATATATACTGTCAAAATGGCGTTTGGTGTATCAGCACATCAGAAAAGAATGGGACTCCTTCTGGTGCCCTGAAGACCCTCTCGAGATCTGTTATGTCCATACTCATCCTTTCAGTTTTCACAGCAGTTTCCTAAGCTCACATATTCTGATACCCATGGTTTTGCACACTTTGTTCTGTATCTGTTCTTTTCTCATCCGTCATGCTCTTGCATATATATTTTTTTACAAGACTTGATTCATGCAGCCCATCTCTGGGAATCTTTTGCCCCCTTGGGGTAGGAGAGACCCCATTTTCTTAGTGCTCACAGTGACTGAACTTCACCCTCTGCCCCCTGTAGTGGCATGGCACATGCTACACTATATCCTGTAACACACACATGTGCAAACACACATGCCCTTGTCCACTGGTCCATGACTTAATGAAAATACAGATCCTGTTATATCTACTTAACTTCCCTGGGTGAACAGTCTCTTTAGAACCTGGGCAGCTATGGGCAGAGCATGGTGATTCAGAACATAGATATCAGAGAGACAGGATTTTGGGTCCTATCTCTAGCCATTCATTAGTCCTGTAAACTTGGCCCATCTATGGGAATGACCTGGCCTATTTTCCCATCTATAAAATGGGCCAACCTAAAAAGGTTGATGGGAAGATAATCTAGTCATGCTTAGCAGAGGGCCTGGGACTTAGTAAGGGCCTAATAAATGATGGAAAACAGAGAATTAGGGCACTTTTTAAAAAAAAAGATTTTATTTATTTATTTTTTTAGAGAGAAAGAGAGGGAGAGAAACATCAATATGTGATCCTCTTACATGCCCCCCCACTGGGGGCATGGCCTGCAGCCCAGGTATGTGCCCTAGACTGGGATTCAAACCGCAGCCCTTTGATTCACAAGCTAGCACTCAACCACTGAGCCACACCAGCCAGAGTGAACTAGGGTACTCTTAAAGACATCTATGTAACGGTGCCATTGCAGAGTCAAAGGGTGTCAGCATTTTACAAGTTAGAAGCAGCTGGATCTCGGTACTCTGCCCCAAACAGGAGAGAGAAGCACCAGGAAACAGCCCTCTTTTCCTATGCGCAGTCACGTGTCTTCGTGTCCTGAAGGCTCTGTGACTGTCTGGCCTGTTTCGCATGTGGAGTCCTGGCTTCCCCACCCACGTGGCCCTGCACAACCTTGTGAGGTTGTGCATGCCTGTTACAGCTCTCAGCACCAGTACTGTAGGATCAATACCCCTTCCTGAAGCCTTCACAATCAATGGTGACTGCACTAAAAGTATGGATAACGTTCGGGGTTTTGATCTTATTTTTGATGATATTGAAGCATAGCATCTCTCCGTTCTCACTTAGCAAAAGTCTGAACAGCGTATGTCATGGCTTTGAAGAGCTTTCTCTGGACCAGCAAACCTTGGGACTCTGCCCTGTCTTTCTGGGAAGGCATGTGGACTGCAAATTAGCCAGTTACCCCAGTTGGCCTTCAGCCTATCATGAAAGTAAATGGTCATTAAAGATATTAAAATGTCACTGGGGTTAAGAGAGTCATTTAATAATATGACTTGGATTAATAGCTATGTTTTCATACAATGCTTGATTATTTCTAACAATTTTAGAAAATTATCCCCCATTTTATGCTTGTTGTCTCCTTCTGTTCAGAAATATAAGCAGTTATCCTATCTTGCCAGAGGGTTTAAACCTATTTCCTCCAGCCCTGGCCAGTGGCTCAGTTAGTTGGAGTGTTGTCCCGTATGCCAAAAGATTGCAGGTTCGATTCCTGGTCAGGGCACATGCTTAGGTTACAGGTTCTGTCCCCAGTCAGGGTGCAGGTGGGGTGGAGGGGCCAAGAGATTGATGTTTCTCTCTTTCTGTTCCCCTCTCTCAAAAACCAATGAACATATTCTCAGCTGAGATTTTTTTTTAAAAAATTAAAATTTATATGTATTTCCTGTAACATGAACCTATTTTATCTAAGTCTCTCCACCCCTACATTTATGTAAATATCTATAGTAGGAATGTTTTTTTTTTTTTTTTTTTTTAACAGAAAGACTTTTAAAAAGGCTCTTGGAAAATATTTTGTGATCAGAATTATTTATGTTGCCTGTGTGGCTATGTAAATACTCTCAGCCTTTTCTCCTCCAGAACTCTTACAACTTAACGTCTTCAAAAAATGTGAATAAGACTACAAGATAATGCTGCCTCAAAAAGCATTTCTGTGCTTTGAGGAGGAAATGTGAGTGCAAAGCTGAGAACGTGCGTGCTCAGCCTGGTGACAAGGTAAAGGATGTTTGTAAATGAAACAGTCCCACAAATGGCACCACACTTTGGAGGAAGAAAGCAATTTGGTGAAGTGAAAGATGTTAAATGTTTTAATTTTCTCCTGTGCCAGTAAAATCTTGTAAAACAAGGTGACATATTACATTTTCTATACTATAAGGGCTGCAAGAGCCTGTCAACATTTTCATTATGAACTCGATTTTCAGAGCTTTGTAATTCAGCTTTAAGAATTCACTCTGGCCTGACATTTGAAGTGCAAGGTCTTACCTGGGGAACATGTGTTTCTCATGTTCTAAAAATTATGAGTTTATCCATTTCTCAGTTTGTAGTAAGTAACCTTTTCATACTGTTTCACTTGGCATTCCATGTCCCAGCAATTGGAGGCCGAAGGCTTACATGTGGTAGGTCGATGGGGGGGACCTACAAATGCTGGCAATTGTGGTTAGGTCAGGGCTGGCGACTGTCATTATTATGACTTGAGTTTGGACTAGTTACTCAGCTGATCATACAAAAAGCAGAAAGAATTCCACGGCACTGTGCTCAGCATTTGACATTAGACTCTCTGCTACCCGAGGAATACACTATGCCAAATCTCTGCGGACAGGTCCCTGATTGATTGGAGAATTCTTGGTCTCCAGACTGTTTATTTTACATTTGTATTATTTCGTGGATGGTGTAAGACCTTTTCTTTAAGCTTCATAACATTCATTCTAATTTTGCTGGCTTTTTGTGAAGTCTTCTTTGCGATTTTGTGAGTGTGTGTGCATGTGTGTTTTCTTGCTATCGTATTTAGCACTCAGTAGGTTTTCAGTCAATATTATTTAATAATGCAGACATCCTTTTTGCACTTTGAAATGCCTGCAGTTATCTCTGAAAGAATTGCTTTTTGGAAAGTAATTAGAAAAGGGGGAAGAAAGAGCAAAGAAACAGAAGAGAAAACTACATACATGTTACCTTTTGGTCATCAGGCTTTGAAATGTTTTGAGGACTAAACTACTTAGTATTGCTTTGCTAAAAGAATAAACATGGGCTATCTAGAAAAAGTTGGAGTACCCACAATAAAAAGTGTGGTACCACGTCTTTGGTTCTAGGCTGTTTCAGAAAATTCTAGGAGATTCCACTTTTTGGTATATATTCAGCATTATATCTATTCTGCTTGATTGCATTATATTTTTATGCAGCTATGAAATTCATGTTAAAATGTAAGAAGCACACAGAGTTTAATTCTAATGCTTGTGTTGATTGTGTGAGGACAAACTTTGTACCAGTTATCTAAAAACATCATTTCTGTTCCTCACAACCACCCTACATGCAACAGCCTTCCTGCAGGAGGAAGCTAAGGAACACACAGTTTAAGTAATTTGTCTCCATCGCTAATGAGTGCCCAGGACAAGTTTAGAATCCAGGTCTTTCAGACCACAAACCACATCCCCATATTCTTTCCTTCCTGCCATCATGCTTTCTTTATGTGTGCAAAGGCATCCGTCTCAATTTAACTTTTCTGTCCGAATCACTCTATGCCTAACTCTGTAAGTGGATTGCATTTTCCAATGAAAAATGTTAGGATACGCAGACTGGTCCTCCAATTAAAAGAAAAAAGAAAAGGAAAGGACTGAAGGACTGGAAGTGGTCTGAGTTTAAACAAGGAACCCAATTTCCTTTTCGGTTTCTCTCACCTCATCATCATGATCTCTGTCTCCGTTCCTCCTGTCAGGCCCATTGCAATGAATGGCATCTGATCCACTGTTTATCCAAGCCACACATCTGGGCAATACAGTTTCTCTCTTGTGCACTCCCCACTTTCACCACATTCTGATCTAAATTCTAAATCTAATTTGAAAATATTCACCTCTGTCCAGTCTCAGTATAAAATACTTTTCTTCTTTTAAATGGACCCATTTATTAGATCACTTTGAAGTTCTCAGCAAATCTGGTCTGAAGATGCAGAGAGTTCTCATGTGCTCCACTTGGCCACACACTCGCAGCCTCCCCCAGGGTGAACATCCTGCATCAGACAGATAGAGTTTTGCATAACTGATGAGTCTGCACTAACAACCATCATCACCCCAAATCCACAGTTTACCTTAGAGTTCACTCTTGGTGCACATTCTGTGAGCTTTGGCAAGTGTGTAATACAATGTGTAATCCCTGCAACCACCAATCTCTTCCACTTTCTCTTTCTTTTTACTTTTTCTGGAATTCCACATTATTGGAATCATATAGTATGTAGACTTATGAGGCAGGCTTCTTTCACTTAGCAGTATGCCTCTAACATTCCTCCATGTCTTTTCATGGAGTAATAGCTTATTTCTTTTTAGCTCTAAATGGAATTTGTTGTCTAGCTATACCCACTGTTCATGTACCCATTTATATACTAAAGGGCATCTTAGTTGCTTGTAAGTTTTGTCAATTATTAATATAGCTGCTAGATAAACCCATGTGCAGATTCGTGTGTGGAATTAACTTCTTCTATTCATTTGGGTAAATACCAACAAATGCAATTGCCAGATTGTATGGTAAGAGTATGTTTACTTTTATAAGAAACTGACAAACTACTCTCCAAAGTGACCATACAGTTTTGCATTCCTACCAAAAATGAATGAGTGTTCCTGTTGCTTCACATTCTTCCCAGCAGTATCCCAGATTTTGGTGTCAACATTCCAGATTTTGGCCATTTGAAGAGAGGTGTAGTGTTATGTCATTGTTGTTTCAATTTGCAGCTCCCTGATGACACGTGATTTGGAGCATCTTTGCATGTGCTTACTTGTCATCTGTGTATCTTCTTTGGTGAGGTGTCCATTGGCTCTTTAGCTTAGTTTTCTTTAATTGAGATATAATTGACATATGACATTATATTAATTTTTGGTGTGCAACATAATGATTTGATGTATGTATACACTGAGAAATGATTACCACAATACATTTAGTTAACATCTGTCACCACATATAGCTAAATTTTGTTTCTTGTGATAACAACAACTTTTAAGATCTACTCTTAGTAACATACAACATAGTATTGTTAATCATAGTCACCATTATATCCCTAGGACTTATTTATCTTATAACTAAAACTTTGTATCTTTTAGTCATTTTCACCCATTTTGCCCCTTCCTCCTTTGCTGCCTTTGGCAGCCATTGATCTTTTCCTTGCATTTATTCATTCATTCATTTGATTCTATATTTAAGTGAGATTTTGCCCAGCTTTTAATCAATTTATTTTCTTATTTTTCAGTTGTGAGGGGTTTTTTTTTTGTATATTTTCAATAACAGTCCTTTATCACACATGCGTTTTGCAAGTATTTTATCACAGTTGTGGTCTGTCTTCTCATTCTCCTGATAAAGTGCCTTTCACAGAGCAGAAGTTTTTAATTTTAATGAGGTCCAGCTTATCAATTATTCTTTTCATGGGTCATGCCTTAGATATTACGTCTAAAAAGTCATCACCATATGCAAGGGCATTTGGATTTTCTCCTATGTTGTCTTCGAAAAATTGTATAATTTTGTGTTTGACATTTAGATCTATGATCTATTTTGAGTTATTTTTTTGGGAAGGGTGAAATGTACATGCAGATTTTTTCTCATGCACTTGCCCAGCATCATTTGCTGTAAATATCCTACTTGTCTTCATACTTTCGTCTTCGTCAGAGATCAGCTCTCTGTATCTACCACTGTGTTCTCGTGTTTGTCTCTTTCCACGGCTTCTGGCATCGTCCAAACAGAGGCTGTAGCCATCCCGTGACCAACCGTCTAGTAATTAGCTTGCAATCTATTTCACGCACAGAGGCCAAAGTTATGAAAAAAAAATATTTGAAGTTGCGATTGCTTTGGCAGCACATCCTCTAAAATTGGAACAATATAGAGAAGATTAGCATGGCCCCTACCTACGTAAGGATGACACACACATTGTGAAGAGTTCCACATTTTTTGGAAAGAAAAAACATACAACAACAACAATTCTGAAGTTGTTTAATGGTTTCCCACTGTTTTTAGAAGCAAATATGAACCTTCTGATGACCTATGAGTTCTGCCTAGTCTGGCCGTCTTCTTCCATCCCTCTTTCCTACCTTCCCTCTCTTCTTCTGATGCCCGGTTCTTTCTTACCAGTTTCCTCACGATGCCCCTGCCACACCACAGTCCTTTTCCCTTCTCTGAGCATCCCTGCCTCAGCCCACATCAAGACTTGGAGCGTGGAGCAGTGTCCTGAAGACCCTTATCCCAGTGCCCCACGGCTAAGCTCATTCTTATTCATTCTGCAAGCTCTATTCAGATGTCGCTTTTCTGGGATATCTCTGGGTACTTTTTACGTCTCACTGCCTTAAGTGTTCTTTATCACAATCGCAGATTATAACATTATTATTATTTATTTTTTTCTTTTTTTATGTGTGCCTGCCCCCCATGTGCTGCCAACTGGGGACCTGGCCTGCAACCCAGGCATGTGCCCTGACTGAAAATCGAACTGGTGACCCTTTGGTTCACAAGCCCGCACTCAATCCACTGAGACACACCAGCCAGGGCTATTATTATTTATTTAGCATCTTTAGATTTCTTTAGAATTTAAGCTTCATGAATGCAGGGGAAACTGTATCTCTCATCTTCCCTGATGTATTCATGGTGGGCACAGTATTACAGTGTCCTAGTGTCCTTCCGGGGTCATGGGCAGTACCTGACCTTGAATCATGAAGAAGGGGTGAGAGAACAGAACTGCAGGACTAGATACTGAGGGGTAATCCCCTGATTCCTGGACCCCAGGACTTCTCTGTTTATCTGGGAGCCAAGTAATCAAATTATGAGTTGAAAGACTTTAGTTCTCAGTGCACAGACACAACCCAGGCAGCAAGGATTTGGAGAGTCACAGGATCTTGGATTTTGAAAAAAAATAAAAGTCTGCATGTCATAGTCACGGCTTTTTATAATGTCACTACACCCAGAGCATTAAAAGATTCAGAGGTCATCTTCCTTCCGCATCCTTTGTTTTGTTTTCCATAGACAGTCCCTGGAAGGTAGGGTGGTCAGTGGGCCTGATTGAATCAAAGTCATCTGGGAAGAGCTGAGCCCTGGGTGGCCCCGCATCAGAGCCGACACATGCGCACAGACCTCATGCAAACCTTGAAGGAGGGTGAGGTGGAGACCAGCTGGTGGTGGTGTTTCTTTTTTAATGCAGTGAAGAAAAATTCTCATTCACATAAAATGAATTCGGCATTTAAAATATTGAATAAATTGGTAGTTATTTTTCAATTCTGTTCAATTTTAAAAATTAATTATTAATCAAATAAGAAGGAATAGGCCCAAGCCCCTGGTTAGCTGACGTTTCTGCTTTCTCTAGTCCTCTCCCTTCAACAGCCATGAGGCTGCTTGCAGAAGTTGGATGTAGTCACACTTTTCTACTCTGCCCCGCAGGGGTGGACAGAGCAGCTGGATACTTGCTCTGTGCAGGAACACTAGTGAGTCGGTGTCCAGAACCCAAGGTCATTTTGGAGCATTTTATTTTCACTAATATGGGGATATAGATGGAGACATTGTACCAGAGAGGTCTCCAAGGGAGTTTTCTGTGCTGTTTTATCTCTCTGAGGGAGGTGGGGATTTCTTCAATATCAAGAGACTCTTGTAACATCAAACTATTCTCTCTCTCTCGTCATCCCTCTCTTATTTTAATTGATCCCCCAGTGTAGTACTTTTCAAATTTGGTGGATGTCAGACTCTTCTGCAGGAACTTGCTAAAAATACAAGGCATTGACCTACTTCAGCAAGGCTGTTTTCTTGACTTGCCCCCCCAGGTGGTTCTAATATCTACCGATGTTTACTGTGTATATGGTGTCAAGTCTATGCGCAATCGCACCACGCTCTGTTACTTCATGGTTCCACACCCTTGTATGTTTATCATGTAGTTCTTTACTCTGGTACCTGCTTTTTACTTACTATAATTGAATGTTTTTTGATTATTGGAAGCTGTTATCTATCAGATCCTCTTTATTAAAATATAATGACAAGCACTTAGGTAAATGGTGCTTTTATCAATTCATACTGAACACTTCTTGGTCTAAGAAATTCATGGTTACATTTATTCTTTCAAAAATATTCCATTGTTCCATGATTAAAAACAGCCAGTAACCCATGAATATCAGGACAGCAATAGCAGGAGGTGTATATAAGTGCATTGTGGGGCACAAGCAATTTGTTTTTGAAAAAGCATGATTAAATGCATCTCTGTGGATCGCCATGGTTTATGACAGAAGTGATGTGATGATTTGTCTTAGAGGTTTAATAATTTTAGAGTTGAAATTTTATTCTGGTTTCGTTTCCTTCCCTTTGGCTGATAGTTAATGTCTCTGGTACTACATCAAAGAAACCTCCTTGGGAGTTCCTAATTAGAACAGTACAATGCAGTGGGCAGAAGCAGGTCTCCAGGGTGAGTGGCAGAGCTGGCTGTATTCTCTGTTTAAAGAGATAAGCGCTCAGATTATATAAGAACCTCCCTTCGAGGAGGATTCTGTCTAGTAGAGCATATGATCGATCACAGTGTTTTTGTGTTTGGGTTTTTTTGTTTGTCTCTTTGTGTATTTGTTTATTCTTTATAGTAAAGCCTGAGTGGAAATGGACCATCCCAAGGAATGATTTAGCATCTTATTTCAAATTTCTTGCCTCTAACATTTAAATCATTGTGGCACAGTGCACATGTAGCTCTGTCTTGCTTCTTCTGAAGATTTCTTGCTTCAGTACACATTCAAGTGTATGCAAATATTTTCATTGTCAAGAAAATGAACTTTGCAAATTGGTCAGTTGCCTGGTGTTCGGAGTGCTATGGACATGACTCCGTGAAGGTGGATTGATTGCGTGGTTATGGATAGCATGCCATGATACTACAAACCTTTTATACCTGTAGTGGGGATCACGTCCGCACCATGTCCTACAGACACTGCTGTAAAGGATACTAGCACTTGGGAGAACTTTGCAAAAGGAAATTACACTTTCAGTGGAAGAGCCTGGATTTAAGATCATTAGATCCCAGAGACCTATAACTTCCGTATTGAAGTACATGATTTCAGTTAGTTAAGCATCTGCAACTAGGGTCCTGGTCTTCCAACTTGGAAGGTTACTGAAAGTTTTTAATGTTGGTCATTTTGATCTTACTTTATGAATACATGACTTCAATTTTGTGACCTGAGTGTCAGTTAAGTGAATAGCTAAAAGGGGTCCATCCTTGTATTTTATCTTTAACTATAAATTCCATTTTTAGATGATATAGTCACCAAATATATTTCTTTGTCTACACAACAACACTGCAGGCACTGATAAAAACAAGTTTATAAGAATTGAAAGGTACACCCCCCCAAAAAAAATAAAGAAAAAAGTACATGGGAGCCTATGTAGACAACCGTCTGGAGAAAACAGGAGTCAGATCCAGGAGGAGAGAGTTCATACAGTTCCGAAGACCAGAGGCTGCAGTCAAGGAGTCAGCAGCACCCGCCGCTCTGGGGGCTGTCGGGGAGAATCGGTCTTCGGTCTCTCCAGTTTCTGTTGGCCTCGGCCAGTGCTGGGTTTGGGGCTGTATTGCTCCAACGTCTGCTTCGCAGTCACATTGCTTCCTCCCCCTCTGGGTAGCTTCTTCCCTGTGTATCTGTGTCAAAAGCCTCTCTACATCCCTTTTGTAAGAACGTTTATTATTGGATTTGGGACCCACATGGGTAATCCAAAGATGATCTCAAGATCCTTAACTGCATCTACAAATGCCCTCTCTCTTTTTTAATAAAGCAACATTTACAGGTTCTGTGGATGAGGATATAGATATATCTTTTTTGAGAGTGGACAGAGGGGATAAAGCCCACAATAAGCAGCGAAGAGTGGATGAAAAGGGAGAGGAAACAATGAAAGAATATCCCAGAAGGACTTCTGTGTACTGACCTACAGATCAACCAGGCCAGGCTTGTAGCAGAAGAGGGCCTAGGTGGCAGGGCTCCAGGAAAGAGAGACTTAATAGATTTGTTGGAGTATTTGAGGGAGAAAATAAGGTCATTATAAATACAAATATATTTTTAAAATAAAAAAGAAATGTGAATGCCTAGACAAATTAAAAGCTAGACCAAATAAAAGGTAATTATGTGCTACTTGGCCCATCAGTGAACAATATTTACATAATTTTGAAAATGTAAAGTGTATATTAATTTTGACCTTTTTCTAATGAAATGATAAATAATACACATGATGTTATTAATTTATCCTGAAAAGGTCAAGTATCTATTTTAGATGTGTCTGCTTTATAGATACAAAAGTATAGATTTTTATCTACTTTAGATACTTTTTAGATAAAAAAAAGTATCCTTTTAGGGAGAAAGTAAATGATAAAAAGGAAAAGAATGCTAAAAAAAATGGATGCAGGTAGGAATAGTCTCCTTACAAACTATGTGGTCAGAAAGTGTTATCTGTCATTGAAAGAAGAAGAAAGAAAGAGTTATGGGTATTATATTACTTAAAATGTTCATTGGCAACAAATACAGAAAATTCCAAAATGGAGTGTAAGTGAGCTGAGACTTCATCTGTCATTATAAGTCAATGAATAGTGTCTAAAGTGGGCGGATCAAGAAACAAATACACAATTAAGAGATGTGAAAGAAGCTACAGGTGGAGCTTTTAAAAGTGCCCTGTGGGGAGTAAGACTAGGACATATAATAGCGAGCCTTTTCTTAGGTGTTTTAAACATATGCATTTAATAGATCAAAGGATAGTAAAAGACACTAACTTGTCTTCTAGTCTGTGGATTAAAAGTGTCTTTCAATACATCAAGAGGTGTCTTTTAATAAGTGGGATTTTAAAATTTTTATTCATTTTAATTTTACATTGTCTGTTTCACTACTTTTCAAACTCCATGGACCGTTAAACTTTTTTCCAGGCATTGGATGACACTTTAGTAACAGTCAATGAAATAAATTAATATAAAAATAAATAAAAATAAAGACATTCCAAATAGAGTTTTTAAGTTAGACTTAGTAGACAAAATTTCCATTTAAAATTTTTGTAGAATTCTCTAACAGCTTTCTTTCAACGTGTTTACCTGCCACGTTGCATGCTGGTAACGGAAAGTTTGCAGACTGTGGCAAGCGGCAGAATTTGAGCAATGGACTCATTTTACCTCCCCCCCCCTTTGTTCTCCTTGCTTTCTTTTTCCTCCCTCCCTCTTTCCTTTCCTTCCTTCCCTTCTTAGTGTTGCCTTTTGCTGTTGTCTGGGATGGGGAAACTTTCCCCTTCCCCTTTTAGTTTTTCTAGCTGGTAGAATAATTAAAATGACATAAGGCAGATTAAGAGGAGTGTATCAAACTTTAATACGTGTACATGGAGGATTTGCATAAGCATGAAGATTCCAGAGACAATAAAGCAAGGTGAGGTATATATGTCATTCTGGACTAAGGAGGGGAAGTAGGAGTCTGGAACTTCAAAGGGAATTGAGGAGAAGTTACAAGGGGATGAAAAGGGTTGATGTTTGGTGGACAAATATTTGCTGGGCCATCTTGAAACAATGGGACACAGGCAGGACTGGGATCAAATGGGCTGTGGTAGGTTGCTCCTCGTCTATCAGACATAGCTTAGATTAAACTATGGTCTTCTGGGATGACATTTCCCTCCCTGAAGCAGTTTCTGTCTCTAAAATTCTTTGAGGCAGTAATGGGGAAGGACCAACTTTCTTCCTGAGCCTTCTCAGCCTGCATTGTTTCAGCTTGAAATAATCCGCATGCCATAGTGGAATATATTGGGGTGACTCATTTTGAACCCCTACACTGTCTTAAGAAATCCTCTCCTACCCCAAGATTGTCAAGATATTCTGTTTTATTATATTCTAAAGGTTTTACCATTTTACTTTCCACACTTAGACATTGCATACACCTGACTGCTGTATGCGGAGGGAGATAGGATCTTGATTGTATTTTTCCCTTGTCGATATCCCTTGCAATTTCTGCCTTATCAGTTGTCCTCTGGCCATCACAGGATCATCGCTTTCTCACTGCTTTGTAGTGCCATAAAGTATGTATCTTGTCAAATATCAAGGGCCTACTAACTCAGGCTTTGTTTCTGGGCTCTGTATCCTGTGTCAGGGTTCTATACATTGATATCTGCCCTGGCATCAATAATGGTATAATAATCGATTTGATTTCTGTAGCAGTACAATAATTCAGTGTTTTCAGGAGCATAACTTCCTATTCTATTCTTTGTTTAAGTATACCTTGACTTTTGTTGGCCCTTTGTGTTTCCATAAAATTTTAATTGACTTGGATGTTTCTTCAAGAAACCCTTTGAATGGAATTGCATTAAATTACAAATGTTTGGGGGAGGAATCCTTTTTATAGTTTACATTTACATTTTATATATTTACAGTTGTAGTCTTTTCTATCTATGAATATGATTTATTTATTTATTTTTTTCATTTTGGTCTTTAAACCTCTGTTTTGAATTCTATTTAATCATAGAAGTCTTTCATAATTTTTTCTTTGGATTTATTCTCAGCACATGATATTTATTAGTCCCTGGTATTTTAAATAGTAGTTTTATTGCCCTGGCTGGTGTGGCTCAGTGGATTGAGCACCAGCCTGTAAACCAAAGGGTCCCCAGCTTGATTCCCAGTCAGGGCACATCCTTGGGTTGCGGGACGGTCCCTGGTTGGGGACATGCAAGAGGCAACCACACATTGATGTTTCTTTCCCTCTCTTTCTCCTTCCCTTGTCCTCTCTCTAAAACTAAATAAAAAATTTAAAAATCTTAAAAAATACTAATTTTAATCTTATTTCTTATCTGTTAGCTTTGTACATATGATTCAATAGATATGGAACCTAGCTCATTTTCTTTTTATTTCTACTAACTCAGCTTGATATTGTTTTGGACTTTACAATTTGAAAATTTATAAATTTTTGATCATCTTGTAAAAATGATTAATGAACATATTTGTTAGACAACATCTTTCAAAATATATTGTTTATAGAATAAACTACATAAGGACATATTTCCCAGGTGTTAAGATGGGATCCCCCAAACTGTGCTTCGACCTTGATGAATATAAGTCATTGTACAGCATTGAACTGCATAGTCAGTATTTATCGAATATCTATTGCATATGTGTCAAAGTGACTATGCTGAGGGGGTGCCTCCCTTCCAGGAAGTGCACTGCAGCAGGAAGGACGAAGGAGCATCTCTAATGCTGTTCTTAGGCAGAAGCCACAGTTTCATTGTCCACCTGTCACGTGTCCCCCAAGCTCCAGTGTCCTTTCCATTCTTGCTCATTTTCTCAAAATGGCATGGGGATTTTATTTCAGTGGCCTGTCACGAGGTTTAAAATCAGGGGTCCTTAAAAAGAAAACTTTGTTTCTACTTGAAATTCAGTATTCTTTTTTTAGCCTTTTAGGCATAACATTTTATGGATATTCATTTTTTTTACAAAGCCCTCATTAATTGGAGACAGATGTTATACCCATCTCTTTATATGTGAAAGAATAAAGAAAGTTTACCTTCCTTTGTTCTTTAAATACTATGAGGACATATTTAAAGAGTTGGTTAGCTGAGGACAATGACTTCTTTCATTGCTGATTGAATGTGCAAGGAGAAACTTTAAGAAGAAAAAACAATGTGTCATTTTTTAGAAGCAACTTTCTGAATGACAAAAAGGACTGTGTTTGCCTGTGAAGACAGTCAAGGTAAAATACAATTGAGTGGAAGCAGCAAAGTAAAAGACCTACCTCTTCAGTTAATGCATTTTTAGAACTAAGCACAAAGGTGCTTCTTTCTAAACAAAAGGACCCTTACAAATGAGGGTGCACTTTAGACAGAATCTTTTCAAAGACCCCTATTTAGTTCAACAGGCTCCTTCAAATGCAATGCATCATCAAGGCTTGGAAAGTAACGATACCCTCTTGAGCATGCCAGAGAGCAGGGTGTTTAATTTTATTGCAAAAGCTCCGGTAACACAGGTTGATTTGAACTAGCATTTCATGATGCTCAGAGAAGAGATTTTTTACTGTTTAAGAGTCCAGAAAGGATATTTGAGCTCCTGTTTCTTGTTTTCTTCCTCTGGTCTCCTGTGTTTCTCCTATCAGCCCTACCCCAAGACTGCTTAGTCCCTCGAAACTCTAGTGCAATGGTGTCAAACTCATTTTCACCGGGGGCCACGTCAGCCTTGCAGTTCCCTTTAAAGGACCAAGATAATTTTAGGACTGTATAAATGTAACTACTCCTTAACTGTTAAGGAGTTGAAGTTACATTCAGCCCTTTGAAGGCAACCATGAGGCTGCCCTGGCCCCTGGTGAAAGTGAGTTTGACACCCCTGCTCTAGTGCCCCAAGCCTACTCCTGAGCCCTCTGCTTTTACCCTAACTTCTGGAACTACAGTCTCACAATTTTTTTTTGGCCAGGTACTTTCATTTAATCCCAAATATACCCTGTCCTGAATCTTGACCTTTCTCCATGTATATTCTCTGTAGCAGCATCCTGCTTGCTGATCTCTGGATATGCCCTCCCTTGAACTTGACTTCCTAGACATAGACCACCAATTCTCTTCTGCTGGGTTGTATTTGAGCCTCCTTGCTCCCCTCGGAGTTACCGTACAAGAGAAATAAACATTTGCAAAGTTGGGATTCTATCCCCAATACTCTCTTAAGAGAGAAGTAAATTTCAGAACAGTTTAGGGGAATTTATTCCCCATTATGTTCCTTCTATAAGCATTTTAATTTAAAAACCTGACACTCTACCCAGAAGAATTAGGTAGCACATTTGCCTAGGAAGGTAAATCATTAGTATTTTATTATATCACATAAAACTGGTGAAATGCTTAAATGTCTTTGGACAGATGGTGCCCTGTGAGATTCACGGAGGCTAAAAACAAGAGTCCATGCTGACTCCCAGTGTCCAGAAATTTCTAAAAATATGTTGCCTGTCATGGCGAAAACAGACCTGTACTACATATACTTTCAGAGCAGAAGTGTAGCTTTAGACTCTACTTTACCTATAAGTGAAGAGTGGATAATTGTGCAGGGAATTCAGTTTACACAGGCTGTCTGTTGGTGTGAGTGAGTTGGACATCCCTACTGGTTCCCATTACAACTGTTCTACACAGTGGTTTTAACAACTCTTTAAACTCTTTGGGTACCATAAGCGTACATTTATTCAGAACCCCAAAGAATTTATTTTCTCTCCTCTTTTACTTTTCTAACACAAAGAAAAATCAAACCACCTAAAAGCCTATTACTTCTCATAGAGCAACACTATTTTAGTCTCGGCATCCTCAGGAATGTATGATAGAAATTAATGTTAATAACATAATTTTAGGCCTGTCAAGGTCCTATAATTCTTTCTGGATCCTTATAAAAATTAAATTACATGCATTATAATCTTGAGTATATTTTATTGTATTTTCTGTTAAAGGCAACGTAGTATTCAAAAGATGTTCTTGATCCAAACCTTCCTCTCAGGCATTTGGTGAAGAGTCACTTAACAAGAGTCCTATGGCCCAAGCCCATTAAATACAGGACTTTACTGAAACTCTTTAAAGGTTCTATTTTATTTTGCGTTGTAGGTCAATACGAGTTTTGCAAAAGCGACTTAGTGTCAGTCTATGGCAAAGACTTGGCAAACATTTCTGTTCTGCCTGGAGGAAGTAGCTTTGGCTGGTTCAGAGAGAATTCAGAAATGTTCTAAGTGGAGTTAGTGGGACTGTTTTTTTAAAGAAACTCCAAATACCTTCTTCGTTGGGTGGAAGCTATTCTAATAGGTGAAGGATGTTTTGGGTGTGTGCGTGTCCTTGACCATTTTTTTTTCTGTGATGGGGGAAAAGAAGGGGGTGAGTGGGGGAAAGAAAAAGGAAAGAGGGAGGCAGTAAGGAGAAAAGACGGCATTTAGAGTGAAAGGCCGCTGATCTGAAGTTCTCTCTCTTTTTAAATATTTGAAATGAAACAGGAACTGTTCTTGCAAACTGAATATGAAATGTCCTTGTGTTCTAAAGATTAATAAGTACAGATGCATATTTCTAAAGCCACTGAAATAAAAACAAAAACAAAAGCCCAGCTACTCCATGACTACTTAGTACTTTAATTTGTAAACATTCAGAGCCCAGGTACTCATTTGATTTATGATCTGTGGAGCAGTTTACATGCTCTGCATTAAATTGTAACAGATTATAGTGATTTGGTATTACGAAATCCCTGGAGTGGTAAACGCCTCAACTTAAAAAAGAAAATCAGAACCTTGATCAAATGTAAAGAATACAATACTTTTTGCTTTGTGATATGGTGCACTTTGCTCTTGGGTATACATGTAGCAAGGAAGCATGAAGGAAAGGGAAGGCACATGAAGGAAGCATGTGCCTTCTCAGTACTGCATGGCTGCTGATCGGGCAAAACAGAATTTGAACCAGGTTAATCCCATGGTCAAGATGCATCTTTATAACCAAAGCAGGCTCTATCCAGTGATTTCAGCAACTTTACCCAAATACCTAAAGTTAAGCATAGTTTCAAATATTCCTGTGGAACTCAATGACACCCACATGTCAACATTTAAAAAGCCGTCTTAAGTGTTCTGTTGTCACAGTGCTATTACAAAGGACTGCAGCATCATATTCATTTCTTAACAATAGGCAGGAAAAAGGAAGAAACAACCTCCAACTTATCAATATACCTTACTTCCTGGTACCGTGTTTTGTCTCTGTTACTAACTGCCAAAATTATAAACAATGTCTATCATAATTGAATCAATTATAGAATCAATGTCTAGTTTGGGTAGTTATAAAGATAAAATTGTTGTAAGGTATGGAAATTTTGAATTCTAGCTGTTACACAGATGGATCGTTTTTCTCTTTCAACTTCAGTGGGAGCTCTTTGAGGGCAGGGGAGTGTCCTTCATTTCGAATCCTTAATGACTCTCATAGTAATTGTCAATAAACACTTATTGAATTAGTTTAGGGAATATTCCTGGATTACACATTTGTTATGATAAATAGCAGCCATTTTTCTGTAGTGTTCAGTGAATTAATAAATTTAGCATTGCAGGGTTTCTGATAAGAGAAGACATCCAAGTGTTCTACTCAATATGTACCCTGGCAAAATTTGGTTCAAAAGACTGAGCGTCCTCTAGGTAATACTATAAACTAAATGCCTGCAGAATGAAATACAGTATGGCGTGCGATGATCTCACTGGGTCGTTTAACAAAAATGCATTCCAGTATTTTGATTTTTCTATGCAGTCTTTAGGACAATGATGGAGTAGAAAATATAATATTTTGTTTTACAAATGAGAAAAACTAGGAGATGCTCTATGAAGTGACATTTCCAGTGGTGTGTGAGCAGCATCTTATCTTTGCAAGGTAGCTTTTGTCCTTGATGCCAGGTATCGTGTCTAGGGTGTATAGGTGAATATGAAAATGATAATACGTTTGCTACATAGATTGCTGTCCTTCTCATTCGAAAACAGTGCCAGTGGTGTGTTTAGATGCATATATAAATAAGTTTGAGCATATCTTTGTGTGAGATCATTTTGAACTCCAAACAGATGTTGTGGCATAGTTTTTTTTGGATTAGTGACTATTCATAAATTGCTAAACATACATTTCGTTGACATATCACTTTCTATTCAGAGGTACATTTTGTTCCTGAGAGACTGCCAGCAGAGTACACCAGAGGGGTTGTTTTTCTTTTCCTCTTATGTAGTATAGCTTTTACTGCATAGCAAACCATCTGAGAACTCAACTGTTTATTTAATTCATGGATCGCTGGGTAGATCTTCTGGTCTGGGCAGCTGGACCTGGCTCCCTTATGCACTTGTGGTCAGCTGCATGGTGAGGCTTGTTTGTGAAGACCTTGGATGGAAAGAGGGGGACCTCTCCGGTGGTCTCATCCTCAAACAGGCCAGCTTGGAGGTTTGCCTGTTTGAGGATGGAGGTTCTCTGAAGATCACAGGGTTCTAACTATGAGGGTCCAAGTGTGCAAGGTCTCTCTCTTGAGCCCTAGGCTGGAACTCACAATACAGCTTCTGGCACATTCTGTTGGTTAAAACCCATCACAAGGCCAGCAAGATTCAAGGGGTAGGGAAATACACTTCCTCTCTTCGATGAGAGGGAAAGGGCCGGCAACCATTTTTACAATTTACCACAGCTAATGCTGCAGTTCTCACATCAGCCTGCTCAAAAAACATATCTTGTAATAATGACCATAACCACAAAAATAACAGTAATAGCTAAGACCTATGGAGGATTCACTATGTGCTGGGCACTGTTAAATGCTTTACATGGATAAGCTAAACTAATTTGCACTATAACAACATAAGGCAGGTATTATTTTTCCCACTTATAGGTTAAAAAAAACTTCATCATTGAGAGGTTCTGCAAAATGACATTTCCCTGGTTAAATAAACTTAGGAAATACAAGGTTAAACAACGAAGAAGAATCTATCTTCATTCACCCACCTGTTCACTCGTTTGCTCATCTAACCACCCATTCATCCATCCTGTGGGACTTCTCAAAATTTTGAATGTAGTAATGTACATTATAAATCCTATACAAGGGAAGGTTGTAGACCTTATTTTGCAAGCTTGGAACTCAAGAACTCTTCTTCTTATGAAATATTTGTTAACATCTTACAAGACAGTGTCATTCTATGGAATCCAGTTGGAAATGGAGGTAATCTTGTCTTTAGGCTTCAAACTGGGAACCAAATCACCCCAAGTTCACGTCAAGTATAGCTCTGTCATTGAGAATATAAAGATAAGTATAAAATACCTTATTTCTTTTCTTCAGTTTGCTTATTTGTACAAAAAATCATGGACCCTACATACAGATGAAAAGCCATTTATATTTCTGAATCTCCTGGAGGTTTTTCATGCAAATTTATTTGCATTGCAATAATCTCATCCCTTCTTTTTCCTTTTCTTCCTCCTTCTTTTAAGCCACTTCTCTCTTCTTTTTATATGGGCATCCACCTGAAGAGTCACCCAATGCTAACCAGGCTGACAGTTGGCAAATAGCACTATTGCATGGCAATAAGATACTGAGCAAAAATTATATCCTTGTCAAATTGCTTCTGTATCACTGACTTCAAGACAGTCATATAAGAAAGAACCCACCACCCCACCCCAAATCCCACTCATACAGATGAGTCAGTAGCTTGAGAAAAGGCATCGCTAGCTCTTCAGTGTTTAGTGTCTCCTATTTAATGTTACTGTTGCCGGGGAAACAGCTTTGAGGTTGGGGTTCTGGAATCAAGATTAGGCCATGTGCGGGAATTCAAATATCCAGGTGGAAGAGTTAAGCTCTTAGCACCCAAAGCTTCATTAAAAGGAGAAGAAAAAAAGCCAGTCTGTGTATTTGTGTATGTATTTATACCTAGTTTGCCTTAGAGACCAAGCACACTCATTTAAAACATGTACTCAGTGGCCTCTCGAAGAGTTTGTGAAAGAATAAGTAATGATTTACTGTTGAATGAGCAAATGTCAGTATTTTATTTAACTCTCCAAACAACCCAGTGAGGTGGGGATTTTTATCCTCATTCTTATAGATGAAAACCAGGTGACCAAGAAAGGTAAAATAAATTAGTCATAGTCACACAGGGAATAAAAGGGAGATGGGATTTGAACCTGAAGTCGTTTAACCAGAAGATGTAAAATTTAAGGAGTGGATAGATAATAAAGAAATACACACTGTGTTCTCCGTGCACAGGGCTGACCTTCCCAAGTTTCCGTGTCTGTGACGGAGCGGCCAGGTCCCAGCTTTGCTGACCGAACTGCGGCTTTAGGTTCCCCTTTTATTCTCACACATGTGTGCGTGCACCGCTTTTCTGGGCAAGAAGTCTTAGCGGACAGGGTAGCAGGTGGGTGAATGGAGCAGGTTTACTGTGAGAGGAATGAGGGGGCCTTTGCACTTGAGCTCATCCTTATTCAACTATTAGAGATTAAAAATAATTTTTTTTATTTTAAGACTGGGCATGTGACTTGAAGGAACTCTTATAAAATCCTGAAAGCTGTAAAATCTGCTAGGAGACAACCCCACCTGAACCTAACCGTAAGAGGAAAAGCTTAAACCTCTTAATTCAGAGGAAAAGGCTGATCTCTCAGTACTTCAGCCTGGAGGTGAGGTAGAGCTGGAAATTCACAAGCTTTTGGATGAAATTTGAGGCCAACAACAGCGGAGGCTGGGCATAATCAAGGGCAGCCAGTGGCCCGTGGGCAGGCCAGGCAGGGTCTCAGGACTCTTAGAAGTCACTGAATGGCACCTTGCAAGGCACCTGGGCCCTCTGTGAGGAACGGGGGCTTCTCACATGGAAGTAAGCACATTTGTGCCCACAGGCAGGTTAGGTCCATTGTTGTTAAACACTGACACACACATACACGTCTGTATCATCCCTTCTTTTGTGTTACCACTGCACCTAACACTGTGGTTATTTTTTACTTTTCATCTATCCTATTTGAGTTCAGAGACATTCATCTCCTCCAGCTCACTGTTCTTACTGAGCACATTATTGACATTCAGTACCTGTCCACTAAAATAACTGTATAAATGAGTAGAATAGGCCTACTTGTATTTATATATATTTCCGCACATCAGTTGGCAAGAGATGTACAGACCGAGATAATCCCTTAATAGCCCAAGGATAAGAAATTCTGTTTCTTGAGATGGAGGGATCATATCAGAATACAGTCTAAGTTACACATGTCTCACCCCACGTAAGTCAGCAGCTTTTCTTAGAGATGTGGGAGGAACTATTCCTTTTTGGTTATTCCAGGGGAGGAAGATAAACTCGAGAACCTGGTGAGCCAACTTCTGCGCTAATGAGAATGCTGGGTCTCTTTCCTGAAGAGCTAGAGCTTAATTCAGACTGCTGTTCTCCCGGGCAACGTAATTACACACTTCCTCCTGAATTATTTCTGTTTCCCAAATGTTCGTCTTTCACAGACAGGTCCGGAGTTTTACACAATATACTATCTCTATTTTGCAGTTAAAGATTGGGGAAACGAGGAAAGACATGGTTGTCCATTTAGGTTTATTCCGCACTTCTGTAAACAAGTTTGAAGTCTTAGCTCGGCGATCAGGAGAACGCCTGCATGCGGCCAGCTGCCCTGCTGGTAACAAGTGCTGGTACCACACCGCTCTGGGAGGCTGTTGTGCTTCTTCATGAAGAAGTAGAGACGAGAGAAACAAAAGTGATTGACTGAGGGCAGGACTCAGATACACAAAGCAGCACATACCAGGGGATTGGAGGTTTCACTGAACCTTCAGTAAACCTCACGAGAACCACGAATAATGATAACGTTGAAGTCACTTACATCTGAATATGCTGTAACGCTACTCAGAGTAGGGATGCCACCGGCTTATCTTCCCTCACCACAGAAGAGACTAAGTTTCTCTCCTAGGTGGAGCGAATATCTCTCCTAGGCGGTGAGCTTTGGAGAGGACTCCTCCCAGCCAAATCAAAGTAACTCATTGAGTTGGTAAGAGCCCGAGTTCTCCCAGATCACGTGTTTACCAGGTGTTAGGACTATGGCAACGAAAGGCTATGCCGATGCTCCTTACTCTCCATTTGCAGAACCTGGATTTATAGAACAGGCCTATGAATCTCCGAATAAATGACCACATACCCAAAATCTACTTTATAAGGTATTTTTTCTGTATGGGAGAGGAGACTTTCAAGGTTTAGGCACCTGAGCTCTTCAGTAACACTTCACGTACCTGTTTGGTGCTTTCTGTAATGATCTGAAAGAGCCCTACTGAAAACAGCACTACCATCACCTCTAATCCTTCCGAAATGTAAAAACAGCACTAACGACAATCATTAGGTGTTTTCACATCTCACCATGTGTCAGAGTTTGTTAAATAGTCTGTTCGTTGTCTCATGCAGTGCATACAACCTGAGAAATGAATACTCATTATTTCTGTTCATCACATGGAGAAACTGACCCTTAGGTGCATAACTGGACCAAAGTCACACCATTTGTAATTGGCAGATGGACTGTGATTTAAACCCAGGCCACCCATTCCCAAAACTTGTGCTCTTCTTTGTGCAACAAAACTGTCTCCTACTTACCAAACACTTTTATGTAAATTAACTCAACTAATAATAAACAACTCAATTGAATCATAGGGATCACAGATTCATTGACAATAAAGATGAGAATCTGAGCAGTTTGGTTGTTTCCACCTGCCCACCTTTCTTTCTTATGTCAGTCGATGGGATATACAAACTTTTTTTTTTATCAGCAGATGATTTTTCAAATCTAGCCTCTGCTACTAAGCAAATTTCAAGGAAATTACTTAGTCTCTCTTGTCTCTGCTTCTTCATTTCTAAAATAAATATGACAGTATAGCTGCCTCAGAGGTATTGCCAGGTTAACATGAATCCTAATCAAACACATCTAGCCAAATGCCCAATGTTTCTCAGTCACTCAGTGTACAATCCCTTGCTTTCCTTCTGTTCGTCCCTTTCAAGTCAAATGGAGGAATTTCAGGACAAATAAAATAAAGTGCAACTTATATAACCAAGTAAAAGACATATTATCTTAACAGCTGGCACCAAATTTCATCTCGGGAAGGGAACTTACTTGTCCAAAGATCTCAACAAGCATTTGTGGAAGGTGTGATTTTGTAGGTACCTCTGTCGGCAGGAAACCCAGATATGATAAGAGGTTAGATTCTTCTGGATAAGAAAATGATAAGAATTTATATTTTGTACCCAAAAAGGGAGGAGAGAAGAGAAGGATGGAGAAGGTGGGGAGGAGGAAGAAGAAGAGAGAGCAAGGGCGAGGTACAGGCACGTGAGCTGAGCCAGGAAACATTGTTCCGTGGAAGAATGGGAGAATGATAGGTGGACATTTTAAAAATGGGAAGTCTATGGTTCAACTTACAATTGTTTACATTAATTTAACTTAAACTCTCCCCCCAAAAATCAAATTTCAGTGAAACCTACCACACTAATTAATATGTTTTCTGTCCCCCCCACCCCCCGCAAATGTAAGCTACCTTGGCAGCCTCAGAAATTTGGGAACCTTGAGGGCCCATGACAATTTTGGGGTAATTTCAAGAAACTGAGAGTCTTGGGGGGCATGTGGGTTACATAGTTAATGGAAAGTCCACTTAAAACGAAAGTCAGTGGATTAGGAGATGGTTCCAATTGCAGCATCATTTAGATATATCTGGAAGGGGCAAACTGAAGACATTAAGCTGCAGATTTTAAGCAGTTGTAGGTCTATTTGAAATGCTAGACCATTGACCTAGAAGGAGGTCTTCCTTTACTTGGTATTGGGCTGAATAAGGCAAGGGTTTTCTGTGTTGAGTCATTTCTGAATGGCCTTTTATAAAATAGACTGTTGTTTAAAAGTGGCTTTAGCTTCACAGTCAAACTGAGCAGAAATTCTTGTATCCGCCTCCACCATCTGTCTCCCCTGCTCTCCGCACCCGCTACCAGATGCGCGTCTGTTGCAGTAGATGAACCTGCAGTGACATGCAGTTCAGCATGAGTAGTGACATGTCATTATCACCCAAGGTCCATAGTTTCCATTGGGGCTGACACTTGGTAATGTCGTCTATCTGCAGTCCACAAACTTCTGTATCAAGGGGTCCACTGAACCACCTGCCCTAGAGCGTGGTAAGATGATGACATAGTGCTCTGTCTCAGCTTATGTACCTGGCTAGGTTGATGACCAAGTATAAAATACAGCCATGTCTCAGCAGGTGACTTGACTTGGCTGTGACATTAACACGTTCATTCATATTACACATCTCTTTTCAAAGAGGAAACCATATAAATAAATGAAAACATACATACCCAATTGTTTTCGAATAATGACAATAAGATCCAAAGCACATCTATTAGTTTAGTAATGGGTCACAGCAAGAGGATGCCGGAAGCTTTAATGGAAGGAGAAACATTATTATAACTTTGTCCTCAGGATCAGGCTTTTCATTAAATATCAGCCTGAAATAAATCAATTCCATCACATTCTTCTTGTTTGCCCCTGGACTGGTTTTTACAAGATCCATAATAATCTTGTAACACTTGGTGTTTTTACCGACTCTACAGGAAACAGGTGTTTATCGTCCTTTGCAAAATGCCGTTTTAACGTGGGTGCAGATATGGGGATTTAATGTGGTTTTGTGTTTTCCTATTATGAGTGAGGGATATCCAATTACACACCTCCTTTTTCCCTCTTCCCAGGGAAGGGGAAATGGTTGATTCCCTGGCGCTTCCCAAGACCCATCTCAATCCTCTTTCATGTGTTAATTCTGACTGATTCCACATTAAATGGCTTAGGGGCTTTGACTCTGCTGTTGCTATGACCACTAATGCTTTGTGTTGCTAAAACCCACACTTAACTTCTATTCTGACGCTGTCATCCTGTACTTATTCCCTAGCAAGCTTCCCTTTGTGTGGGATTGCTGAAGCTTAGATGCCTGAATGAAAACTGGTAGAAACACGTGTGTATGTATCTCTCTCTCTCATACACACGCATACACACAAATGTTCAGAACATCAGCTTTTTGGGCACCATCCACCTGAAAGTACTGCTGTGTCCAAAGGGTCTTATTCTGTCATTTTCAATCAGCAGGTTGATCTTATGTTTTCTTGGTGGCCTTTTAGCAAGTGGTGCAGTCCGACATGTACCTAAACCGTTAGGAGGCACCTCATAGGTAACATTCTAGGAGACAGTCTGTGATTTTGACTGACCAGCTCAATCAAGAACACGTGACATTTTTTGGTGCCCCTCCAAGAATGACTCAAAATCTTAGATTGAATTAAAACATTTATTGAAAATAACAAGATGGAAAATAAAAACAATTTTATAAATATATTATTCTTAAATACAAATAGAAAACAATTTCGTAAATTATTTTATATCATAGAAAACGTTCTGTTTTATTATTTTAAAAGGAAAAAGAACACCAGAATGGTCAGAGAAGGGCATAAAGGAAAGCACCCAGTTTTGGAAGGGACAAGGAAGAAGAACCTTATTCCCAAATCCTTGTAAATGCACACGAATATATCCAAAGGAGTGTCTGCTGCCACCTGCTGGTAGCAGGCAAAGAGGTCCTCACCCTGTTGTATGGCTACCTTGTTTTCCCTGTACTGTGAAAATTCCTATGACCCTGATGGTTAAACAAGAGTGTACTTACATCTGCCCCTGATGATTTTACTTTCTAGATTTTTCTATTCTTCTTTGTTTCCTCTCATTTTTTATTTTTTGAGCTGGTCTGGACCCATGAGATTTTAGAGCTTCCCGAATGACTTGCTGAACAGCGAGAGCCTTCTTTAAGCTGTAGTTCCCTGACTTGCTGATATCGACTAGAAGTATATCTGCTTTTTTCAACACTAAGTTTGGATACCCCTGGGGTAAAAAGGGGATTGAAACCAGCCTACAAGCAGGAAACTCTGGTACGTGATGGGTTTTCAGGTCAGAGACAAACGGTATCCGGAGAGGCGTGTTGAGTCAGCCTCTCAAAGGCCAGGTGGACGGGCTGCTGTAGGGACAATAGCAAAAGGCTTTAAGTTCGAGTGGCAGCCCTGTGGTTGGAGGCAACATAAAAACCGTTGATAAACTTACAAATGAGGAAATAGAATTCATAGAATTCAGAGTATTGTCTTCTTTTTGGAAAAAAAGGCATAGGTTGCTTTAAAAAAGAAATAACAAACAAGCAGATAAAAACAACTGTTGACTCATCCCTACCAAGGATCAGCATAGACCGTACAGATACACTTGCAAACTGGCAAATTGTTATCAGCACCTGTAGGGTTTTTTTTGCAGGTTCTTTGAATAAAAATGGGTAATGTGACATAAGATTATTTCTGTACTTTATTTACATTCACATAATAACTCTTTTATTTTTGTTGTCCCTTTTGGTTATATTGAGTATGTGATGAAAATACCAGATCCGGTTTTATGGGTGATACTCATCAGTGCTTTGGCTTGATCACACGGAAAAGCTAATTTTAAAGAAAGCTGTCAGGAACTGATTCAAGAGAAATGCCATTGGTTTGCTTAAAAGGAACATAATTGAGCAAATAGCTTTTCTTATAGAAATTAATGTTGGAAATGAAGTCACTTTATATTGAGGAGATGCTGTTAACTCATTAAAATCATTTAAAAAAACTAGTTTCCATTTAGGTTGCAGATGCATTTATTTTCACACATCAAATTGTGTAGCAAGTGGAATTCTTTTATTTTTTACATAAGAAACAGATTTAGCACTGGCGGCACCATCGCGATCTCATTAAACAGAACCACCATGGCAAATTACAAGAGACCATGTTTCTGTATAGATTTTCATTATTTTTATCTAAGATCTGAATAGACAAATTTTCTTTTTAAAAGGTGCTATTGCTTCCATAATAGCTCTAGCTTTCTTATTTGATTTATACCAATCACACTTTTAATTATCTTTACCTTATCAACAAAAGACATTTTATATCTGAGGAAACGAAAAAATTGAATGCCAACCAAAATTCCAAATTAAATCATTTTGAGAGTTCTTTCTGAAATTTGGATTTGTTTTGTATTTTAAGAGATAAGCAAACCCAACATTGTTCTGAACAGCAACTTTTAAGAATCTGCCATTAGTAAATTGGATTAGGACTCAGAACCAGCAAGATCTGTGAAAGTGGTTTGAGAAGAAAAATAATCTGATTATCAAAAGCAGAAGGCTTGTGAGTTTGGAGAAGATCACTCAGTATTTTAGAGATTCACTGAAAATTATTGAATTCAGGTTACAGCATTCTTTTTTACAATTTGTAGGATTAAAAATGGGAAGTTTGTAATTTATCTCAGTTATCCTTCCTGATGTCATTTTATTATATATTTTATTTGTATTTTACTTACATTTTTTATAAGATATCTCTTATCATACCAACTCAGGAGAGTCTGGAGGTTTTGTTGCAAATGAATAACAGATTGAGTCAAGGGTCTTTGCAAACCAGCAACACAGCTAGGCACAAACCCAGAAGTGCTCCAGAAAACCAAGAAAAGCTAAAAGTCCTTAGAGTAAAAAGCACATTCTTGAGAAGTATCAGTCCTCTCTCTTAGCCCTGGGATCTGTCCAGGAAGGTTACCTGTCAGAGGCCAGCCAATCAGGATGGGTGATGGATGCCAGGATGGGTGCCAGTTCTAGTGGTCTGGAGAGTGGATGTCAGGTGGATGCACAGGGGAGTCCTTGAGGGGGCTTTCAGGTGGCCTGGATACATGAGCATTCAAGGTGTAATTAGAGGGTTACCTGGAAGGCTAGATGTATATCCAGGCATTGATGCAGGATTGAAAAATTGAAAATGTTTAAGTTCTTAGGCTAATTAGAACAAGAATGGAGTCTTTCTCATGCCTCAACCCTCATAATGCTAATAATTTTGGCAGCTTGGTTAAACTAAATTTATTTTATGTATATCCTATCTTCACTCTTTCCTTATGTCTTTTTTTAAAATTATTTTTCCTTCCCAATGATCAATATGTATATAATACATTAAATATATATTTGTGTATATAAATATATATCTGTTTCTATAAATTGAGGTTGAAAAGTTAATTGTTATTTCAGGCAAGAAGGAAGACAGATTTCTCCAGTACAGCTAATATTTTGCTTTATTAAAGTTTGTCTTCAAGGAGAGCACAAGGAACACATCAGAAAGGCAGAAATTCACTTATTGCGCTCACCTAAGGTCTTAAATCCCAGAGAAGAGAAAAATTGGAAGGAAAATATCATCCAAGTATAATTCTTTCATCTTAAAACATAATAATTTAGTTGGATGATCAAAACCTGGGTAAAACTGCGATTGTGTTTATTTTCAAAGCCTAAGGGCAAGAATTTCCAGAAAAACTCAGAGGCATAACTAGTACTTATGAATTTTCATTTAATTAAAGTGGATGCAGATAACCAGGGTCAAGGTCTGAGCTGTCCTGCACTGCCTACCTGCTGCTCTGGTGCTCGAAGGCATAGCTCCATTAAAATTCAGCGTTTCCGAAAAGCCGCTGATCACTGTTGGGCTGAGAGTTTGATAGTGCATCAGGTCGGGGACTGAGCTTCTGGGTAACAGCAGGGCAGAATTCTGTGGGCATTAGCAATAATCACCAGGAACCAACTGGCAGGATCTCTCGTCTCCTGAAACTACCCAGCATGGTGGACCTTCGCCGGGCTGCTCACACTGTCTTTGTAGAGTACAGAGGCATACAGCTTACAAAACCGCAGGAAGGCACCGCATGGGCTGAAGATGTATATGCTTTAAAGAAAATAATGCAAGCTTTCTCTGGTTCTTTGTGGTGAAGTTGAATTTATCGATCTCTAAACATTTTTCCCTATAAAATGTCATAGGGTTCCAGGACAGTCTTGCTTCCTGACCTTAAGGTTTTCTAGCATAATTACGCACTGCTGTTTAATCTCGGTCACTGCTAATTTTTGCCAAGATTGTGTTGTGTAGGGGAGAAAAAGGTTCTCCTTAACCCTCTGAAAATTAAACTAACAGAGGCAGATTAACAGGGGAAAAAAGCTTACAAATTTTATTAAAATTTTACATGCACGTGGGAGCCTTCACAAGATAATGAAAAGCCAAAGAAGTGACCAGAGCATGAAACTTTTATACCTTTTAGGCAAAGAACAATACATTTGTAAAGAATGGACAAGTCAAAAGGGTTTGGAGTAGGGGAAGTAAATGTCGGAGTAACGAGGAAAATAAGGGTTGGTTTAACAAAGTTTGTTTGAACAGGTTTCTTGGTGATCATTCCCCATGTTTGGTGATAAAAATATCTTCCCTCCTCCTGGTAGGGAGAGCACCATTCACTTGGGAGTTTTATGACTTGCTTTAGGGAAGAAGGGTGAAGTGCAGGGAACTGGTGATCTTCCTGCTTCTGCCTCTTCCTCAAACTTCTCCAGCATAAGGTATTTAATATGCCGAGGTACCTAATTGGGGTAGTGTGTCCAGAACCAACCAGTTATCTGATCTTAAAGAACATGCATTGATACACACACACACACACACACACACACTCACCATTTCTGGAAGGAATATGTTAGCATTTGCAGTTATAGACACGCTTGCTCCTTCTTCAACAGCAAAAATCATCTAGCCCACAAAACATTTTTGATGAAAATATATCAGGAAAGAATCAGTTCACTCACAGAGAGATACAGGAGGCCTCTGGACAAAGGGTGTTTTGAGGAAATGAGGTGGAGGGATTCGTCTGTAAATATTTTACTGATAACTGTGGTAGAGAGGAAAGGCCTTTTTCTTAAGGGATGGAAATAGAAATCCACTTAGTGCCTTCTTTTAGCACCTCCTTTATCCAATTAAAAAAAAGTAGCACAATAAGGTCCTTAGATACTAATGGTAAGTGACCAATACTAATAATATGGTTGCATTTAATTGCTGGTAATAATATTATGCATATCATTTGCATTTCAAAGTTGAAGAAACTGAACTTGGAGAGTTTGGACAAACTTAAAGTTCATGGTTTGAATAACTAGTAGGTAATGTTAATAATGCACAGTGAGAATTTTTCCAGAATCTATTTTGTAAAAATAGTGGTTTTCTGTGACCAGCAAATTCTAGCTGATATTTCATATTTATGGCCCAACCAAAGAGGCATCATGGAGACCCCATTGGAGACCTAGACCCAAAAAAGATTTCTGGCAGAGCAAGAAGAAAGACTGGATATGGTTATTGAGTTAGAGATAGCAGTAGGTTTTCAGCATAGGTAGTATAGTGAATCTTACTAATTTTATGAGAGTGCTTGTTGTGTATTAAGAAATAAATTAACACTTTTTTTTAAAAGAAATCATGGAACAATTATTGAAAAAATTCCAAAAAGAAGAGGGCCAATACCTTCTGCAAAAACATTGCAGGGTGAACATACTAGGGAACTGAAGAGCAGGAGGATCATGGTTAGCAGGGAAGAACGTATATGGGAGCTGAGCCTTCCTGTGCATCCTCTGTGCATACTGGGTCCCATCCAAGTCACCAATGGTCACAAACCGGAGATCAGAAGAGACTCCGCAGTAGAAGGAAAAGAAAGTGGCATGATGGTTAATTTTGTGTGTCAACCGCCCTGGGCTCTGGGGTGCCCAGCGATTGAGCCAAATGTTACTGTGGTGTGTCTGTGATGCTATTTCAGAATGAGAGTAACATTGGAATTGGTAGAATGAGCAAAATATAGCACCTTCCCTAATGCCGATGTGCCCATCTGACCGTGAAGATCTGAATAGAACAAAAAGATTGAGTAAAAGAAACTCTGCCTGTTTGCAGGGACTTTTTTTTTTTTTTTTTCCTGGTCTTCAGACTTAGACTGAAACACTGGCTCTTTTTGGGCCTCTCGTCTGCTGGCTTTTGAATACATCAGCTCTCCTGAGTCTCCAGATCTCAGTACTTCTTAGGCTCCATAATTATGTAAGACAATTCCTTATAATGAGTACATATTCTCTGTTTCTCAGAATAATCCTCATGTAAATGGGGTACCCACTCTTTCATTCTCCCGGAGGTCTGCCACAGTAAGGGCATGACAGGTGTGTATTCCAGTGCAGAAATCCCGCCCTCCACACCTCTCCTGGCACCATGGGGCAAGTACAAGGGCAGCCTTATCAGTGAAGGGGTAAACAGATGGCGCCAGCCACTCTGGGTTGGCATTGGACATGCATAGAGAATTGTGGGGGAATGCTAGAAGCCCAGCTCTTGGGGATCCTGTGACCTGTGAGAAATTGCCATCCCCTCTGTTGTGGAGAGGAAACCACAGGCAGCTGAACTTGGATGGAGCCTCTCCGCTGAGAGAGTGGGATCTCTGGTCCCAGCTGCCTCATTTTCTCCGCAACCCAGAGTGAGCATCAGCGCCCCTTTTGCACCCTCTCGGTCCTTGCATTGTGCGTTGCTGGACTAGATGTGATCATCTGCTGTGAATGACACCAGGACAGATGCATCTTGCGGGGAAGGTGCTGCACAGAAGAAAATATCATATAGAAAATAAAGATCCATGAATACTAATAGACTAAGAATACATTCTTGAGTATTTGCTCTAGACTTCTAACACCATTCTTTCAACTTTGATAGTTTATAGATTTGTGCTGAAAAGTAGTTGAAAATATAAACTGCTTAGAATGCAAAGGCTTTAGAATACCAGGGAGACTTTCTTAGGGCCAATATGATGGGCAGTGGGAAATGGAGACTTTTCGGCACGTAATAGAACGAAGAGAGGGTTAGATTAGAAGGAGTAATGGACTGTGCCTATCCTCTGGAGGGAGGAGTACACAGGCAGGAAGATAGGTTAGGATGCTATTACAGTGATCCATCAAGTGATTAAGGCCCTGGAATGAGGTGGCAACAGGGTTAATGAAAACAAAGGGATATTGCTGACAGTCGCTTCAAAGGATGAGTCGATAAAGTGTGGTGACTCATTGGAAATGGATGATAAAGGAGATGGGTCAAAGATAATTTCACAATTGTAAGACTAGGCAACTAGAAAAAATATGGTTTCAGTTAGGGACATCACATAGGGGTATCTGTTGTGGACCAAAGAAGATGAATGGCTTTGTGGGGAGAGAGTGACATCCAAGTAAAATCAAATCAAATACAGGCTTAGTGATGATGATGAAATGCAGGACTGGTTAGCATTTGGCTAAGACTGACCGGAAAGATGGATAATTGGTATCCACTGACTGGTGCCCCCCATCCCCACTCAGTTCATATGTTGAAGCCCTAACTTCCAACTTAACTGTATTTGAGGTAAGGCCTGTAAAGAGGGGGTGATAAGTACATAAGGTCGCAAGGGTGGGTTCCCTCCAACAGAGCTGGTGCCCTTGTAAGAAGAGGAAGACACCCCAGAGCTGCGTTTCTCTCCCCTACATGAGAATACAATGAAAAGAGAGCCATCTGCAAGCCAGGAAGAGAACTCCCAACAGACACTGAGTCTTCTGTCAACTGAACTTGGACTACCAAGCCTCTAGAACTGTGAGAAAATAAATTTCTAAGTCACTCAGTCTATGATATTTTGTTATAGCAGCCTGACCTGACTAATACAGTAATTTTCATGCTTAGAAAATTAAATGATTATGTTTTACTCTTCCTAATCACTTATTGTATGTAAGGCACAAAACAAGAAGGTAAACAGAAAAGTAAAAGTAATAAACTATTTTATTATTAGGTAATTATATCTCCAAGAATATTTGAAGATAATGTAAATATCTTGGAATAGATGTTTCCAACTTCAGCTGGATTTCCCTTATAAACTTTTAGCTTCAGAATTACGGAGCTATCCATCTGCCACCAGGGTTTACAAATTTATGAGAGAACCACTTGGTTAGAGTACCTATAGCAAAAAGGGGAGAATAAACTAACCAATTAGTGAATAATGAATGAATGATGATGATGATGATGATGAGGATGGCAACTAATAGTTATGAAGTACTTGCATTGTGCCAGGTATTTTCTGAGCACATCAGTATATTCATATAAATGATATACAACACTGTTAAGTAGGTACTGTTATTAATCCCATTTGATAGATGAGGAAACTGAGGCACAGTGAGAATCAATAACTTGTGCACAATCACACAGCTATAAAGGAAGTGAGAAGTAGTGAATGAGAAGGATCGATGGCAAGTCATAAGTCCCCAAATTAGTCATTCTTCTGGGGGGGGGGGCATTACTAAATCTGTATGAGTTTTTGTTTAAAAGCAGTGAACCAAAGGATCTTAGAAAATAAAGGGGCTTGGTACAGCACAGCCTAACTCTCCCCTCTGCAGCTCTGGCAGGCCATCCAGGCTCAGAGTCAGTATTCCCAGCAAGAGAGTAGCTCCCTGCTTCCCAAAGAAGCCCTTTCGAGATGGTGGAGCATGCCCAGTGTTGCAGAATTCCTCGGAGTACTCAGCTCAGACTTCCATTTGTAACCTCCGAACTTTTGTTTGTTTTCCCGTTTCAAAGCCAGCATTTCTTGAACTTCTGCTGTGTTTCCTTCAGGGCAACGAAACATTTTATGGAGTTTGCATATTTGATGACACCAGTGGATGTTACCACTCCCATTTTACAGATGGGGAATGTGAGGCTGGTAACTCAAAGTGGGTGGGTTAACCACACACTGCGTGGATTCCGTGGCCAGTGTAGCACCCATTTAGCCCTACGTGTTACTTCCTGAATTCTCCAGTTTATCTGCCCTGAGAGTAAGAGCTAAAATGGGAATTCAGACGTTGTTTCACATTGCACCCTTATCTCCCTGGATCCAAACTCTATATTTTTACAGTATCACTTAAGGTGACATTAATTGTTAAAGATAATTTTTATATTAGAAACCATAGGTACTATATATAATATTATTAGAATACAAAAATAGTAATATAAATTATTTACTATGTCTGAGCGACTGCTGAGAGATCTTTTTTTAGTAATGAATGTATCTCTTGATTTATGTTCTGAGTATTTCTTTATTTTTATAATAGCTGCATTTATACTATATTGATTTTGGTGAGTTCTACTTTTCATTTTTATAATTAATACTAAACATTTTATAGTACACATAAATTCTTTGTGAACATAATTTTAATGACTATGATATTCAATTATTAGTAATTTTCACTTTTCCAATGCTTTAGTATTCATCTTTATAAAACAATCCTACAATCCTTTGATGATTAGAATGTTTGTAAATACTTTATAGATTTTTTTAAGTCTTTCTGACTCTCTCTTTCTGTCTCTCTCTATATATACAAACACATATACACATACTCACATTTAATTATATATATTTTTAATTTGGGAAGTCTCTTATCAAAAGAATATTTAATAATTTATCCTGCAATAGATGCAATTTATGGAAAAGACTTTTAGAACAATATTCAAACAATTAGCATTGCCACGTCAACTCTGTTTAACAATGTTTTTATACTGTTGAACCGGGTTCTTGATTTTTCTGGTTAGCTAAACTTGCTAATATTTTTGAGAGTCAGATTTTTTCCTTTCTATGCCTATGTGTGTTTTATAAAAATTTTACTAGAATGTATTGCTTTATCTTCCTAAAATACACTGTGTAGTTTTATTATTCAGTGCCTTATTCAAATTATTCCAACTACTGGGAAATTCTGGTGTCCCTGAAAAACAATCTTATTATTCAAAGCCCTTTAAAAATAGTACTACTTCCGCGAAGAACTCTTTCATCCCTCCAGGGAAAACTTGGCAGTCTATGCTTTTTGTCCTCGTGGTTTAAACCATTCAGGTTTCTTCATGTTGCCTTACAGCTGCTTCTGTTTTTCTCTGCACTAGAGGTTCCTTGAGGGCTGGAGTCCCACGGACTCATGTTTCAACTATGAGCACCTAAGCCCATTTGAAAGCAAGCGTGATGGCACGTAATAGATGCTTAGAACGCATGCATTGAACGCATGAATAAAATATTTAGTTCTTGGAAGCCCAGTCAGGAAACTAGTTCTCACCTGTGGAGGCTTTCATGCAAACAGTGCCAGCAGCTCAGTAAGTCTGATAGAATAACTGAAGCTTCCTGAATTACCATCATAAATTTTACCTGGACGGTTTCAACATGTTTATCCCTAAAAGGGGTGGAGTAGAGAATAGGTACCCGCAGGGAGTAGGAAGAAGGGAATCGGATTAAGGCTCTTTTGTGACATGCTTTGCAGGCCATGATAAGACCATGGGTTGCTATGCTCTTGATGGTTTATAAATGTCTCACACAGGTATGAAATGCTGCTATGTGTCGTTTTGAGAGGTGGTGATGATACCTTCGAGGCTCAGTCAAGTTTTATATTGCTGGAGGTAATGGGGTCATTAGAAGTCTTAGTTAAAGTAATGGGAAGAAAGAAACGAAAAATGAAGAATGGGAAGCATATGTATCCACTAGGCAGCATTTTGACAGCAAAAATCATGTATAAAACGGTTGACTTGTACATTCATGACTTGTACAGAGCATTTTGTGCTGTTTATTCAGTTTATGGATGTGACTGGCTGCTGTGAGATTCTAAAGAGATGTAAAGCTGGATAAGATGAGGAACCTAAAGCAGGGGGAAGAGAAAGATCGTTATCACTGCACCAGTATCTACCCTGTATTTTATGTAGCCAGCACCTGAGATTCTATTGTTCTAGCATCTTAAACTAGCTATATATTCCCATTCTTTGTATACTCACCACATCCCTGGCTGTCAGACCATTCAGGGCACAACATGCCAGGACGTACACAACACAGGTGACATTCAAAGGCAATGGCCACCAAAGCAAACTGGTGTGATAAAGAATGGTCACCTCCGTAGGGGTGGTTGTTTGGAGAACGGGTAGGAAAGGATGAGTAGAGATTTGAATCATTCTATCATTTACATCTGGCATTTGCATCCTTCACTCCTTCATGTTAGTGCAAGATGTATCGTGCAGAAAAGTAGAGGCTTGTCAGTTACACCTACCATGTCAAGAAAAGAAGCATTTCAATATGGTAGGGGTTACAAAAGAGAAAGGTGATGTGACCCTTGGATCATAGAAGTATACAGTCATCATTCAGAAAGATCAACAGTATGGTGATTGCTAGGCGGAGGAGTGTGTAAGGGGACTAAATGATAATGGGAAAATACAATAAAGATTAAACTTTTTAAAATTAAAAAAATGTAGGTAGGTAGCCCCTAAATTAATCAAGTAATCTGTATTTTATAATTTAAAATTTATAAGAGCGGAGTCATTGTGAATTAGTATCAAAATCTAAGCAAAGAAACAAAAATGGTAAGAATAGAGCCAATAAGAAATCAATTTGCCTCTCTGGATCCTAAAATATGCTCCTACTGTTAAACCCCAGTAGTTTCATTTTTCAAATTCTTGGGGGAAAATACATTAATTAATATTATTATTTTTTTTAATTTTAAAACTGGTGGCGAAATTTTTTTCTTAAAGTTTTGGTAACTATGATTTCTTGTCTAAATTAGAATCAAATATAAGATAATACGAAAGTTAGACTAAAATTATATCAGGTTATTTAAGTTTATTGTATTTGTATCTCATGATGTCTGCAAAGAGCATAATGACTCATGGGGTCCTGCATCTAAAGAAGCTTAAACGTGACCCCATTAATGATGCAGTTAACCTAAAGTGGCCATGTACCGTTTTATCTTGGAGAAAGGGAAAAGACCTGTATCTTGCTCTCTTACAATCCAGCTGCCAGTTACTAATGAGCTACCTTGTTCTTTCTGCAATGGCTCTGAGTAAACCTCATTTTCCTTTTTAAAAGATTAGCTTGTGAATTTTCATATTATGTTGCCAATGGGGGAGTGGCCATGTTTATCGGGCAAAGCGTTTCCTGCTGTGTTTTAGACATTTGGTTCCATCGTCCCACTTGACGTTCTTGTTACCTGGGTAACCCCCAACCCCTTGCTTCTATTTAACAACCCCTCTGTATGCACTCTACTCCCCTTCCCCTCTCACCCACCAAGATGCATCCCCTCTCCCTCCATCCTGTATCATTTAGTTCCCCTTACAAGGTGGGGTCCTCCCCAAACACCCAGAATTTATTTATTAAAAATCGTGTATTTATTCTTACATGTTAAAACTGAAGTCACCTTCAAAGTATTGTCCGTTTGATGCAATATACCCATCGAGACATTTTTTTTTTCCCACTGTTCGAAACAGTTTTTGAATTCACTGATTTTGGTGCCTTTTAGTGCCTCTGCCATTTTTTGTTTCACCCCTTCCACATCAGCAAAACGGTTCCCTTTGAAGATTTTTTTCATCCAGGAAACCAAAACAAAATTTGCTTGGGGCAAGATCAGGTGTGTAGGGAAGATAGAATCCCTGGGGTCAGGCTGTTTTGGGTCAAAAACTGCTGAACACCGAGTGCAGTGTGAACAGGTGTGCTCATACATCACCCATCATGAAAGGGGCAAATGCATTGATTCTCCAAAAAAAATGCACCGAAGCTGAAGGCGGCCTCTCGCTGCAGTGCCAGCCAGTACACGGACGCAGATGGGTTCCTAGAACACTCACCTAGTGGGGGGGTTCCGTGCTACAAAGGGCCTGCCCTCCAGAAGATAATTCTGGTTTTTTGCCCCCCACCCCATAGTGGATCACTCTCATTTGCCAAAAAACATGCAGTAGCTTTCCATTAAAAAAAAAATCTTTATCACTTCTCAGCCTTTTGGCTAAGATCAAGTGCAGAGTCTGTTCTTATCAGTTTAATATCTGACAGATACATCCTCTATCCGAGGACATTATATTAAATGGATTTTTGGAGCTGGGAGATGGAACAGGAGCTTGCTCTGTCCACTGCATGCATCACCGGGTATTGTAGTGCTTCTGGGTATGGTGCACACACACACACACACACACAAAAAAAAAAAGAAAAAAAAGAAAGAAAAATTTAACAATGTATCTCTCTGGGTATAATCCCTTATCTATTTCTATTCATAGAAAACTTTTTTGAAAGGATTTTCTATTATACTTTCTTCATTCCCTCATGGTCTCCCTTCTTAATCACTTATTCTGACATTGATCCCCTTCGGTAAGGCTTTTCTCCCATTCGTCCACTGAGACCAATCTCTTGAAAGTCCTCAATTCTCTACATGCTGGTAAGTCCTAAGGTCAATCTCTGTCCCTATTTTTTTTTTCAACTTCTCAGAAAACTTTGACTCTCTTGGATCCTCCTCCTCTATTGGAATGCCTCTAAATGTGCACTTATTTATGAACTTTTTGCTTGTCTATTGCCTTTCTTTACACTGCAACATCAGAGCAAAGCACCAACGCTTGGTCTCTGGTGTCGGGGACTGTTGTATCCCCAATGTCTAGAACAGTACCCAGCACAAACTAGGTGCTCAAATATTAGGTCATTTAATTAATTTTTTTAAGCAGTCACAGATCTGAGTAAGAAGTACATAAAGTCATAAGCACAGAGTTTATAAATAACACCACAACTTTGGGAGTCAGAGACTTCCTACTGCTGTTCTTTCCAGCACAAGAACAGTCTATTATTTTAAGTTGAAAACTGAGCATTGAAATCTCTTTGTTTCCATTTGAAATGAACCCCTCCAATATGTCCACTGCACTACATAGTTTAGCTCAAACTCTTCAGTTGACTCAGGATAAATAAACATACTCATAGAAGCCATTAATCTGCGTTAGTATCTCAGGAAAACATGAGGCTAAATCTCAGCTACTTTTGTAAAACTATGGCCCCAAATGGGTAAGCCCTATCTATTCAGGCTCATCCAAAAGACAACACCTCTGAGACGCATGGGCCCCTCTCCATGCTGCGATAAGTGCAGACAAGGTATAAAATGCGCAAACTATATAATTATCGACCCCATGCCCTGCCATTCCCAGCTCATTCCAAAGGTCTCCATCCAGCTCTTGACCTAAATCATCCACCTAAGTCTCGGCTCCAGCCAAGAAGCCTATTTACAGTTCAGACTAAACGGACAGCTGAGCTGGGAGGACTTTCTCTTTCTTTTACTTCTTTCCCCCTGAAGACCATAAGGAAGCTAACACACCAGAAATACATCAAATTAATGTCTCCCCAGATTCCAACCCTTCTTCATTGCCCTGAACGAACAGGAGAGCCAGCATTGGGAGACACCATTCAAATAAAACGCTTCATTCAGGACTACTGTCAGACATAACCTAGGGTAGAGCCTGGGACATATTTGAAATCCACAGATTGTTGTGAAATCCTTTGGCATTTCAACCACATGGGACTTTTTCTCTAAATAAAAATGCTGGCCTTCAGTATTAAGGCTATAGAATGGGTGTTGGAGATCCGGGGCAGCTCTTTAGTTGCTTTGTTTAAGGAATTCAGCCACGAAGAGTTTGCCTAAGATAACATGTTTTTGGATATTTTACTAAGTATAGGATTTGTTCTAGTACTGACAAACATCTAGGGTCAGGGGTGTCAAACTCATTTTCACTGGGAACCTCATCAGCCTCATGGTTGCCTTCAAAGGACCTAATGTAATTTCAACTCTAACTGTTAAGGAGTAGTTACATTTTTACACTTCTAAAATTATTTCGGCCCTATGAAGGAAACTGCGAGGCTGATGTGGCCCCTGGTGAAAATGAGTTTGACCCCCCCATAGGCTGTTACATGAATATTGTTGTGATATTTAAGATGTGATTATTTTTCTCATGAAAATAAGTCAAAACAGGAAAAACTAAGTCAAATAACTAGAACCTGTAATCCTTTTATTTTTAATTATATTGAATCAATGTTTATTGAAAACCTATGGATTCTCGTAAATTCTAGGTAAATTTGTAAGTGAATACAATAGTCTTTACTCTTAGGGCTTCCTGCTACATGCATTGAAAAGAGATACTATATTAAGTACAAGTACATTGTTAAGCAGTGTATTTATTTTGTGTGGCATATAATGAGACGTGTTTGTCGCAATTTCCTTCCATTTCTGGGTTGTTATCTTTGCAAAGCAAAGGTTTTCTAGGGTTGCAGCATCCTTTGAAAGTGAAAGAAATATTCTATCTTGTGGTTACTAAAATTTTCCTTACTAAGAAGTGATACGCAGTAGACTCAGACATTTCGCAAGAACTTTTTAACACAAGAATAAAATGAAAAGAAGTTTTAATTGTGTTAACCAGAACAATTCAAGCATCAGAATCGTGGTTTTAATTATACTTCATCACTGCGAGATTTTCATACATGATGCCTGTGTTTACCGAGAACGAGCCCAATGACGAGGAGAGCACTAAGTACTTTTGTGGGGGTGTCCTGCACAGGGAGGAAAAAAGGGGCAGTAAATGAGGAGAGTAAAACAGCACACAGGGAGCGGCATCATGACAAAGAAATTGGAACGTAGCGCTGTGAAAAGGGTAATGCCTGCAGGCTATTTGCGCAACCTGCGCAACCTGCGTCACCTGCGAAATGAGTGAGAAGCTTGGAACCAAATGGCGTGAGAAGCCGCTCCGAGACTGAGCGTGGAGGTGAGAAAATGTCGTGAGAGTGTTCTCTCAACAACTGTAAAGTGCACCTCTATCGCTGGTGGTGTCTTTCCACCTAAATGGGTCTCTCTGACCAACTTGATTTCTTTTCAAGAAGATTTTGACACTCCAAAAAGTGGGTCACTTCCTTGTCTAGATGAAAAACACACTAGTTTTTCAATGAAAAGGAAAACGACAAAGTACTCTCTCAACTTTAGTTCCAATAGATTCTAAAAGAACTAGAAAGTTTTGTGTTTTGTTCCCCTTATATCATGGGAGCGATGACAGGTTTATGAAGTGGTCTATTTATCCTGTCATTTGCGAGAAATGTCTGGGAAGGGCTGTCTGTCTAAACCATAGACTCCAGCAGTATATCGTGGGATGCTGGTTGGACTTGTTGGTGGGAAGTTATGGGAGATGCTCTTTTGATTACTTTAAATCCATATTCAGAGGTAGTCTCTTGTGTCTGATTGTACTTCAAAAACCATACGTCTTGAAAAAAAGAAATTAAAAATTTTCTAATGCTTGAGCATTAAAAGATACGAGAAGTCAAATTCAAAGCCTAGTCTTTTATAGTTGCTGTAGTTTTCGAGATGGTAAAACCCTCCATCTCAGCAATGAGCAACTGAAGATGCAAAAATTAGAGGACTTGTGGATGGTGCCCAGCCACTTGGTTACTAAGCCATTCCTCGGTGTTCTGTCTTTAAGACCAGTATCGACTCTCTTCTGTTATCCTAACTCTGAAAACCGAAGAGAGGCAAGAAAGAGAGCTGGAAAAAGGAAATTCTACTGGAAGCTCTGTTTCAATATTCACCACTTAGATGTTTATTTTGAGTTACGTAAGCAATTCATTATGGTAAATATTTATTAAAAGATTCAAAGGATTAATTACTGTCTTGGGAAAGTCCCTGTGATGCAGTCATAAGAATGGATTCAGACTGTCTAGGACTACAACTTAACTGTCCAGCTGGGAGATATTGGTCAACTTATACTCTATCTTCTGGCTTCTTCCTTCTTAAAATGGGCATGACTCAACCTACCTAATAAGATTCTTGTAAAGATAAACTTGTAATAATCATGCAATAACTCAGTGTCTGCTAAAGGAAAACTGCTATATTATTATTAATAATAATAAAATGAAACAATTCAAATTTCTCTTAAATTTTATATTTTATGTGAAACTATATCTGACATGTAGAACCTGAGAGGTATAGCTTCATATGTGTTTACCTTTTTAATTATCCCATTAATTTTATAACGTTTTCATGCATAACTTGTGCATTCTAATGCATAATTGTAGTTTGCAATATGTAATGTGTAATGAGAATTATTTATGCTTTCATTTTAAAAGTTAGTGACAATATAGGTGCAAAGAGTACAATACTCCAAAACAAACAAACAAGCAAAATATAACCAAAGACACTGAAATTGAGAACAGGCTGATAGTCACCAGAGGGGAGAGGGGAGGGAATTTCAGGGGAAAAGGGGAAGGGTTTAGAGCAACAAGTATGAAAGACACATGGACAAAAATGAGGGGGGGTGGAAATGGGAGGCAGGTGGGGAGGGCTGGAGCGGTGGGCTGGGCTGGGAGTAAAAGACAGAAAACTATACGAGAACAACAATTAAAATAAAATTTTTTAAAAAAGTACAGTACTCCAGAGCAACATCTCTACCCCTAACATTTGTGGTGAAGTTTCAACAACTGAGTTCCAGACCCATGGGAAACATGCTCCTACTTCTTTTGGTTTGTTTTTAAGTCAACTTATGCTTAGTGAGAATTTTGAATAAGCCCTTAAATTGTCCTGTTGCTCCACACAACTATGATTAAAAGTCAATGTTACTTTCTAGAATGTCCTCGCATGTCTTGGACAAAAGTTGTGCCGTGCTCACATTCTTCTAATTTGTCATATGGATGTTAAAAAATGCAAGCCCAGAAGCCAAAATATTGAGAAAGCTGTGATGAATTATAATAGGTAAAGTTTTCTCTACCAAAACAAGAGAGAGAAAACCCATGATCTGTACAAAAGTTTCAAGTAAGTCTCCCAACTCTTCTACAAACTGTCCTTGAATTTTACTTTTTATTTTAAAAAGCACTTGAATAACAAAATGTGTTGGTGTAGCCTTGGTTTTTTTTCTGATTTATACTCAAACCATTTTACTGAAGATACTATTTTAAGCGACCATTTCAAAATGTTACAAGTTTGTAGATGATTTGTATTCAGTTGTACAGTAGCAAACAATATTCTTCCCACCGAGTTTGGCGTGGACCATCTGTTTCTCTGCCAGAAGGACTCCATCGCCATTTATCATGTGAGAATGGTGTCAGGAAGTTGTTTTAAGAGAAGTAAGTGAAAGAAGATAGGATTCGGTGTCTGCATGCTTATGCTGGTGGAAATCGGTCTACTCTTCTCCCAATGAGAAATTTCACTTTTTCTTTTGCTGCTAGGTGATTCTTATACTTACCACTACGAGTGATTTCAGTTGTAAAATTGGTCTTTTCTGTCTTTGACATCAGTGTTTGCATGTGTCCTCCATATTACCCATGTACAAAGAAAAGTCAGAAAAGTCAGAAAAGTAGAAAACCAAGCTACAAAACAAAATTTGCATTCTAGTTCTGTAGAAAATGCTTAACCTTGCATATGTAAGAAACGTGAAACAGGATAGTGGGAATTTTCTGTGTACAAGTCAAAGAACACTCCACAAAATATACTAAAGTTTTGAGTCAGAAAGGACCAGCCTTATAAAGAGCCATTCATTGTGGAAAAGCATATAATTTTATCTTAGGGACTAGCCATAGCTTGGAACAGTTTGGGACCTTCTCTTAGGTAAGTGGTAAGTAAACATTTAGAATTTGTGTTATCTATCTATCTATCTATCTATCTATCTATCTATCTATCTATCTATGGAATCTGTCCATCTGTTTATCTATATACTTTTTTGATGGGGTAAGTCTTCTCCCTTTGAAAGAATTTCTTCAAAAACAGTCCATTGCATCTATCTATTTAAAAGTAATGACCGTTGGGTGATGTGTTTTCACCTTTAAAAATGGGTCAATTCTATAGTATAATGAATTTCACCTACCTTTTGGTTAATCATTTATTTGAATGGCAACATAAGTGAACTAATCCATATATACATATTTGTATAGATATCAGTGATCACCCAGGAATTAAAGGGAAGAGATACTTAAACTCAGGCTGAAAACACCTATTAAGTTTATGTAGGTCCTTTAAGTTCATCTATCTCGAACAGTCTTTGCTATTTAAATTCCTTTTAGATCAAAAGGAATTTAGATTCCTAGCCCATATTTATGACCAGAATCCTTTAGTGAGTAGTTGTAATAACTATAAATTCCTGAGCCTCACCTTTGAATCGAGAAGCAGAAAATAGCATTTCAACATGCTTCAGGTGATTTTGGTGTATCATGCTTAGCATTAATTATGAGTTTGCATTTGGGAAATATATCCCTAGAGAATTCCTATGAAACTTCCCCAGAGCCTTGCCTAACTAGTAACCCAAAGTATATTTGAATACTGCTAGTGATTACAAAATCAGTACTTGGCTGGGTTGCCATACTTTTTTTAATACACATGTTTACGGCAAAGATACTCATATTAAGTGCAAATATACTTCTCTACTCATGAGTATTAATTTTATACTTGGGGTCATGGGGAATATATCTAATTCTTAATTCATTTATTGGCTCTTCAACCATTGTAGACAATGGCAGGCACTCCCTTTTAGTAATTTCTGGTCTAGAAAAGATCCCTCGTTCCTTCAGTCTTTGCGTGGCTTGATTTAAAATCTGTACATGCTCTTTGCTCTTCTATGAATTTTCAGAAAGTGGAGTGAATACTTAGACTTAACACAGGTCAGAGTACATCTGTTTTCATGGTCATGTGACCCCTGCAATGATGTAGGACTCTCATGCTCTTCAAAAGGCCCCATGCTTAGTTAATAATGCTCTGCTGTCTCTGACTTGAAATTTGTAATAGGTTTTGAACAAGCACCCCTGCATTTCCATTTTGCACCAGGTCTCAAAAATTGTGTAGTCTATCCTGTATCCCAGCTCTTGTATGATAAAATTGTATAAATAATTCATTTCTCATGCTCTCTGTAACTAAAGTAGCTTGACTATACACCATTTATATCTTAGCAGCCACATCATTCTTAAGTTCATATTCTATTTACAACCAAATGCAACTCTGAGATGTTTTTCTATTATAAACCTAGGTCTCCTTCATGCTGGATTTTTGAAATCATTGTTGAAGACAAATATGTTATACTGACTCCAGTTAAGCATAATCTTTAAATAGTTGCTCCATGGTTCCAGGCAATTGACATCTCATTAGAATTTGTCATCCAACATTTTTGTAACCCCTCTTAACTACAAGTCACCAAAAGAAATGATGACCTAGTCTTAGAAAGAGATGGCAAATACCATAGTAGGAACTGTTCAAAGAGAAATAGGAGGAATAATAGTTTCAACAAATGTGATCTAATTGGTATTGTTGGTTTAAAATTTTTAATGTTTCCTACTTCATTAGTAAGGACATCTTTCTAGTAATAAGATCTTTCTTCTTCTTACTTAAATGTACTTTTGGTCACCCCTGTGTCATCGATGACTGGGGCGGGAAACTACTAGTTTTAATGGGGACTTCTGCTGATGGAAGACCTATTTCTGAAATTACATTGCATTAAAAACTCATCTCAGAGAAGTTATAATTATTTAATGTAAATATTGAAAATCTAGTTTTTCTGCGTGTCTATCTTGGAAATGAAGTCCATTTGGCTTGGAGCTTCTTGGTACCCTGTTCCTTCAGTTGGTACTCTAGTATTTTGTGAGAAGTTTCCTCAAGAGAGGCAGATATGTGAGAAATATAAATGTATACCCATTTTTAATTAGTAAGTTTGGAATTAAACAATTATTTGCTCATATACAAAGTTCACCATGGAAAGTTTTGAGAAAAATAAAATTGTCCAAGTTAGTTTTTAATCGCAGCCATTCTTATGGTTTGCTGATGAAATTGGATTATTTTGCTTATCTAATGAATAAAATTATTAGGTTGAATTAATAACTAGTCTGATTAGCTTTGGTTAGTCTGATTAATTAAACTTTAGAAATATGTGTTTAGCCCTGGCTGGTGTGTCTTAGTGGATTGACTGCTCGCCTGGGAACCAAAATGTCACTGGTTCAATTCCCAGTCAAGGCACATGCCTGGGTTGCAGGCCAGGTCCCAAGTCGGGAGTGAATGAGAGGCAACCACACACTGAGGTTTCTCTCCCTCTCTTTCTCCTTCTCTTCCCTCTGAAAATAAATAAATACAATCTTTATAAATTTTTGTTTAGTTTTGCTATTTCCCAAACTAATTAATCATTTACCCAGAAATATAAGAGTCAACTCCTCACAAGTCACAAAACATAACTTTACATTTGGGCCCCCTTTTCTTTTCCCACATAGAGCTGCATGCATTAGAGAACTCTGCTGCCCGGTATATTTTCTGAGTTTTCTCATTGTGGGATAATAGATCCAAGAAAGAACTTAGAGAAAGATCTTTTTACTGGTAGGGACACCGTAGTTCTATTGTCAGTGCTGGAATGACTTGGTAGTGGACTTCAAATCTATTATTTACCCACCATCTATAAAGTGAAGGGCATATCCTGACCCGTCACTGAAGTCTCACTGATCACAACTATTGAGGACATCTGTAACTGATGAGCTGCCTCCAGAGAGATGGGACAGTATAAATGATTTATAATATGATTCACTTGGCAAGTTGAAGGGCTAAGCTCAGAAATTAAAAAAAAAAAAGACAATTATTCTATTATGGTCCCATACTCTGAGCAACCACACCAATCAAATCTTAAGAAGTGCTTGGTAGCAGTTAAAATGACGCTTTAAAAGACCATGTGGGAACTGTGCTCATTTTGTATCCATGTGTTCAATTATTCATTCATCAAAAAGTATTGTGTGTAATTTTGTCAGATACTGTTCTAGAGGCTGGGGTACAGTTGGGGCCAACACGCACACGCACACAAAACTGCCTTTATTGGCTCACACTTTGGGAGAGTGTGGTGAAAGACAGATAATAAGATAATGAGGTAGAATATACTTGTTGTTAAATAAGACAATGAGGTAAAGATACTACACTAAAGCAGCAAATGAATGTGGAGGGTCTAAAGAACATTACTTTAAATGGCGTGATCAGGGAGGTGCCCACTGAGAAGATGAGATTCCAATGAAGATCTGCAGGAGGTGGGGTACAAGCCATAAAATTATATGAGGAAGGGTGCTCCAGGCAGAACCAAGAGCAAAGTCACATAGGTGGAATTTACTTGCTGTGGTTGAGCTGTAGCAAGTAGATGGCCATGTGGGAGGGGCGGGAGCCAGAGAGAGAGGAAGATGAGATCAAAATATAACGGGAAGCCAAATCTTCTAAGACTTTGTTGGCCATTTGAAGGACTTAAACTTTTACTTCGGATAAGTAACATTACGTGACTTGCTATTTCATAGGATCCCTGTGGCTGCTGGCTTGAGAATAGTCTGGGAGCGAGGGCAGAGGCTACAAACCTGGTGGGAGGCAATTGGATGATACTCCGCAGTCAGACATTATCCGACTTTCTTAGGAGCTAATTCCTGTTACAGATTACATTACATTACATGTAGCCTGGTCTACTATTGAGTTTATTCACTCAATTATAGCTATATTACAATGTTGGCTGGTACAGAATGCTGTAGTTTTTGCTCAAAATTGAAGTTATATAATTTTGGCTGATAAAGTACCTATAACTTGAGATGCCGGGACAATCCAATGCAATTAAACAAAGGTTTTTTGAACACCTACTTTGTGTCGGGTACTATTCCAGGTACTTGTGATAGGTCAATAAACAAAAGAGACTAACATCCCTGCCCTCATGGGGTAGCATTTTAGAAGGAATAGAACAGCAAAAAATAATGGACACAGTGAATAATAGTGATTAGACTGAGTTTATTAGAAGATTATGAGTACAATTGAAAAGAGAAAATATAGATAAAACTAAGAGGGTAGAGTTAGTCTACTCTGGTTAGAACTTATTAAAAAAATGAGATTTAAGCAGAACTTTAAAGAACTCGGAAATTTCGCCGTGGGGATTTCTGGGAGAAGAGTGTTCCAGGCAGAGGAAAGGAGTGGAGGCCAGCAAGAGGCAGTGCGCACGCTGCAAGGCAGAACCATGGCTGTCATGTTGGAAGCATGTCGACGAGGTCAGTGAGTCTGGAGCGGAGTGAACGGGGGAGAACTTCGAGTGCAAGCTGCAGGTGGAAGCGAGAGTCAGAACATATAGTAGCTTGAAAGCTGTTGTAAGGACTTTGGACTTTTCTTCATAGGAATTGAAAAGCCGAGAGAGGAAGGAACATGAGCCGACTTAAGCAGGTCATTGTGGCTGCTGTGTTGTCACGGAAGGAGGGGAGCCAGTTGAGAAGCTATTATAACAGTTCACGTTAGAGATGATGAAGGCTCAGATGAAGAGGGTGACGGTGGAGATGTTGAGACATGGTCACATTCTGGTTATATTTTGAAGGTAGGTCCAACAGGATTGCTAACAGATGGAAGGTGGGCTCTGAGACAGAGAAGGGGTGATGATGACGGAAATAGTTGGTGAGGCCAGAGAGACTAGAAGAATGCAGTCGCTGCCGCCCAGACGGGAGAGGTTCTAGCAGAAGACGACTCAGGGGCAGTGCGGTTGTGTTGCTCTGCACAGGGTAAGCTTGGACCTCTATGTAGGGGTGTTACACAGTCAGCTAGTAAGCTGGGGGGAGGAAGCAGGGTGTGGAGTGAAGATAAAACTGAGACACTCATCAGTTTATCATGGTGTTTAAAGCCCTGGGGTAGCAGGAGGTCTCCAAAGGGGTACCTGAATATGGAACAGAACAGTCTGATGACTGATGCCTACATACTCCCATTAAATGGTTTGGGGGGAAAAAGGCTCAAATAGCTTACAATTGGACTTGATAACTTCTACTGACATAATGGTGAAGATCTGTTATAAAAATAGTTTAAACTTATTTCAGATCAAAACTACCCTTTAACTACTCTTGTTGCATGGACCTTTTGGATATAGCCTTAACATAGACTTTCCCCCAAAAAAAAGAAAAAAAAAAGAAGTGTCACTTTACATGACAACTCCATTACTTGGTGGTGACCACTTAGAATGCTGTGCTTCAGAAGACATGGAGGCGGGTGTGGGTTTCGTAGGGGAAGGGGCCCCACAATGGAGTAGTGAGGCCTTCCAAGGAAGCAAAACAGGCAAAGGCATCATGCACACCTTGGGTGGGTTTCCTCAGTTTGTATGAATCTCAAATGAAAGCTCTATTTGGGGACTCTTAGTTTGGGGGTCCAACTCTCCTTTCAGAATTTGATACGGTTACAAAGAACACTTGCCAAGAAATCTACATTTACCTGTGTACCTTCAAACAAAGGAGTATGCCCTGTTCTGTTAACTCAAAATTAGCCTTATTTATTTTTTGAAAAAGTGATTTCAAAACTTTGTCAGCCTCTGAACTAATTAATTTTAAGTTTAGTACACTCCTTCTATTATTTAATGTTAGTAGCAAATAGAAATGCAATATAGTTATTCCACTATTATCGCTATAATCACTTCATGGCAAAACTTGCCAAGAATAATTAAAACTTATTTGCAAGTTCATTGCTCCTTTATTGGCCATCGGCTTTGCAGATAGAAACTAGCTGCAGCCAAGTGGCACATGTTTTATATAGTTTCCTATATTTTGTGTGCTTAGAAAATCTTTTCATTACCAACGTAATAAGTAAATCTAACTGAATTGGTCCCCTGAAAGACAGATGGCGATTCTAAACATTACTAAACCAGGCTATATTTCTTTCCTAAATTTTCAAATTTATGTTTAAATGGTATGAAACTACTCTTAGATTGGCCATATGCATAAGCCTTCTGCTATAGTGAAAAGAATAAATAGCTCCTTGTTTAATGATCATACAGTATTTTATTTAAAAAATTGGGAGAGGAGTGAATAGATAGGGTATTCTAGAATCCAACCACTGCTAGACAGTGTGCCTCCGCTTTAACTACAGCAAAATGACACTCATCATCACATGGCTTTCCCATGCACCCAAGTCCACATTCATTACCTCCATGTAGCAAGTTCACCTCCATGGGTACTCGGGACATGTTTTCAAAACAGATACTTTCTGGTTATTACACTGATAAACGCCATGTTCCTCAAACCCAAACCCCCACAGGAGAGCTAACGATGCTCATTTTAGAGCCCGGGAGAGTGATTTGTAACGAGCTGTTCTGCAAATTCCAAACCAAAATTTTCCACCGCACTCCGTAGAGGAGATCCAAATTCAGAGCCTACTAGGGCGAGACAATGGGCAACGTGTGCTGAATGGCGAGCACACACCCTGTGCCACGACGTTGAAGACCTTCGTTACCCTGAGAAGAACAGGCAGGCCAGGTCTGCCAGGCTCCATTACTGAACTCTCAGGGCCCATGTGGCTGATACAAAGCAGATTTGGGCGAAAACAAGCATCTCAGCTACGGTTCACCGCTGTGTGGAGGAAGGCGGGGATTCCACACAGGAAGGACGCGTCTGGCTTTGCAGTCGCCCTGGGAGAAAGTAGCCCCGCACGCCCTCTTCTCTTTAGAGCACGCAGATCTCCCTTTCATCAGCATCTTGAGCCTTTCTCAGGAGGTAAAGTTTTTAAATAGTTAGAGGTCCAACTTACCGGATACCCCGGTTAAACGTGTCATGTCCCAGGGAAACGGTACCAGCGCTCCTCCAGCTGCAGTCAGTCCCAGAGCGGAAGCATTAGCGTTACTTGGAAACTTGCTACAAGTTCCCGCTCGGGGTTTACTGAATCAGAAGCTCAAGGATGGGGACCTCGCAACCTGAGTTCCCCCAAGCCCTATGGCCAAGTCTAATTCTCACCTAAGGTTGCGAACCACTGCTCTCAGACGGTGTTTCTCCACTGTGGGCGTTCATGACAATGGCCTGGAGAACACGCCTGGTGTGGCTGGCTGTATTTATGTGCAGTATGTGTAAGGAGCACCCCAGCTGATGGGGCCTCCTAAAGCCACAGATTGGTGAAACATAGGTTTGGTACCGCTTGTGTATGACTATTTTCTTTTGCAAAATAACGTAATTCTTCAAATCAAACCTCACCAAAGCTGTTAATTTCAGAAATTAGAAAATATGTTTCTAGGTGACACCATATTTTTCTCTTATCCTATAACTGTGTGGTCTTTCTTATCATTAAATGAGCCATAACTGTTCAACACATTCAACAGAATTTAGAGAGGCAAAAAAAATAGAAGATTCTGATTGGAAAACTTACTTATGCAATTGACTAATATATATACCCATATGTACACACATGCATATATTTATGCAATACGTATATATTTGTGTATGTTATGTATAGATAGGCATACATACCTACTATCACACACATAATCAATCCATGTTCCTTTCGTGATATGGCCCAGTGTTAAAAGACTTCTTCCTTTGTAAATTCTATAAAGCTGAATAATTTGCATTAACTATTTCTTAAATTTCTTTTTTTTTTTTTACCCTAAACACTAACTCAAAGGTAACTCTAACCCTAATTCTAATCATGAACTCAACCCTACCCATAACCCTAATCATAACCATGCTTGGGAATTTAACCCTAACTCCAACCCTAACCCTAACACTAGCCCTTACCCTAACCCTGAACTAATCCCAACCTCAATCCTAATCCTGTTTTAAACTCAAACCCAAACCACAATGATGCAGACACCGGCCCGCAGTGTCCGCGTCATTATGGATGAAATAAGACATTCACACAGACTACCGAGTCCGCTGGAGGAAAAAGGACAGCATGGCTTTTCTCTCAAGGGGAGCAAAAGCCTGCGTCTGCCATGACAGCCTGCATTTTGTTACTTCACCCGCTACCTGACAGTCCTCATTTACTATGCACAGGTTCACTATAGGTGGTTACCTCTTACAGACAACAAAGGAGATGACACTGCTAATCACATCACGGAAGAAGGATATTAGCAAATGAAAAGGGAAGTGGCTGGACCTGTACATGGGTCCTTGCAAGGTTTAGCATGGATTTTAGGAAGTTACAGTAAGCACTTGCTGTCTCAATTCACGGTGAGGGAGTTTTAGCAAAAGCAAGTCCCAAAGCAGCTTAGGTTTGATTCATAGCAGGCCTGATTCCCCATGGGAGAATCTATCCATGGGTGTGGGTCCTGTGCATCTCTGAGTGGGAGCTGGGCCCATGCCATGCAGAATGGTCTCCCACACCACAAACTTAATCTAACACTACCCTTATCCCTAACCCTAATTGTAGAAACAAGTGTTTGTGATATTTCTTAGTTTAAATTTTTCACAGGTACACAGCCTCTTATGCATGTTTTAATTGCATCACTGACAAAGATGACTGAATTCAGGTTATTTAACATTCTTTGAATGTCTTATAATTAATATAATTGGAGTAGGGGGTTATTTACACAATATCATATACGGCCAAGGAAGAGATGTTTTCATGAATCCTTAAAGAAGCACTATTTACAGTATAGTTTCCAAACAAAAGAATACTTCAATTTTTTAAAAAAATCTTTTTCTTTTTAAAAATTATTCATTTCTTTTTAGAGAGTGGGAAAGGGAGGGAGAAAGAGAGCACGGGAAACACCAATGTGTGGTTGCTTTCACCTGCCCCCTACTGGGGACCTGGCCTGCAACTCAGGCATGTGCCCTGACTGGGAATCGAAACAGCAACTCTTTGTTTTGCAGGCCACTGTTCAGTCCACTGAGCCACACCAGCCAGGGAAGAATACCTCAATTTTAAAGCAACACTGAGAATGTTATTCCATTGGAAACTGATTTAACTTCTATTTTTTTCCTTCCGTCCAAACGAGTTTTATTTTAATTTCAAAGCCTGGATGTTAAACCAGGAACATGTTGCTGATAGACATTTGTTTCACTCAGAGATTTTAACTAAGATTAAAATAAGCTATTGCTGATTTCACTGCATCTGAAATGTAAAGGTGATACCATGTGACTGAGTATTTTGGGGAGGCAGATTTTGTTTTGATTTTAGTTGTAGTATAAGATCAATCTACAGGTGTGTAATTTTGACCCTGAACTAAAATGATGGCTTTTTCAGTCCATGCAGGCTACTCTAATAACTAAGATCCAGAGACAGGCAGACTTAAAAACAACAGACATTTATTTCTCACAGTTCTGAAGGCTGGAAATCCAAGATCAAGCCACTGGCGGATTCAGTATCTGGTAAGGGTACACTGCCTGGTTCTTACCTTGCCACCTTTTCACTGGGTCCTAACAGGGTGGCAGGGACTCCAGAACTCTCTGGGGTCTCTTTAATAAGGGTACAAACCCCACTCCTGAGGGCTCTACTCTTATGAGCTAGTCAGCTTCCAAATACCATCTAGATACCATTACATTTGGAGTTGCTAGGTCTTCAACATAAGAATTTGAGGGAGACATAAATATTTAGTCCATTTTTGGCTTCAAAGAAAAGAAAGTTTTCACTTTAACAAATATCTCAAACTAAATTTATTTTATCTTGGTATAATATTTAATAGTTGTTCAAAGGATCATTTGAACATATTCTATCCTATTAGAACATATTTTAAGGTGAATATTCTATTCACCTTATTCTATTAAATAAGGTGAGGTGTGCCCCGGTGTAGCTCTGTGTGCTCAAGCACACAGGTTTGCACGTGCATGTTGAGGTTGTCATTAAGCACGACAGAAGGTTACAGCTACCCAGCCAATCAGGCACGAGGACAGCGAAGACTGGCTGTGGGGAGCTGTGTCAGTTTGCTCCTCAGAAATCTTTGTCTCCAGTGCTAATCAACAGTGACATGTTAAGTCATCATGAGTGACAATCACAGACCTCTCATTAGAGGAAATGATTGCAAGAGGCAGATGATGAGCTGATTGGCATTTTCTCAGCAATGGAGCTCCTCCCCACCAACCCTCTCTGACAACATGGCTGTATACTATCAAATGTGTATTTAAGGCAATTCAGCTAGAACATCTTCACTTGGCAAATAGGATATGATTGCTTAGAAATTTATTCTGACAGCAAAATCTAACATCTCTCCGATTTGTACTAATAGTCATCATTTTGAGAACACTACTTTTCTGGAGTACTTTCCACCTTTAGTTTGTACAACAGTACCTGTGATATTGAGGGTCATATTTTATACTTTGTGTACACACAGAAAATGCAGTAGGCGAACAAAGCATTTTACTGAGGACTGTCTGGTCAGTGAAAAGCACAATGTCAGACTCTAACTTCATTTCCAACCTTGCACTTTCAATTGCAAGTCACTTTAACCAAAATACAGCTCATCTCTTTCTACACCAATGGATTGGCATGCGCTCTGGGAAAGGGGTTCTCAACTTGAGCAAGCATCAGAATTACCTGAAGGGTGTGTTAAAAAACGGAGTTTCTTATTTAGCTGGGCTGGGGTGAGCTCTGATTTATTGAGTTCTAAAAAGTTCCCAGGTAATGCTAATGTTGATGCTGCTGGTCTGGAGACCGAGAACCATTCCCCTGGAATAAAGACTAAAGAAATCCTGCCACAATGGATGGCTTTTGGTTACATTCTGTGTCCCACATATTCAGTGCCTGGATGTTCCCCTAGCAGCTTTCCTGGACCCCAGTCCCACCTGATTCTGAAATTGGTCTGGTCACAGTTTGCTCTTGCATCTGAATAAATGTTTTATTTCCTGCTCTGCTTTGGGTTTTCTAGCCAAGCTTTGCGGTCTGTCTGCATGAGGCCAACAGGTAATGCTCTAGAGAAATGCTACAATTACATTTTCTTAGATTGGTTTTCTGACTTGCTGGTATCCAGACACAGAGGCAATAACATTGCACCTAAATTCTAAGTGGCACTAATATTTGTAGAATCATTCTAAATGTAACTTCGGTCAAACTAATCAGCTTGGTCTGTCATTTTGATGGATGGTCCAGCTGTCAAAATGAAGATATAGACATTGGCCTAAAGAAACTATCTTAGATATAAACTGTGCTGATTAGTCATGATCAGATTGATTCTTGGGATCTTTCTAATCTAAAATGGCTATGGTATCCTCAAAGAAAATAACCAAAAAAAAATGGTCTACAGCCAGTAGAACAATTGAAAGCTAAGAAGTAAAATACCATCTTCATGCAAACCATGTAAATTATTTATCTATGTATTCCAAAGTATTTATTTAACTCCTACTATGTGCCAAATACTCTTCAGGAGCTGGGGGCACAGCAGCGAACTGAAAAACAAAGTCCACGTTTGTAGGGTTCTTGTTTTCATGAGGAGAGGCGTGACGCACAAGGAAACAGATCCAAAGGCCAGGTAACTGAAGCAGGACAGCAGGGTGCAGTCACCGGGCGTGAGCAGCTAGTTTAGATGGAAAGACCTGTAGAGGTCCTTTTGAGGAGACGGCATTTGGCCCAAGCCCCGAGTGATACGAAGTGATCATCCATCTGTATCTCTGTGTGGTAAAGTTAGTGACGAGGTGTGCAGTGATGATAGAGGAGGAACTTGTAGGAAGAGGAAGCAGAAAGTTGCAAATGCCATCAGCCTGAAAACCCTGAGGCCTTACTGGCCTTGGAGGAGAGTTTGATTTTCTTCTAAGCGCTCTGGAGAATAATGGAGAGGCAACAAGGTCTGCTTTATATTTTTAAAAAATACTTTAGCTGATTCATGGAGAACCATTGCAGGAGAGTTAAACTAGTTCACTTAAGAGGTCATTTTTTTCAGGTTTTAGTTTTAGACATTGACCTTGAATTTGCAGCTACACTTTCTTTAACTTAAAGGCCATTATTTCCTCCTGCACATCCAAATTCCGTACAAGAAATTTGACTCTGGCCCTAGATACAAGCCTGTAAAAGCCCAAGGAAGAAACTGCTCTCTGCTGAGAAATGGTAATGAACTGGGTGTTAGCAGTGCATATAGTGAGAATTGGTTAGATTCAGGACGTAGTTTGGAGGTGCATCTGAAAGGCCTGCTAAGAGGTGGATTTAGGGCATACAGTAGATGCTATTTGTGCCCTGTCGGGAGACACTTTCCCAGCTGGTGAGTCATCCCCTAGCTTTTAGGAGTATTGATGAGCTTACATTTATCTCTCTGTCAGTCACTCAGTTCCATCTGAGACCACATTTGGCTTTCCGTCACCCTGTGTTCATTTCCTCTCACTGTCTTTCTCCCGGTAGCAGTGGAACCCAAAGTGTGGTTTTAGGAAAAGTAGCATCAACATTGTAGGAAGATGTTGGAGTGATAACTTCTCAGATCCCACCCCAGACCTCCTGAATTAGAAATTATGCAGAGGGACTCCAAGACTCTGTGTTTTCAAAAGCCTTCAAGGTGATTCTGATGCCTGCTCACGTTGAGAACACTGCAGTAAAGCACACACATGATAAATCACTTGGACAATAATCTTTCATAGTCCACTACTAGGAAATGTGCCCCAAGACAGGGAATGAGGAAAAATAAGAATTGAGGGTGATTCCCAGATTTTTGGCTTGAGCATCCTGACATAGTCTGGTGAACTAAAATGGGAAAGACTTGGGGAGGAGCAAGTTTGAATAAATCAACCTTTCTCTTTTGCACATAGTTAAGATTGGGTATTAGATATATGAATGGGAAAGTCATCTAAGTGATTAATGTACAAGAATGGAACTCATGTGTAAGGTCAGGACTGCAGTCATAAATTTTCGAGCCTTCAATATATATAGACAATCAGACCTACAAAGAGCTTCTAGAGACATAAAGGAAGGAAACTAGCAAGAACCTCTAATTTTTGCATGTATTGGAAAGTATACAAAGTACATCAACGTGAATTCTTTCTCTAAGATTATATAAAATAATCATGCTGGTTCCAAAAAAAATGTAGAACAGAACAAATAGTAACTGAGCGTATTAAGAATGTGACTATTTGTACTGTGTCGATGCAGGTTTTGTATGGACACAGGTTTTGTACAGGCTTAAACAGGTTTTGCTAGTTACTAATTAAATAAGTCAAGTCTCATTTGGCTTTAAGGATGTATAAAGAATTTTGTTACCTGCTAACTGGAGTGGGCTTCTTGTGGAAGATGGTGCTATATAGATACATCTGTATGCCCAGAGCAGAACTTGGTGGGATGTCTAGAAGGCAGTTCTGAGTTTTGCATCCAAATGTGAAACAGAGAAATACAAAGATTGATGCTGTAGGATTGCCTGGAAATTATAATTTTTGCACAGCCATCTGTAAAGATGAAACTATTATAGTGATCATAAAAAAAGTGCTTCACCATGATAAGTTTTTATAATTTTAAACAGTGAAATTATTAAAAATTAAGTGTGTATCTGATAACTTAAATACCATTGCTTCCTTTCCAGCATCCTTTTTAAAGTTTCCTTTCATTATGAGTTTAGTAAGATAAAGTAAATTGCATATGATGTTTTAAAAACATACGTTATATTTGAGCTGTTTCATTGCTCAGGGCTCAGTTAACCACCACCCACACTGCACACGTGCGGGCCTCAACTGTGCCAATTGCTTACGATGCAAAATTAAACCCAGTTTCCAGAAGCAGATTGCTAGAACAGATTTTAATCTATTTTTCTGCTATTTAGGGACTAGCACAGGTGAGGCAGAACAGAAAACTATGCAGGGGGCATTCAGGGCTGACTCATCTTTCAGAAGCGGTTTTCCTGTTTGCAACTTTATTATTAGCATGATGCAACGTGGTGCTTACAAGCATGGGTTCTGGCGTCAGATGTACTGACTTAGCTCTGCCACCTCTCAACTGTGCAAACCTGAGCAAGGGAACTGATCTCCCTCTGTTCAATTTATTTCTTAGTCTCACCTGAGTGTGTGTTTACTGATGAGAGACAGAGAGAGAGAGAGAGAGAGAGAGAGAGAGATGTGAAAAAGAAACATCAGTTGGTTGCCTCTCCTATGTGACCTGACTGGGGATTGAACCCACCATCTTTTGTTGTATGGGACAATGCTTCAACCAACTGAGCCACCCGGCCAGGGCTCAGTTCTCCTGTTTGTAAAGTGACAACTTCATAGAGTAATTGTGAAGACTAAACAGTATTAACAGTTGTAAAGCCCGTAGAACATTGCTTGGAACATAGGAAGTTCTCAGAAACACCCTCAGCTTAATACCCACTGCCACCAATCTCTGAGCTACAGGAATGCCCACTCAGGTAAGTGCATCATCAGATAAAGGGGCATCTCTCTGTCTAAGGGCAAACTTCTGTTAAGACTTCATATGCTGTTCAGTGACATGGAATAATATAGTATGGAATTTTAAAGTTATGTTATAAATTGAAAAAAATTTTATTTATTTTAACATTTTAAAAATGTTACTAATTTTATTTATTTGTTTTTTAAATTTTTAAATTTTCAGTTACAGTTGACATATAATATTACATTAGTTTCAGGAATACAACCCAGTGATTAGACATTATATAACTTACTAAGTTATTACCTCAATAAATCTAGTACTCATCCGGCACCATACATAGGTATGAAATATTATTGACTGTATTTCCTATGCTATACTTTACATCTATGTGGCTAATCTGTAACTACCAATTTATAGTACTTTTTTAAAGGAAAGGGAATCTTGTCATATTTGTTTCATTTCTAGCCAGCATCCAAACTATGATACCTTTTATACTCAGAATAATCTGATTTCTGCTTCTATGGAAATGATAGAAATGAGTCCAGCAGTTGCGTTCTTCCTAAGCAGGCGAAGACTAGAACTAGGAACCCTCATTTATCCAAGGTTTATTATTTGATTCTGTTTTATAAAATTTCAATTTCAACCATAAAATGGCAAATCAACTTTACAAAGAGACAGTGTGGTATACCTAGATGAACTGTGGATTTATGACTAGGAAATGCATATTCTGGGTTTCACCTACTATAAATTTATGTAGTTGTTTATTTAACAAATATTTATTGAGTACCCTGATATAAATTAGCCACTAATCTAGGTGATGTGGTAGGAAATGAGAGAAAGAATCACATATGATAATGCTAGTGTTCTAATGTTGGTACAGAGAAAATGAACAAATTAACAAATAAATACACAGTATGTTATATAATGATTAAGCGCTAAGAAAAATGCAAGTTGTGTAAGGAGTCAAGATTGATGGGGAGGTTGTGTGTGTGTATTTTGTTTTAATAACAAATGGTTACTTCAGTCTTTCTGGATTTTAGTTTTCCGAAGTGTGTGTGTGTGTTGAGAGGAAGAAGTGCCCATGGAATCTGCAAGTCCTGAAGACCTTGTAGTTGTCAGCTGGGACTAGGCCATGGTACTGAATAGCCACTCAGTGAGGAGTCATCCTCATTTAGGGTGTCATCTTCTGCTTTCTCTGGCTAATACATGCTCCCCTTGTATTTTTAGCACACACATAATAATTTGCCTCTAACTCTAGCATTATTGTGTGGTATATTCCTGCAGTTTGTGATTATTCCCTCACATTTACATACCATTTTATTCATTGGTTCCTCCATTTTTCTAATATGTATTGAGGTTATACCATATGCCAAGAACCATGATGGAATTTAGACCAACATTGATATTCCTGTGTCACAAGAAAGGAGAAAGTGTAACAAATAAATATAAATAGTCCAAAGACAAAGAGCAGGTCCCTGTAGACTTAAAGATAAGATTCATTCTTGTCTGCAAACATAGTATGTTGCTGCTTTTATTCACACTCAGTCCTTGTGAACTGAGAGAAAGGCAGGATTTCTTCTTGATGTTTGTCTTGCAGTGATGTCTGTGTGATAAGAAGATCAATTTTGGCCACCATGAGTCTTTGAACGAGAGAATCTGAATGAATGATGCAGGATTTGTGCTTCATAGGTAGTGATTCCCATGGTTATGAAAAGGGAAGAATTTGCCATTAAAGAAATGCAGTTTTCTGCTTAACACGATGAAAAGACCTGTCCAAGAGGTAGTCATCTGTGCTAACACCAGCCTCCTTCTTGACAAGGTGTCAGTGAAAACTGGACTCACTGACATGCATCCTGGCTCTCCTGGGGAAAGAGAGACGGGGCACAGAACAAGCGTGGAGGCAGGAGCTGGCAGAGGTCTGAGAGCAGTTTGCTGCACGATTCCCTTGTGTTGCCTGGAAAAGATAACGCATCCTAAAGAAGACAGAGCTGCCGAGTCGGCTCACATTTCTTCTTTGAACTCCTCCCTGTGACTTGTAGGTTCTCTGAGAGACCTTTATATTGATACCATTTTTAAGTGTGAAATATAAGGTCATGAAATGGATAATCTCAGCAATTCTTCTGGACTGAATAGAAAAAGCCATCATAGTGCCCTGCATGATGGACCAAATGTAGCCATGGCCCCACTGAAATGATATTGTGATTCCGCTAGTAGTCCCTCCTCAGTCTCAGGAAGACCTTGCAAAACTCTGGAGCAGACGGAGACTGTGAGCCTGGCTCCAGGATCAGGTAGCACACAACTTTCTGGAAACACGGGAAACTCTCAGTTAAAATGCTCACATTCCATGTTCAATGCTGGTCCTCCTTCATCGGGCATAGTATAGAGCACCAGAATAAATCCTTAAATTACAACCAGGGCAAATGGCTTACATGATGGCATTAATATCACTTGTCCATTCCAGGGATTTGATTGATTTCAGCAGGTAAAAATTCCTGCACTGGCTCACTCCTCTCACAGGAAGAATGCATGAAGAAAAGTACCCTAGATTCACTTATGGACTCTAGTGCTATAGAAGGGAAAGATTTTAATGAAGGGAAAGAGTTTGCTGAGCTTCAGAAAGTTACGTTTTAATTGGCCCCTCACCCTCCCCAACCACACACACACACCTGTGGATGCTTCTCTTCATCTCATATGGGTAGGGGCTTTCAGACGGGGTGTATCTGGACCAAGCCTTGCTGCTATGGAAAGCCAGAAACAGGAAACACTGATGGCTGAGATTCAAGGGGAATGAGGAACCCCTGATGGGAGGAGTCTCATAGTCATTGAAATTGAAGTGTATGCCTGAGGATTGCATTGTAGATTCCTGGCATTAGAGATAACAGGCATCTATTCTTACGTGGAACACTTTCTACTCGGATGGTCTTTCAATTTGAAACCTGTAATTGTGATGTTATTTTTCTCTCCATCTATTCCTTATATGAAATCTCCTATAATGTGCACCTAGAAATGTGTTATATGTTCTCATTTTAGACTTGATTTCGGAGTCTTACTACCTAGCTGTTCTCTTTCTTCATAGATCTCCAGGTTTCAGACTTTGAACTTATATACCCAGAAATATAGTCAAAATGTTTCAGAGTCAATGTGAGCCGTTAGGCTGGAGCAAAATCTGGAAACACCCTGCTCAAATGGCCTTGACTTAACCGGTGTCTGGATATTGAGGTGGTGCATGGAGGCACTGAGGTACGTGGGTATCACAACACAGGAGGGCTCAGCCTAATAGCTGTCTGATCAGGACAGAAACATGTCAGTATTTTAGCAAACAGTATAGCTAGAATGACGCATGGAATTTAGCTTTTCAGTTGCAAATTATAAAGCCATCAAACTACTACCGGCCCCTGCCGATGTGGCTTGGTTGGTTGGAGCTCTGCCCTATAAACTGAAAGTTTCGGTTCCTAGTTAGGGCACATGCCTGAGTTGGGGGGTCGAACCCTGATGGGGCATGTGCAACGGCAACAAATTGATGTCTTTCTCACATTGCTGTTTCTCTCCCTCTCTCTCTTCTCCCTCCCCCTCTCTCTACACTCAACGAGCATGTCCTCAGGTGAGGATTAAAAAAAAATAAAAAAAAAAAAACTACTAGCCAAATGACAAGTGTATGAATATACAAAGATCTTGCCATCAGTTCACCTCCCTGACCTCTCTCTCCTCCCTATGTACACACTCAACTGGGGAAATTCTCCAAACAAGAGTAAAAACTCAGGGTTAAAGTTAAGTTACAAGGAATAGGAATAATTTTTCAGTGATGAATGTAATCCTAATCTATCTATCATTTTAGTCTTTGAAAAGAGAGTAATACAAGAGAAAGGAGAGGAATAAAAATGTAAAGGCTGTTTCAGGTTCACTTGTACTTTTTAAATTAGTAGAGTAAAAAAAATTGAACAACAAAAGAGACAGCGATGTTTCCTGCCTCTCTTCTTGCAGTCTTGGATAGGCTAGAGTGTAATTCATAAAAGCATGGTGAAATTGAGGTAGGGAAAATTATTTTATGCATAACTGGGAGAAAAGGCACATGATAGTGAGGTGGAATACATAGGTTTAATCAGTGAAAAAATATTTCTTGAGGTTTTGTTTTGCTAGATGCTCATGGAGTATAGATGATACATAAGGAAACTTGATTGTCTTTAATTGGCTTGCAAGTTATTGAACCAAACACATTGGAACTCATGAAATAAAGATCAATTCAATAACTGGTATAATAAAATTATAAATTTGTGATTTAGACTCAGTAGTTTAGACCAGAGAAAGATTAGTGAGGACAAGGGTCTTTCAGGGAAAGGTTTACTTATATTAGACTCAAATAGTGCTATGCACGTGGCTAAGGTCAGAACAGGCATAGGGAAGTGCATCTTCTCCTGAAGATATGGAACTTGTTTCTTTTGGACATCTGGTAAGTGTGCAGAGCTGACACTGACCTTGCTGTGGTCACATTCAGCTAGTATTCAACAGGCTTACTGTTCATAGGCTTCTGATAACAGGCAGAATTTGAAATCAGACTGCTTGATTCAGGTCCTGGTTCTCCTGCTTGCAAGTTGTGACCTTGAGTAAGAGCCTCCATTTCCTCATAGGATTATACTGACAGTGCTTTACTTAACAGGTTAATGTATATTAAGTGTTTATGTGGACCTGGTTTGTAGTAAAAGCTTGAAACACACTCTTATTAATATTATTGTTTGCCTGGTTAGACCATTACATTAAGGTTTATTACCCCAACTGCAAAATGGTTCCCTCTGCTTTGCTTTGCTAGTGTGAAGCAATCTTAACAGCATAGATACCCCAGCTGAATGCTGTAAGCTTTAATTAGCTTCGTGACTTTGCTTAAGTTACTTGCCACATTTTCTCATCTATAAAACACCTGCAGGACACAGTAATCTCTAAAATTCCTCCAGTTGAGATATTTTGAATCTAGTTGTATGAACTAATATTAATTAGTACTTGCTGATTATTCTGTCTTATAAATTAAATGACCATGGGAAAGCGGAGGAAGATAGTTTTTATACTGTGTTTGGGAGGAGAAAGAGGGAGAGGTTCATTGATTTGATTTTCCAATGTTTTTGATTTTTATTTTTATTTCCAAGTCAATTTACATTAGTAAGTAAATACTTTTGGGAGGAAGGAAACATATCTTGGTGGTTTAAAATGATGCATTTTGGAATCATAGAAACTCTTGGTATTTTTCACTATAAGACTTTAAAACATTCCATCTAAGTTAAATGATAAATATTTTCTTTGATGGTGTGAGAACTTCATGTATTAGTTGGCATGACCTTCTCCATTCCAAAATTATGTGAGGATTTTTGGTTCATTCTAGTAGTTGTTTTATGTATTTATTTACCGTTGTATTTATATCCTTTGTGCACTGGCATTTATCTTGTTTCATTGGTCATGGGCAGGCTCTGACTTTATTAATATTTTCCAGATGGCCACCCAGGTGTCCCAACTACATTTGAGTAATTATTCATCTCTCCCTAATGGTTTGACATTTATGTGTATTTTCCTATTTATATCCAGTTCTTTTGGGGCTTTTGATTCTGTTTCACTTTCTCTCTATATACATTCACACTTGAATACTTTGTGTGGCAACTTACAATATAATCTCAGGCACGTTCTACACCTTTTTCATGATTAAACTTTCTTATTTTTTAAAAAGAAGCAATGATAGGATGTACCTCAGAGATGTTGCAAACATATGATCAAACAATGCTTTATACAATTTACTATAATACCTGGCCTATTCTAACTCTCAATAAATATTAGCTATTATTACTGAATCATAGCATTATTGTATGTTCTTCCTGCTGCTGAATTTCATTTCTATTTTGCGGTCATTTCCAATATTGTGTATGGGTATTCAAGGGGTTTTTTTTAGACAAATTTAAGGTAGCTTAAACATGTACAGTTTTTGAGGAATCTCAGTCCCTCCTAATTCTGCGGGTTAATAGCGCCCAGCAAAAATCTTTGTCCTAGACAGCATGCCCCCTGCTGGGCTGCTGTTGCCATCCGCCCTAGGTCATGCCTGCCCCAGTTAATTATGTGGTGCTGTTTCCTCTTGAAAATAAGCTAAAGCCTCTCTCCTCTTTAAAACAAAGACTGATTCCCTGCTGGTCCTATTTTCACAAATCCTGCCACCAGTGGATGGAATTGGCCAGTTTTGTCTCTGTTTTCCCAACTCAATAGGGAGAACTTTACTCATAATCAAGGATGGGAATAGTGCCCCTAGCTGAGCAGCTGAAATTAAATCCAGTAACTGCGAACCTGGTGTGTAGGGCTCAGAGAGAATGTTAGAAAGACCAAGGCGCACACACTCATAGGTGGTGCAGCAGTTTTTGTACTTGCTCCCAAACCAGAACCTCAAGATTTGCTTTTAATTAAAGCATCATTGGCAACAGAATATGCCCCCCAAGCAGCAAAGCTCATAAAAAGTGGCTTTTATAACTTGACTATTAATTAGATTGTTTTTCTGTTTTTTAAGGGCAGAAAATCTTGTGCAGGATTTTATAATAGAAGAAGCAGCCAGAGGGACATGGATTTCTTATGTCCTGGCAAATGAACTGAACTTTTGATTTCAGTGTTCACATTTAGGAGGTTTAGCAGAGAGAATATATGTACTCCTCAACTTTATTTATTTGATTTGGGTAGAAATACATATATATTTCCAATCCTGTAAAATAGCAGAGAGCCCATGTCATTAGAGAACATTATCATTCTTGGGTAAAATAAAATTGGACACAAATATGATAGAACTGGAGATTACAGTACTTAAATAGTTATTGGGGTTTATTTGTTACTTTTTGAATCTTCAAATCAATTTAGGTTAGACAGAATTCTTTTTCACTATCCTGAAATTTAGAAGATCAGCTGCTAAGTTAGAGATGTATTTCTGCATTTCTACTTACACCCCACGAAAGTATCTCTAACCTCATGTGACTGAGGGCCGAGCTTGAAGGAATATTTTCCATGGAAGTTGAGTAATCAGAGAGTGAAAATTTGGAATTACTCCCAGTTCTTCTGAAGTGAAGTTAATTAATCTGGAAGCACATCATTTGTGCATAAGAAATTCAAGAGAAGTGTAATTAGTTCAGTAATTAGCTTTAGCTTTTCAGACACATTTCTCAAAAATAGGCATTAAAATTGTACCCCCTTCTCCCCGTAACCATATTTTTAACTGGCGCATTATGTCTGGTTGTTAAGCATTTTATCTCACTGGTTAATCCTGTGGAAGACGGAAGAATCCATTATTGGCTCTTCCTGACATCAACTTCCACCGTACGTACGTACGTACATCCTCAATTGCGACTTACTGTTTGCTCTCTGTGAGCCTAAGACTAGGATGTACAGAGAACATGGGTTAGCATCTTGAGTAGGAAAGGATGGTTCATGCTCCTCTGAAAGTTGTTTTCTTATCTCTCCCTTAGAAAACACTTTCTTTACCTGTTGCCCGCTACCCATAGCCGTACCTTCACCTATATGCCTTTTGTGATGATGATTTTGACAAAAGAACTTAAGTGAAATTTCTGTAGGAAATGAGACTTAAATGATATTTTATACATATATTGAATGCCATTGTTTCTCCCAAGTTAGAAAGTTTAGAAGAATTTCTGGGGTCAGGTTTTACTTTATGTTATTGAACACATTCTAAATCCAGATGACAATTTAACCAGTTCTGGTCAAATAAATTAATGACCGCCTCTCGTGTCTTTGTCTTTTTTTATTGAGACATAATTGGTATATACCATTACGTTAGTTTCAGGTGTACAACACAGTGAGTCTGCATTTGTATACAGTGTGAACTAATCACTGCAGTAAGTCTGGTTACCACCTGTCACTTTAGATAATTTTTAAAAAGTTTCTTCTTATGATAAGAACTTTTAAGATTTATTTTCTTAGCAACTTTCAAGTATGCAATATATAATACTAATTCTAGCCACCGTGCTGTCCAGTATATGCCCATGACTTATAACTAGAGGTTTGCACCTTTCACTTTTGATTTTTCTACATTTACAAGTTATGATATTTCATAGCTTCTTTTATTATAAGCTTATTTCATAGCTTCTTTCATACCTCTTTTTTATTTCTTATGCCCCTCATAGCAAATAAACAAGGATTTTAAAATGATTTGTATTCTTCCTATTTCAAATTTGCAAAAGTCTGCAAGTAGGTGATTATAAATAATGATTCATTTAAAATCTGTCAGTAGCTTGGGGTCTATATTGTATTTTAACTCAAAGTGACACCCCCCCAAAAAAATGTCTATCACAGTAGGTTAAGAATGGAATTTGAACTATATTACAATATATTTAGCTCTTTTAAGATTATATTACTGTGTTTTCTCTATTTTATATATCTTGTTCATATATAATCATATAATTTTAGTGAAATCTGTTAAATACTGTACACATTTTCTTAAAGTGTATACAGAAAATACCATGTTTGCCATACAATACAAGAATTTTAGTCAAATGTATTAAATATTATACACATTTTCTTAAAGTGTGTACAGAAAATATCAAGTTTGTCATAAAGCAGAATTGCCACAGCTGTAGAGTTCGCAGTCAGCCCACCAGGTTTTGTCTGGCAATGACTTGGGGCAGAGCATGAATGCTGCGGTTAGCCACGGTCTCTCTCACTGTGTACACACACACACACACACACAGAGATCAATACACACACACATATATACACATATATTTATATATGCATACACATGTATATGTGGTGTGTGTGTGTGTGTCGTGTCCTGAAAATGTCCAACCGTTGTTAATATAACAAGAATGGTTTCTGCAACATCAACTCTGTCCATTAAACATATAATTATTGAGCACCTATTCTGTGCTAGGCCTTATTCCAACTTTTGGATATTGAAAGAAATGAAATGGAAATTAAGTGATAAACATTGATAATGAAAGTGTTATTTAAATAACTTAGTTTACTACAATTATAATCTTACAAATAGATTTTAACCAGATAACATATAATTGTCTTACAAGACAAATCATTATACTTTACTAACTTACTGTTGGTAGAATAAATGGAACATTAAATATAGGTTTTTTTTATATACAACATGCATGTCACACAAACACATATCCATATTCTTCTTTGACTATTATAAACAAACTTACCGATACAATTTATTCTTTTTCCTCTTTCAAAAGCAGTCATGGTACCATTAAAATACACTTTAACTAAAAACTGACATTGTATATCAAGGAAAAAAGAGGTTGGATTATAGAAATTAATGTCCAAATTATCTTATCAGGCTTATAGGCATAACAAGAAAAGAAATCAAAGTCATTGTATTTTTACATCCAAGATTGGTACCATTATTTACATAATCATATTGCTTATAATAATATAATTTTACTGTTACATATTAATTTTTAAAAGTAGATTCCAGAAAAGTGAGATGATTATTATTTATGTTTTATTGATCTAAGAGTTGCATACTCTAAGAAGTCAAGAATAACAAGATTTTGAAAGCCTTAAACAAATCAAAGCAAAACAAAATCTTTGGACACCAGTGTACTTTATGCAGGATGATTTTCTAATATTCTATGAAAACAGGCAAATCAATACAAAATGAAAATGTTTTCTTTATTTCTAGGGATGGTAATCATACATCAAACTCAGTGAGCCCGCTAGCATTAAACAGACCCTTGAGATACATATACATTTATTTTAAACAAATAATTCAAGAGGCATCAAACTTGTCATATTTTTATGCAGTTTTAGTGCTTAAATGATCATTTCTCTAACATTTCGTAAGCTTGTTTTTTCTTGTAAGTCAAATAAGAAACATATGATTATTTAGATAACAGTTGTTATGGTTAACAGTTGCAATTATTGAGGAAACAACATTTATTGAATGCCTACTATGGAAACTGTAGCTTTGTATTCTCATTTGGTCCACACAGCCACTCAGTGTGGCAGGTACTATAATTATTGTCTAATAATAGCTAATAGGTAAGTGATTACAAAAGTAAGTCAAGGTTATAGTGATGTTTTTTCTACAGTTTATAATTCTACCTCTTGAAATACTCCATTTGTTTTTTCTCCAAAGCTTCTGGTTTTACACATCTCACTTTACTCTATCCTTTCATTTGATTTTATCCCAGTTTTAAATTCATCCTCTAAGTTCAAATGGCAGGGCTGGGACGGTGAGGTGTAGTGATGTAGAGCTTGGGCACAGGCCCCAGTAGAGACAAAAGGGACAAAGGAGGAGGCCCCAGCATTGAGCTGGGCCAGGGCAACTGCTGGAGTATCTAGTGGTTCAGGAATCTCGCGTTACTTTCACAGACCCGATAGCAGACGGTCAGGTTCGGAAGTTCAGTGCCTAGCAGAGAGCTTCTCTAGCCAGTTTCAAATGAGTAAGTAAAGGACTGAACAAAAGACAGTTGTCTAATACCATTGGGTCCTAAAATAGTTGAAAATCAGGCTCAAGCCCTGGCTGGTGCGGCTCAGTGGATTGAGTGCCCGCCTGCGAACCACAGGGTCACTGGTTGGATTCCCAGTCAGGGCACATGCCTGTGGTGCAGGCCAGGTCCCAAGTAGGGGGTGTGTGAGAGGCAACCACACATTGATGTTTCTCTCCCTCTCTCCCTTTCTGTCTAAAAATAAATAAAATCTTTTAAAAAATCAGGCTCAAGGAGACAGTATTAGTTTCTGACTACTTATTACATGCCCAATATTGCACTCAGCAACTTTTCATAATATACTTCATTAAATTCTACAACCATTTCATGAAACAGTACATACACCTTTCAAATACATAAATGTCAGAGAAACCAGATGTCCAGGTTTCCTAGGAAAGCCAAATAGGTAGACCTAGTACATGACAGGGTTGATATGGGAAATAGCAAGTCATGCTCTCCCTATTTTTAGTGCTTTATTTGCAGGAATTTGACCCATCAACACAGGAAACAGTAAATTGAATGACTTCCGAAGCTGGGAAGCAGAGGTTCTAATATCCCTATACATTGGGCTCTTGCTGCTCCTCAGGGAGGGACCAGGCCACAGGTCTTATGAACAGGTAAGGCAGGGATGGGCCCACATGTGAAAATGCTCATCGGTGAGTGTTGCAGTTTGTGAGCAAGTTGCAGATGCACAGATGCAGCCTGCTAAATAACTCAGGCTTTAGGGGTTTTTGTAAATGAGCAGATGCAAGAGTTATAGTAAAAACTCAAAGCATTTGCAGCAAAGAATTTGGAGGTTCATGCCCAGTACACAAATTATTAGCTGTCCAGTTTTTGGTGAATGATCTTCCTCAACCTCAGTTTACTGATTTCTTCACCTGTAAAGTAGAAACTTTGAACATTAGGCTATGTGATAGAAGGAATTCGAATAGATTTTGTAGAGGCTGTTTCATGTGCTCGGTGCCTCTGATTTCTCATCCTGGTAAGAAGCACAGTTAACACTACATATATAAGGCTGATTTGACTTCTTTTGATCCTATTTTGCATCATGAGGGCAAATTAAAACCACTCATTTATTCATTGCTCATAAATCTGCAGCCAATGAATGAGACAGTTTATGAAATACCTGTCAAATTCTTGCAGTAATTGGCCTGATGGCTTGGGTAGGTGTGACTTTGGGGTGTGGTGGGGGTATTGGAATAGAGGAATTAACATTTCCCAGCCATATTAAAAATTAAAATCAAGACTAAACCTATCTTAATCCACTGGTAAATGCCATGAAATTTTCTCCGTCTTTTACTGTTTTAGGAAAAAAGGAAATTGAAAGTGAGTAGGATTAAAATGCTACACTTAATCATTAACTAGGCATTCTACTTTTAAAACAGTTGATTTACTTGCTAGGCTCACATGCACTGCAGACAGGCTGTAGACAGCTATTAATTCTCTTTTTTTACTGAGTTCAGCTTGAGAACACAGAATTGCATTCGAAGCCCTCACTTTTATCAAAGCTGTTTATTAGTTATCCATCAACAAAGCCCCCCAGCAGAGTTTGGGGCTGTGTATAATTCTGGAAAATAAATCTTTGGTGTCTCCTTATCCAAAGGTGTTTCCACTGACCTGTTAACGATGGGTATGCCCTCTGAGAGGCCTCCCAAGGACTGGCTGTGTTTCTCTTTCTCAGAGCAGAGATAATTGGCCCCCACAGGAATGAAAGCCATGAACCGACTTTCTGAAGTGAAACTGTCAGAAACATCTTCTGGGGTCAAACCTAAAGTCTAGGCTGCCTCCCAAGTCATGGCTGACAATGGGATGAAGAGGTGGTTTGCACAAGGATGTGATCCACCCCCTTGAAACCAGGCACACCATGGAAGGTCTTGCTCCTGATGTCTGGTTTCCCTTAACACTCCGCACGGGGCTCTTCTCTGTGAAACAGCTCAACCACCCTGCGTCTCTCAGCTCTCTTTCCTCCCATCCTGCAGCGCTCTCCAGCCCCTGATATCTCTCCCTCTGCCATTTCCAGGTTCTACTTATCTTTTCTCCTCATCTCACACTTTTATCTTTACTCAGAGCATCACTGTCAAAGTATGGCAGTTCCAATAATTTGAACTGAATGAGAAGCAAGACTTAAAGAGATCAAAATGATACATTTTTACCTTTTCTTTATTTCTTTCTTCCTATAATTTCTACAATCAGATAGAATAGTAAACAGAATAATATTCTGTATTTGTGTATTGCTTTATAAAGTTTTGGAATGCTATTTTAACTACTGATATCCTCAATGACTTCTTTTGTCAGTGAGGCTTTGACCATGATGCGGTACAAAGACCACACACAGAATGGAATCACTAACTGTGGTTTTGTTCCAAGTCTCCCAGGAATTCACTACTATGGACAAAGGCAAAGACCCATGAACCTCTCTGAGCTTCTATTTTCTTACTTATAAAGTGGGGAAAAAAATAACTCGTAGCTCCCTGAGTTATTGTGGTTGCAGAAAATGTGTTAATGTTCAAGGAACTTGCCTATAATATGGCAAAATGGTCATGATAATGGTCATTGAAAATGGCATGAGAGCGTACATTCTTGTGAAGGTTTGAGTTAAGATGGTTATGATCATTCAGCCCAGGACAACAAAAATCTATGAAAGATCTGAGCCAATGTTACACAATCAGTGTTTCCTTACATTCAACAGTTAATTTAAATATGCATTCTTATATAGTATACATAGTGTTTGTGTATGATGTGTGTGTGTGTATATATGTGTGTATATATATATATGAGTATAGACAGTATCTAACTTGTGGTGGTTCAACTTACGATTTTTCAACTTTCCAATGACACAAAAGCAATACATATTTAATAGAAATCATACTTGGAATTTTGAATTTTGAATTTTGTTCTTTTCTTGGTCTAGTGATATGTGGTATGATACTTCAGCATCATAAGTAAGGCTATGTGTTAGATGGTTTTACCCAACTGTAGACTCACGTAGGTGTTCTGAGCACATTTAAGGTAGGCTAGGCTAAGCTATGATGTTCAGTAGGTTTGGGGTATTCGATACATTTCAACTTACGATATTTTCAACTTATGTTGGGTGTATTGGGACAGAACCCCATTATACGTTGAGCCACATCTGTTGTGTGTATGTGTGTATAATTTAAAAGTTTATATCTTCTGTTTATAAAGACATTCTTTCAAGATTTTTATAACAAAATAATAGTGTTACTCTTTAGATAGTCACTAATTTAAAAACAACAAAAACAGAAAGTGACAATATCCATTATTATAAAGTCAGTAAAAACTTTAGGTAAAAATGTTTTCATTAGCGATAACATCATCTTTGTATTCTTGGAAAACAGTTCTGAATATACTTTGAAAGTTGTGTTAACAGCTGTGAAACAGTGATCAATATGTATATTGGTTCAGGGACTCCTTTCCATGACTCTGCGCCATGCAGAACAGTTGCCTTGGAGTTCGTTGGCCCACAGATTAGGAATAACTGCTGTACAACAAATTATGTGTGAGTGAAACAAAATTATGGTCTCAACTACCACTTCTTTCAGCTGTTAGTATGAGTCTTAGCTTTAAGTCAGTGGATACTTTTTACATGTTTAAACTGATTCACATCCTCTTCTTTTAATTTTCCTGCTTCATAGGTAATTTGCTATTTAACCTACTCATCACCATTACTTGTGGATTATATTTTCATTTGAGAGTGGTGGGAGGTAAAAACTGATATCATGCACATTTCTTTTTTAAACAGATGTAACGTTGGTAAAAAAATAAACAGTAAGTGTATGTCAACTGTAATTGAAAAAAGATTTTAATTATATTAAAAAACAGACACTAAGTAAATGCCTAATGGACTGAATCTGAGAGGGATGTGCGTTGGTAAATTCAGGCTGTAGACATGTTTGAGTAACATTTTGCTATCTTTGCTATAAGACGCATGCTAATGGATGGGCTAGTGTAGCATTAATAAGCTCAATCCATTAAATTAGTTCTTTTTTCTTGTTAAATATCCAAAAGAGAAAAAATGGTCCACTTAACTTGGAAAAAAGTTTTCATTTTAGTGCAGTAGAAGCATGATGCATATTTCCTTTCTAATTTAATTTCTAACCATTAAGACTCAATTCTGTAAATGACCCACTGAAGCACTTGAAGAGATTAGAGAAGCATAAACTGAACGTCATTTGAATTCAGCTGGCTAGACACCATGATGTTATATTACATTCTGTGAATTTAACATCATATTTTTAGGAAGGCACCAAGATGAAGCCCGGTGACTTTCATGAACAATTACTAAGAAGGTTCTCACATGGAATGTGAGCATTGGTCTCCTCTGTGGTCAGTATTATTATTAAGGGTCATATGGCCAGGTCTTCCAGCCACTATGATTTGCACTTTGATTAAAATAGTCAGTTTCACTCTCAGAATCATATAAAAGGGTTGCTTTCAGTCTGTGGACTGAGGGAAATGGATTACAGTTCTAATGAGCCAGATCTCTGCAAATGAGAAGATAATAATCTCCTCATAATTAGAACTTCCTTTTTAGACTAAATGTTAGCCATGAGTTTTTCAAAAGAAGATGTAAATTAATGCCAAAGGGCTTACTGGAAAGGGGGAATCAAAATGACTGGCCTGTTTTCACAAATATGTACATTGTTTGCATCTCATTATGATTTTCTAGTGACAATAAGTATTGTTTTTTTTTTTACATCTTTAGATAGTTGGGGTCAATATGCCATCTACACAAGTAGTATTTTAATGTTTACTGCATAAAAATAATCACTTTCAGTCTTTCTGAAGATTCTTTGTTGGAAGCAAGGTCACTACACCCATCACAGTTCAAGAAATGAAACATAACTTGCTCAAGGTTTAAACGAATTCTTGAATTGGAATTAAAATTCAGGAGTTTCAGTTCCCGGGTCCAATCTGCAAATTCTCATAAGTAGCATTGGCAGTTGCTGAGGTGATGGTGGCAAAAATCAGGAGCGAAAAACATTTTAATAACCCTGACAGCACTTGGCTTATGAGCAGATTTTATCTGGAACTCAAAACACAGAGAAGCGTTTGTGTGTGGTTTTGGTTGTGTGCTCAGCCCTACCCATATTTCGATGCCATGATACTTAATAGAGGGCGTACAATTCCGCCACTGTTTCTGGTCTTCTTTTTATAACTTCTAGCTCTTCGGGGTCTGCTTACTTCCTTATCCCTTTGTAACCTGGCCTTTCTGAGACCCAGAGAGTTTAGATAATAGTTTAGTAATAGCTGTTTGGAAAACCATGAGGGAAAGGGCAGCCCCAGAGGGAAGTTCAAACCAAAAGGGAAGGCAATGAAGGCAGAGAATATGAGCTTGCCTGTGTGATTTCTGTGGAAGGTCACAGCCTTTGGAAGAGGACTCCAGACAGGAGGAAAAAAAAAAAAAAAAGGACCACTGTGGTGGGAAGAGCCCTGGATTCCAGGTGGGTTTTGGGAAGCCAGTGTTCAAAAGCCAGGGACTCTACATAGTTAAAGTATATCCTTTCCATTCTCAGAAGAGCATGACTATGCATGGTCTTGAACGATCACTGTAACAAACCAGTAAGATAGGCTGCTCTCTGCCACATTTTAGAGATGCTAAAAATGTCCTGTAGTGGTGATGGCGCTATCCCCAAGATCACAAGCAAAAGGAGTGCTTGTGATCTTGACCCTGTGTTAAGGACTGGCTGCGAGTGGTTGGGACTGGTCCATTGTTTAACTGCTTCATAGAGAAAACAAGAGGCCTAACCCTGTACTTGTTGTTTTACACGGTCTGTGATAGACGTGCTTGATAAAGTTGAGCATGTCCAAGAAATGTAATAAAGGAAAAACCTCCAAGGCAAAGATTTTGGTCATGCTGACAGTGTTTCTGAAGTAGCTAAAACAATATGAAATGTACTGATCTAATGATTATATATTGTTATAATAGGGGTTGCTGTTCCTGCAAAGAGGGCTTTGATCAGTTGTAAGAGCTCAGTGATTACACGACACTTTAAAAAAAAAAAAAAAAACTTCACTACTCTTTATTAGTTATTTGGTTTCCTCCGATCATTTCAAGTCAGAAATACTGACTATAAAAAGAAATGAGCTAGTATGCTTTTATAAAGGAATTATATTAAAACGTTATAAAAAAAGAAATGAACTATTATGCATTTACAGTAAGAACTAATGAAAGATGACCTTTGGAAAATTTCAAATTATCCAAGATCAACTCTTTCAATCCTACTGATTGCCTACACATAACACATTAATACTTAGTGTGAAGTTCCAATCTTGCTATTTGAAATCAGGGGAACACTGATTTTTAAGTTCCTACAAAAAGATTTCCATCTTCCTGTAGCTCCCAGCCAAAGCCACCACCCCTCAACAAGCACGCAATTTTCGTATAAACAGAAGCAACATGATAATTCTCTGAGTCTTCAGGGGTCAAAGCTTTCTCCCAACTTTCCTCCTTCAACATTTACAAATTTTTCCCCGCTTTCCAACTCGGTAAACAGAAGCCTTGGCCCATATGGCTCAGTTGGTTGGAGTGTTGTCACATGCATTGAAAGGTTGCGGGTTTGATTCCCAGACCAGACAAAATCATGCAGGGCACATAGCTTGGCTGTGGATTCAGTCCCTGTTTGGGGTACACATGGGAGTCAACCAATGGATGTTTCTCTCTCACGTTGGTGGGGCTCTCTCTTTCTCTGTCTCTCTCCCCCACTTCCCCTGAAAGCACTTCAAAAGGAGTTGGTCTTGAAAATAGATGATCCATGGAAATATAAGAATGATGAACAAATTAAACATATTTTAGCTAGGACAAAAACTGCTTCATAAACCTTTGCTGTTTTTTCCTTTTACCTCTTTGCTATATTCATAAAAGTTGCATTTGAAGTAAGCAAGCATCCTTTGGGGCTGTGTCTGCATGAAATGTTAAGATATTAAGTGATCCTTTTTAGTGCAATTGATCATACAGGTTAAATATGCCAACTATGTAGAATATTCTCCCAACCACATTGACCAGAAGTACATGAAATCAACTAGTTAATTTAGAACTCCTGAATCAACATTATCATAGACAAGGAGTCAAACTTTCTCTCTGAAGGACCAGATAGTAAACACTTCTGGGTTTGCAAGCTATCTAGACTTTCCTACAACTACTCAGTTCTATCATTATAGCTTGGAAGCAGACATAGACGATCAGTAAATGAGTTGGCGTGGCTATGTCCTGATTTAACTTTGTTTTGGACACTGACATTTGAGTTGCATATACTTTTTATAATTTCATGAAATACTTTTTTTGGTTTTGTTCAATTGCTCGTAGTTTCCAGGCCCTACAAAAACAGGTAATGGGCCAAATTTCACCCTCAGACTATAGTTAACCGACCCTCGCCACAGACTTTTTGCTTCCAGATGCACTGATGTCCTCCTAGGCTATTATTCTGGTGCAATCTGAGCAGCACTAGATCTCAATGGAGTAGCCGTGGTAAGTGTGTGCGATCATACCCAGGTCAAATGAGAGAACAGTGAGATTTTTTGCCTTGGATGGCAGCTTGTAGCAAGTATTGCAGACCTGACTCTGAGTTTAATCTCTACTTCAGCTTAAGACTTTGAGGATTCCTTGTGCTTTTATCTAAATCCTGTCCTCACTCTGAAACTTTGAGGCCTAATCATATAGGCTCCTCTATTTATCCTTGTACTAGTTCTTCGCCTAGCATTTGAGAAAAATTTATCCATGAGTTTATTTTAAGCTAGCATTAGTATATATTTGCAAAAATGAGAGTCAAGCATGTTATTTTCTACCTTTTGTGCTGCTTAGTGCTTAATATCATGTTTTCTCCACATGTGTCATTTTAGCTGCAAAGAATGGTTCCAGCAAAAGGCAAATAAAAGATGTTCAGGGTTTTAATACTCTGCAATTAAGACTCAAAGGCACCAATTCTATAAACTTCCATTTTTATATTATTGTCCACAATGATGCTATTTTTAGATCTTGTCTGCAATGATCATTTCCCTTCCCACTCATTAATATGTTTGAATAAATTGCTTACAACTTATATAATTTTTAATGCCTTTATAATACAACCCTTGTGGATACCAGATAATATCTTTTCCAAGATGTTTAAAACCATAACTTATCTCAATTTTCTGATATTTTTTTTCTAAGAATGCCAAAAGGTGAATTTCCTTAGCCTCACTGTGCAGCTTATCCAACTGTTATTGGTTGTTATTAATGTGGTCATGATTGTTCAATTCAATTTGTCTCAGAATTAGACAGTTCGTAGCCTCTGTACCTGGCAAAATCATCAGCCCTTAGATGTGCTGGTTTGTCCAAGCAGGAGACCTTTCTAATGCTTCTCTCTGAAGAAACTAGAGTACTTTCCTCTTGGCCGGGGGACATTGAGTTTAGTCTTTGAAAAGAAATCTGTGAAGATGCTGATAATGTATTTTCAATCAGTAAAATTAGCCTTTCACTTAATAAATGAAGTGAGTCTCTTCCACTCATTTTATATCACAAAGAATTAAGATCCCTTGTCTCTTGTTTTAACTGGGGATTTAAAATATGTTTCCATCTAAATGCATTAGCACTGAGCTTCCCCACTTCCCCAAATTCTGCTTCCTGTTTGAAAAGCAGATTAAATGGTTTACTTGCTGATTGGCTGGAAGCCTATACAACTTTCTGGCTGTAGGCCATTAACACCCTGGCCAGAAGTACTGACAGGAAGATGAAGAGATTTACACCCTCTGATTCCTGTATTAACAACAAGGACAAAGCAGTATGTGGTCTTGTCAGTGGATAATACAATTTAAAGATATGATTTCTTTCTCCACAGGTGCATTTGTCTCTGAAAATTAGCAGTTCAGCTTGGTGTGAATAATAAGGTATCTTCTCTGATGAGTTTGAATCATATTAAAAATCTGTATTATAGAGAAGCTCATGATTTATAAGACTATTATCATTTCTCTAAGTGGATAGAACTGGAGTCAGCTTATTTTTTAGATCCAAGAGCTGGTAACTTGAAATAAATATTTAGTGGAATGAATAAGTATGAAATTATGCTTTATAAAGGAAAAACATACATGTATAATAATGGTGAAAAACTTCTGTTAATTATTTGAGTTGTTTAAGATAAAATTACTCTTTAACAACAAAGTACAATGCACTATGATATATGATTGCTTTGCCCAAATCCTCTACTCATTTCAATAGTTAACTATATATCTTTGCAAAGATATAGGTGAGGTAGATATGTGTGTATGTATACATAGACTCACTTGAAGTAGAGGGCTATATATATATATATATTTGACTATAGTTGTGCATATATAGGTATACATACACACCTATCTATACATATGTATCTATATCTGCACACACAATAAACACATATAGGAATATTTATTAATCATGCATATATAAAAATAGATATGCATATGCTTATATAAGTTGTAAACACACTCACATACAGAGAACTTTCAACATATAAAAACTGGAAAAAGAATTAGAGATTGGGTAATATTATTAGTTTTATATATTCAATACATTTTTATTAAATGAAATGATTAGATTTGTTTGATCTCTAAGTCCTCTTCCAGTTTTAACTGATGAATCTAGTGTTTGTTTATCTTTATGCCCCCTTTCATGAAACCACTTAAAAATTTTGTAAATGATAGTAGATTATTATTGCGGGATAGAAAGATTACAGAAAGATTTCATGCAGGTGAAAAACCAGACTATCAATCAATAATCAATTGATCAATGGCTATTTACCAAGTACTATACTACTGCAAAGGCACTGTGCTTGATGGAAGTAAACAAAGACAAATTGAATTCTTGGCCTTACTTTCAAAAAGCATATAGAATAATTTTGGAAAAATGCAGTACGTAGACACTGACATGAAAGCCATCAATCTAAAGCAGGGTTTGACATGTGCGTTGGAAACTGTATAACTAAGTCCTACATTTCAGAATCAGGAGAGGTCACTTAAAAAATGTGAACTGAACTGTGATTCTTGTTTGTTTAACTACTTTGCTTCCAAAACCATTTCTGGATTGCTCTTTCAAAGACAAGCCAAACATTTGGGTCTAATTTATTACAAGTTCTGAATTACAATGACAAGACATTCCCATAAATTGAGGCAACCACTAAGATATTCTGCAGTGAAAAGGGCCAGTCATCAAAATTTTAAGGATAAATAAATTGACTGAAGTTGATTATTTTAGTTTCCTTAACAGATGGCCCTTTGCGTAAATGGACAAAAGAAAAGCAATCCCTCCTCAGTGCGATCAGACCTAAAACAAGGGTATTATTTGATGTGTTCATTACATTAGACACAGCACCATGATTGTTCACAGAAATAGAGCAACATACCTATCCTTTGGCAAGTTAAACTTTAACTGGACAGAAGAAGGGATGTATGAAAATATGGTAACGACACCAATGAAGAGTTGATGATGACCAAATGAGTGCCAATGAGAGTAAATTTGATGATGTATCAGAGAAGAAAAGGGAAAACTGATTAGATTTGGCTCTAAAATGTTGGATTTCAATATTTTACTTGTGTGTTCAGCAAATACTGAGTGTCTAGTAAGTGCAGTCACTGAAGATGCAGCTGTAGGCAAATCCAGCCAAGGTTCATTCCTCATGAGCTATGAAAAAGCAAAGTAATCAGACAGATGGGAAGAGAGAAGAGGGCAGCAAACCTGGAATAGTACATAGGAGAGTCCAATGCCATGTTCAGAAGCCCAATGAAAAGGCCAGTTAGAATAGGACACACGGTTATTAAAGAATTGTGGGAGGTAATGATGGAGAGAGAATTTAAACCCAAGAAATGTATGGTCATTATGGTGTGCATATGTGTATATATACATACATACACCATATATATACGGATATATCATATATATCATATACTCATATATACCATATATATACACTACATATACCATATATATACACTATATATGTACCATCTATATATGATATTGTGTTCAGAGATCCACAAATTTAAGCTTAAAATTAGGTTAACCCTTAGTATGCTTACTGATGAGAAATTGCCTTAAAGATGCACTGCACATACCACTGATAGTGGGCTTAAGATTCATGGACTCCCTTGGTATGTTAATAGATGGTCCCAGATCTAAGACTCAGTCCAGTAGCACACTTCCTGAAAGGAAGAATGAAGATCAATATGCACATCAAGCATCATTCTGATGTAGGAGTATCTGTAAATCACTCCAACAACTGTCTCAAATCTTCAAATATGAGGCCAAGAGTTTGCCTGGAAACATAAAAAGAGTTTGCATGGGGAAAAAAGGCATTTACTTCAAAGAAAGCAGAATTTGATTCAAAGTGAATTCAAAGAATTTGGCAAAATTTAGGATAAATCTGGCTGTTTTAAACTTAAGCGTTTGATCTTCTCTTTGTTGAAAAGCTGTATAACTTTAAAATAATAATATTTTAGATAGCCATTGAGAATAGGAGTTCTATCTACAGAGCCAACGTAAATTGGAGTGACTCTAAAATAGTGAAAATTCTCAAGAAATGACAAGCTAGTTTATTTGGGATTATAAGCAAAGGAAATGAGTTAAGTGGGAAATAAGTTAAGTTGCAATACTGGGCAAATTTTATTGGCTCTTCTCTGATACATTGCTGAGATTGTTTTTAGGACCCTGTTGGGCATCTTTGTGATAAAATTGTCTGACATGCCCTGGCCCTTCTACCAGACCAGCATGCCCATAAAGCAGTGAAGGCCAGTGTTCTATTTGCTTCAGTATCTTACAGTGTCTGTTACATTAGTTTTGTTAAGGTTTGGTAGATTCATGTAAGGTCTGGCCACATATTAGGTGGTTTAAACACAGAATCACATGGTTATGTAATCTGATGAATTGAAAGAACTTCGACAATCACCTTCTCTAATTCTTTAATTTTTGAAACTGAAATCTAGTAACTTGGTGTCTTACTCCTGTTCATGTTTTAATACCACATCTCTTGTTCGTCTTTCTTTTTTACTTCCCTCCAACATACACTCACTTATGCCAGCAAAATTCCATCCATCACAACCTGATTATCTTAGGTGTAAACTTGGCTCATTCTTGACCCATCCCTTTTCCTCCCAAACCCCACTCAACCTTCGATAGGTCCTTCTGATTGTGCTTCAGAGTACATCTGGTCTCTCTCTTCTCCATTCTCACTACCACACTTGCCCCAGCTGTGATGCAGAACACCACATACTGGTTATCAATCCCAGGGCAGAACTGTAGACACTTCTGCGCACTGCATTGTGGTGTCAGTGTTGCCAAGGAAAACACACAATCAAGCACTGGGTGGAATGATGCTTTACTTACCCAGAGATGAGACAGAACAGGTTCAGCTCCAATAGTGGGTAGTGGTTCCCAGGGGCTAGTGGGTCCCCCACCGCCGATGCAGGGCAATACGCCTATTTGTACCTCTGTTGACCCACAGAAGAAGGACCCCAGACCCTCCCCTGTGGAGTCTGAGATACTGAAGACCTGGGGGGCGTGTGTGCCTGAGGGGTACAGAGTAGTGTGTGACGTGTACAAGCTGAGTCTGAAACAGAAAGGTAGCCCGATGCAAGGTGATAAGCCCAACCCAGGCTGTCTGGGCTCTTTATTCCTTGCTTAGAAAGTGTTCCAGGCCCAAGGCTTATTGGGGTGACATTGGTTAATAAAATTACAGATGCTTCAGTTATATAGTTCTATAATACATCTTCTGTGTATTGTGTTGTGTTTACTACCCCAAGTCAACTCTCCTTCCATCACCATTTCCCCCTATTCCCACTTGTACCTCCCCCCAGCCCCCTTCCTCTCTGGTAATCACCATGCTATTGTCTATGTCTGAGTTTTTTATTTCTTTTTTTGTTTAATCCCTTCACCTTTTTCACCCAGCCCAGCAACCCCCCACCCCTGGACAGCTACCAATCAGTCTCTCTATCTATGAGTCTGTTTCTATTTTATTTGTAAATTCAGTTTGTTCATTAGATTCCACATATGAGTGAAATCATGATTCTTGTCTTTCTCTGATTGGTTTGTAAGGCTCATCATTCTTAATGCAGTTGAGTGGGGGCAAAAGACGGCTTACAAAGAAGACCTTTCTCAACACAAGTCATCTTTACTTCCACTAAGACTATTGTTAAATTTTTGCGATTCTTGCTTTCCCTCTTGCCTTCACCTGCATTCCGCAGCACCCAGCTATGCTCTGCTCAGCAATCAGAAATGTAAATCTGATCATGTAATTCCCTTGCTCAAAATCCCTTAAGAACCTCTCAGTGTAATTGAACTAAAATCCAAACTTACTAAGATGGTATAAGGCTTTGGAATTATCAACCCCTGGTTAAATCTCCAGGGTAACCTTTTGGCATGCGCCTCTGCCCACTGCTCTTCAAAGCCTATGCTCTCACTATTGAACCATGCTTCTTTTTGATAACTCCTTCTCAATGCTTTAATGACATGGACCCCAGCTCGTGGGGTCTGCCATTGTGGATGAGACACTAGACAAATTCACATGGACTACCGAGTCCTGTGGAGGAAAAGGGACCGCATAGTTACTCTCTCAAGAGGAGAGTGCTCTGACCCTTGCCTTGACAGGTTTTTATTGGGTTTCAATTTGCACAGGAATACAGGTAAAGCTCATTAATCATTGTCAGGGAGTAAGGATCAAATAACAGATAACATACAAAGAACTATGAGGGCTTATTCTGAGTCAGGGTCTGTCAGCTAAAAAGCTACAAAACTTTGGGAAACAAACTCATTTACTGCTCGGACCCTTATCATTTAATTGAGAGCATTCTTAGCAAAGCAGTTTTCACAGGATTTTACATATTCTTTCTTAGGCCTGATCAGCTGGGGAACTCACCCTTTCCAGCACAGGACCGTACTGCCCTCTGTCATTGTTTCAGGCCTAAGTCAGTCAGGGGAAGTAAGGCAGCCAAGAGATTAGGAGACTTCTTGCAGACAGAATGAGGACTCAGGCTATGTCATAGCCAAGGGGTCAAGGCCCACCACCCCCTTTTGCTATAGCCCCTCCCCCCAGTCTTTCCTTGGGGTCTCAATGTGATCATGCCTGTCTTAGGTCATTCCCCCCTTGGAGAATCTTACCCGTCATTGGCTAACCAATCAAGCATTGGGGGCCAGTTATGGATGAAGTAAAAGGAGCAGAAGCATCACTCCTGCCAGAGAGATAAGCTTTGTCTCCTTAATGGCTTATGGTCTGAAGGTCACTCACTCAGCCTTACAGCTCCTGAAACCAGGCAGGGCAGCTCCCAACACTTTAATACTTCTTTTTGCATGTATAGATGATAAGATCATGAAAGATCATAAACAAGCTTGGAATTAACATTATTGCTGATTCTATAAAAATTATGTAAGTACTCTGACACTCGAGGCTTAAAGCTGTTCTGAAGGGATGTTTTACTTCCAGCCACAGATACCTGTAGCCCACATCTGGCTTCCTTAGAAGCAGGGAGAAAATGGACCTCTGCCTGCGCAGGCATGCCCTTTTCCCACCTTCCTTCTCCGTCCAAGTGTCAGGCAATACAATGGGGCCCAGGAGAATGATTCCACAGCGCAAAGATTTTCGTGAAGGGTGCTTTACTGTCGTCCAAGTTACTGACATTCTCCTACCTGACATAATGGCAGGACTAGGTAACAAGCACACAAATAAGTTACAGTAAATAAGTACAGGCTAGTTCAGACCCCTGCGGTGGACATTGATCCAGGTGAGTTTGAGACGATTCCCAGACTATGACCTTGGTTGTCACACATTTCTGTCCCTTGTGAATACATCATGATATCAGGTATATTTGGTTATTCTGGGTCAAGCTACCCAAATGTTGGTAATTCTTGAAATTTTTATTAGTTTTTTTTTTTCAGGGTCTCAATAGAGAAGGTACAAAATCATACAAGTTCAGCAGTTAAGCAGAAATATTTTGGGCTTTCTTTTTCATTGTGCAAATGCATAGCATGGAAATGTGTTTTATTGGCTCCAATTTTCTCCCAGCAGGTAATTCCAAATCACAGTTAAAATTAAATAGATTCATCAGAAGTCTTCAGTCACAATTATTATTTCTGCTGGGAATTCTTGATTCCCATATTACATAAGGAATTCATGGGGAAGGAAAAAGAAACTAAAATTCTGAGAGGAAAAGAATGGACTCCTTTTGATATATTGGATGTGGATCTCAGCTGTTATGGAGTTACGTTTGACCGGTTATAATAAAAAATCGAGGCTTTGAGCTGCTGCCAGTCTTTCTGCTGCCTCCTCCGTGTTGGAAGCCTGCTCCGTTTAGGCAGCTTCTTTCTCTGCTCTCTGTCCGCACATTCTGAATGCAGGACTCAGAGTATGTTTTTAGCAGGAAAAAATCATTCATCCTTGTTCCTGTGATGCAAACTGAGAGTAAAAAATGTTGCAAGGGAACTTCAGCAGGGCCCTTCACACTCATGCGAAGGTTCTACTTTGTTTATAGATACGATAACGTATGCAGTGCCTTAAATGGGGTGCACAAAAGTGTGTTTCCAGTTATAATATGACTAAGTGATGCAATAATCAATAAACGATAACATAAGAATAAACTGTGTTTCATGTACCTGCAGCTGTAAGCCTGCTTTAGCCAACATCTGTGTGCACTCATTCAGTGTAATAAGAAAAATTAGCACTTAGTTTAAAGATTGACAGGTAGAAGATAATTTAATCTTTTGGATAATGTGTTAAATTCAAGTTTTAAAGCAATTTTAACCCAGTAAATTCTTGTTTTAATGATCTTTGGGAGTGATTGGATAATCTCCAGCTAAGCGTTCTGGTTATGGGTTTCCCCATTACTGGGGCTTTGTCACGGTTCGTTTGGGAAAAATGCTGGATGTGAATCTCCTACTATATCACTCCCATTCCGCCTTCGTGGGGTTTATAGTGCTGGGACAATGAAAATACACATGGTGTATGATAAGAATTAAAGAACAACACTAGGCTTTCTTACGTGATAGAAAAAGCAGCTGTCAAGATCTGTTAGTGCTTCCAGGTCGTTCTGTGAATATTTACCATCTCCAAGACTGCGGCAGCCTTCAGATTCAGGGTTTCCGCCCACATTCTTCTGTCCAGAACGCCCTTCTGGATCTTGGGTGCCTGATGGCAGCCTATCCATTATTCAAGATGCAGCTCATGTTCTCCCCTTCCTGGAGCTCTTTCCTGGTTATCCCCTTCCCAATGGGCATTACTAAGGATTATGTCATCTCTGAGTTCACAGTACCGTGCAATTATCATGTAGAAGTGTTCTTACATGCTTTCTTTTTCTACTAGACTTTGAGCTCTTTGAGGAAAGAAACTAGTATTGTTTGTTGTTGTATTCCTCAGGCAATAGGATGATGCCTGCCATGTATTAGGTACTCACTCAGTGTGGACGGTGTTGGTCTGAGATCCCCAGAGAAAAAGAACCAATACTATACACATACACACACACACACACACACACACACACACATACTATATATATATATAATGCATATATATTTACAGATTTATAGATATATAGCTCCTGTTTAAAATATATTATAGATATATATCCCCTATATAATACATAGGAAATATAAACAGATTTATTGTAAGAAATCCACTAAGTGATAATGGATGCTGAGATGTCCTAAGACCTATGGTTGGCAAGCTGCAGATCTAGGGAGGGAGATGGTATAGCTTCAGTCTGAGTCTGTGTGTCTGAGAACCAGCTGATGGTGTGAGTTACAGTCCGAAAGCATGAGTAGACCCAGGTCTCACCTCAGAGACGGTCAGACAGAGAGAGTGAATTTTTTATTATTCCATCTTTTGTTCTATTTAGTCCTTCAGTGGTTGGATGAGGTCCACCCACATTGAGGAGAGCAATCTCGGTCTCATCTAGAAGCACCCTCACAAATGCATCCAGAATGCTGTCTAACCAAGTATCCGGGCGCCCTGGGCTCCTGACTGACTGGCTGACCAACTGTGTGAGTGCAGGAAGAACATGGCAATCCCCACGAGATGATACAAGCAGTGCTGGTAGGGGTGAATGGCAGAGTTACCAGCAGAGCCTAAAACCTAATGCTCTCCAACTTCAAGAGCTTGCTTTTCTGTTATGTGGGTGATTCATCTGCCTTGACTCAAGCCCAGTTTTATGAGTAGGCCCAGTGAATATCAGCCCCATCCACAATCAACTTCACGAATGTTGTGGCCATTGACTATCCATGTCTAATGAGCCTTAAGCTTGCTGGAAAGTGCAAGCCTGAATTCTGTAACATTATTCATCACTATTTTGTATGAACCAATCTCATGTTTCATGATAAGAATTTTGTCTGCGGAATAAAGAAGGAAAACACAGTTATTGTCAAAGTCTGTGGAGGTAAACCTGTCTCCATAAAATCGACATGCTCATGAAGAGCTGCTTGCAGATTACATGGAATATAACAGACTGAACAGAGTATTAGAATCCTTAGCAAAATCGTTTTGTATATTTTAAAGTATGCTTGTTTTAGAAAAAAATGAGAAAATCACTTTTCTTCATTTTTAAAAATGTTTATTAACATGATTTTATATGATTGTATAATGTTAAGTACAGTGGCTCTACCAGAATCTGCTTGTGCAATCACCAATTGTTCCACTGACCCATTTTTTTATCATTCACTATTTTAAATATGGCTGCATTAAATAATTTTATATATCTAACTTTTTTCCTCCTTTATATATGCATTCTTGGGTTAAATTGCTATGATGTTCATGGCCAAATCACTTTTCAAAGGTAGTGTATTAATTCACATTTTCTAAAGCACTGCCAGTTATTTGAAATCTTTGCAACATTAATAGGTTAAAAAAACGATTTTCAACCAGCGTGCTGTAAGAATTGTTAAAATATGCCATATCTGACTATTTAGTCAGTGGCACTGACCTCTTTTCCTTTGGACTGTCAAATAAAAAATAAATGACCACAGCCAATACAACAGCCATCTGGGGTGAACGAATCAAAATTATACCTATTTTTGTCAGATTGGCAAAAAATATATATTTTTGGTGTGCTGCAAAATTTTAATAGTTTATGTGTGCCATGAGGTAAAAAAGATTGAAAATTGCTGGGTTAAAGCACTGTATCATTTTGCTTGTATTTTTAGTTGTTGAATATTACTGAACATATCTCAGCATTAGAAGTCTTTCCTTTAAAGAACTCCTATAGAAAATCTTACAGTGAAGAAAAACGAGCAATTACACAACTCCTAATTGATCTGCATTATAAATGTTGATTTTCTTTACGCACAAGTCAAAGACCCATATTAGTCGTCAAAGACATGGCAGCACAGCTGAGAGGAAAGGCGGCTGCCCCTACGCAGGGGCTGCTGTCCAGCTCTTTCTGTACCATATGATCTCATCTTTAACAGGAACCTAATCAACAGAACAAACAAACAAGCATAATATAACCAAATACACTGAAATTGAGAACAAGAGAGGAGAGGAGTAGGAATTTCAAGGGAAAAGGGGAAGGGTTTAGAGCATCAAGTATAAAAGATACATGGACAAAAGCTAGGGGGGTGGAAATGGGAGGGAGCTGGGGAGGGCTGGGGCAGTGGGCTGGGATGGGAGTAGAAAACAGAAAACTACAAGAACAACAATTAAAAGAAAAGAAAAAGAAAAGAAAAGAAAAGGTCTGTTCTAACCTTCATGTGGAATAATGGCCTTGGCGGTCAATACAATTTGACTAGATTTGTGTAGGATTTGTACCCAGGGAAACAACAGCAGGTTGAGTTTGAGGAAAAAGGTGGTAAAGCTCTCTTCAGCATTTCATCTTAAACTGGGAATTAGCTACCATGTGTTAGCTCAGATGGATGAAAGAAAAGCTATTAGAATTAGCTACCTGGTAAAATATTCCCAATTTGGCTCTGAAATTAGGAGAAGACATGGAGGGGCCAAGCTGCATCATGCTCGTCTGACTGCTGGTCATGAATGAGACAAGAGGAACAGGGCTGTGAGCACGTGGGTGTCATTCATATCTGAGAAAATGCCTCCAGGAAAAGCTGGGAGGGGCCTGGCATCCAGCTCCGGGTTTGCAAGTGATCCCATGGAGTGCCACTCATTCTAAACTTCGTGCCTGCCGTGGTGACACCCTTCCCCAATTCTTATAAAAGCAGTGTGCTTTTCTAAGAGGCCCTAAGACTGTTATGAAGAAGGTTGATCTGGAGAGTCCAGAATTACTCCGTGGATATGAAGGCCAAGAATCCAGCAAGGCTAATTGGTGATATCGTAATAGCCCAGCATTCAAACTGGCTCTTGATCACCCAGAGATTATGGGAGTCCCAAAATAACCACCTGGTTCGAAGCCTTATGTGTAATCATTCTCCAAGAATTTGGCAGAGTACCAGCTCTTCATAGCATTTATATTGGACATACCCTGAGAAAGACTTCGTTGATGATGTTCCTTCTTGACCTTTTTTTTTTTTTTTTGCTTAGGGGATGAGTTCATTGTGTGCTACTAATCTTGCAGAGCTGGACACACTGACTGTGCAATGTGCCTTGTCCTTTCCTCTGTGACACCCTTCTGATCTGAGGTTCAACTAACTGGCCACATGGATGTTTCCTGTTATTTCCCACACCAGGCATGTGTGGCTGTCACCCCCCAGACACACTTACTAGATTTGTTTTCAATGCCACTTTCAAGCCACCGCTTGTCATCCAAACACCTAGGAGTCCGTAATTTTGCCAATGAAAATGAGGAAGCTAAAGCAAAAACAAAAACCTTTAAAGGGTAAAGAAATGGAAATGGTAAATCTCAGAGGGACATACCTACAGAAATATACTCATAACAAATTCCCGGAATTCTTTATTGGTCTTCTGGCTGCTAAGAAGAGCCAAATCGAGGGAACTTCCCTTTGCATGACCTCTGTTCTCCTTTCCTGAGCTAATGTGAGAATTGAAAGGGGTAAACGAGGTCTGGCTTTGAAGGGGGCTTCCAGGCTATAATTTGGAGCAAACGAAGCAGTAACAACAGCTCTCCTCCGGCAGTTGTAGAATATCCAGTTGTAGAATATCGCCTTGCTGCTGAATATTTAAAAGTGAGGCATGTTTCCAGCCCCAGGGCCTGGCCCCCAATTGATAAGTCTCTTTTTATTAAATGAACTTTAATTCCTTAGTAATTAGACCTTCCATTGGAGGAGATGAGGATCCTGATAGTCCGCCAAAGAGGCTAGAGGGCAAAGGAGAAGAATGTGCCATTCTCAGATTAGAATTTCAAAAGAGAAATGGGCCCATCCTGAGTGTGTGGGTGGAGGAGAGATCTCCCTGGGGGTGGAGGGAGTCTTGGCGTAAACCTGGACCGTGAAAGGCTTTATGTGCACCTCTGCTTAAGCAGCAACATGGCTTAGAGTGAAATGAATCCGAGCGGGCATGTCGCAGATGTTCAAACTTTCTACTGCCCGGATCTGATGGAAAGATTTCTCCCGTCCCTGTGGTGCGTGTGTGCATGGAGACTATTGTTCTCATTATTTTAATTCTAATACATTTGGTGTCCCTGCAGATTTAGCAGCTTTTCATTCATTGCCATGGTGATTTTTTACCTGATTTTTTTTTTAACATCACAAAGGAAAAGCCCACGTGAAAAATGTTTGCTGCTTTTGCTATTAACATTTCTACTGCCCGGGTGACAGCCAAGAGTTTGGTTGTCCTAGCTCCTGAGGAAATATGTGTTGGCCAGACCTGACTGATGGCTGCAGCCTTTGCCCAGCCTGTCCCAGGAGGGGGCTGGCTCGGAGAGGCTGATAACTTTGTTCCTGGGATAGTGATTTGAAGGGAGGATGGAGAAATCACGTTCAAAATGTGTATCACTGGTCCAGAGTCTGAATGTACGGCGCTTAGATAAAATTGTCACGGGTTCATGAGGCATAGCTCCTTCTCCCCCCACACAATCTCTTTCCAAATGGAAGGCTTGGTGGGTTGACACTTCTGTAGCCTCAGCTGTTTTATACCTTCCCTGAAGAAATCTCTGTTTTCTCCCTCATTTATGCCTCCCCAGCCTTTGCCTCCCAAAACTTAGAGCCTGGGATATTTTCCTGAACAAATACATATTTTTTTCCATTCAACAAGTATTTGATGGACAATTATATGTCATGTAATACACTAAGTGCTCAAAGTACAGGATAAAATGGACCCAGCCCTGCTTTTGTGGAATTCATAGATTAGCTGGGAAGATGGCTATTAAATAAATTTCCTGGCTAACCGATTACAACGGAGATAAGTGCTACAAAAGAGATGTACAGGAACGATTGGGTCTGTCTGGGTTTGGAGATAGACTTCCTGAGGGAGTGACAATTCTGATGCTGTGTTGGCACTGATGGGTCCCAGGAATACAAACACGGCATCACCGAAGAGCCGATGATAATGGAGTCTTTGCTTCTTGCAAAGGCAGTTAGCAAACGTTCTAGAAAAGAACTGTGCTTGTAGCTGTTTAACAAGCTTTGAACAGCATTTAACAAAGCAACATATGTAGACACTTAATGAATCCTTTTCATGTTAAAATTACTATTAAAGAATACCTGAAGGATCTTTTACAGAAATCAGAATAAACAGGGTGAGACCCATTTCTCCATGGTGCTCTCATGACGGGTCTACATCTTTTTCTCACCACACCTAATGCTTACTCTATGACTGTGCTTAGGAGAGCTGACATCAATAAAATTTCTGAAGCTGAAGCCAAGGTACTTTTACTGACTATTAGGCACTTATAAAGTTTGAATTGTAAGTGTCTGTGTTTGTCATTTCTAGCACAGAGGGTAAACAGGGTTCCAATACGTGTCTGGCATTGTAATACATAAAACATATTCTTTCATGTTGATGATCCCTGAACTGACCCCTCACCAGATGCTGTCATTGTTAATACATGGATTGCAGAGAGTGTGTAAACTGGTAAGGTGACTGACATGGGGCATTTCCAGCAAATCCAGGGATTTCTAGATTAAACACGGTTGTAGCGTCCTGGGCCAGACTAGGTGTGAGGGTAAGGACCTTGACTACAATTCATCCTTGAAAACAGCCTTTGACAAGGCCAACAATGATAGGCCTCCACGAAAACCCCCAAAATAGGTTCATGTGCTATATTTAGTAGTACAGTACTTTAGGCTGGTCTTTGCTTATAATTATGACAATCTAGAGAGAATGTACTTATGAAACAAGAGTGTTTACCCAAAGTTTTGCCGATTGATCCTTGGAGCAGGAGTGGGGGAGTACTGATATGTAAAAGAAAGTCCTCTTGAGATAGTCTCACTGAGACTGAGGAAATAAGATATTTCAAGAAGTATGATAATTCAGTCCTAAAGTTTGTTTTTAACCATTCATACATAATATGAGGAAATGCTTAATAATATATTAACATATATTATTAAGTGTATGTTTACATTTAATGTGTACATGCAAATATGTAACATTTACATGCAAATATTTACATGTAATTCAAGCACATATTTATGTGTTACACACATGTAAATAACATGGGTTTCTATTATGTATGTAATACAAAACATCAGTTTGCTCATCTTCCCCTCTCATCTGTAAAGTGAAGACAATAATACTTTAAGAGCAGCTGTGAGGATTCAATGAGGTCATTCATAAGGGGTTTGGAATAGAGTAAAAGGTAAAACTGAGACCTTGTGCAAAGTCACCCAGCTGGTTAAATGACAAACCCGAAAGGGACCCTGAGTAATCTGGCAGCCAGATACGTTCATCCCAAAATGTCACAAGATATGTTAGAAAGTGGAGAAATGCATTAAACATAGTTACTGAAATTTGGATATTTGCAATGCTCCATTTAAATATTTAGGGTCACATAGAACCCAGTAAATATATATTTTTTCTTTTAGTAGATATTTGATATACTCTGTGTACAAAAAATACCAAAAAACATACACAGACATAGAAACACTTTTCAGGCTTTTATCTATACAATCAACTATGTCTTGCTATCAGTGAGTTATGGGTGTTATAAAAATTCAGAAGGTTGAGAGATGCTTTCCAGTAAGCGAGACTAGGGGAAGGGAATTTGTTAACTCAGTACCTTAAGAGTGACTACAGTTTTGATAAGTGGATATTAGGGGAGGAAAAATCAGAATGAAGTCAAGAGGAAGCCATGCTTGGGGCACAGGACTGCTCAATAGATTGGAGAATTATTTCGCAGGACTTACAGAAGATGAGCCCAGAGGTGCATTGTGCTAGATTCTTGGTGCCAGAATTAGGGGGTAAGACAACACTAGAAATTTTTTGGAGCTTCAGTTTCCTGAGTGAAAAAAAACTTTGGTGATTTAGTAGCCCTGATCTTTTGACTATGGAATGGATTTGGGTAGGAAAAGAATAGAGATATAAAGACCATTTGTACTATGATTACAATTGATCAAATGTGATCTGATGAGACAGAACCAGGCTGTTTTCATGAACAGGTAGGTGCTTGTTGAGCAGGTAACTATTTTTCACGAGGCTCCAGTTAAAATTATCTATGAACAAAGCATAGAAATTGTTTGTATTGCACTAGAGCATTAAAAGACTCTTCTGACAATACTGTATTTCATTCTTATGAGTTACAGTGAGTTTAATGTTCATGACTAGATACTCATACTCACCCCTTGAAGATACAGTACTAAGCTGATAGCCTTTAACCACTTCTCCTTTTAATGCTCTTGCTGGTTTGTACCCATTGTGAGAGGTGAGTGCTACAATTCAGCACAATATCAAGAGCATTAATTCAAGCCATATAGTGCCTCATAAACTTAGAATTGCTTTTTGATGTGCAGGGTTTCCTTTGTAGAGACAAAAAGAAAAAGCTACAAATCATATTTATAATTTCTCACTCTGTCAAATAACCAATTAGTTGAAGTTTTCAAACATTACATTGTTAAATTTTAAATAGGAAGCATTTGTGACTCCTGTTTATTAAGGTCTGAAATCAACACAGAATGCATATTGAATAAGCATGTGGAATAGTATCTGATTCCATTAAGTCTAATTATATTAACATATAATTTCATGCATCATGTATGATTCTTCAGCTATAAGAAGTTTATATAAAGGAACAAATTGTTGAGTATCGTTTTGAATTAATCTTTCACTTTATACCTTATTTTATGTTCTAGAATTTTGCAAGTGAATGTTTTGAATGTCACTGACTTTAGATATAAAATAGATATTTAGAATTTTATCCATTGTGTATAACTTATATAGGACTATATATCTGAATATTTAAAAGTATCCAGATATTTTATGAACTTATCAAAAATATTTTATTCTTACCTATTTTGTATAAAATATATAACTTGTATCTGTGGGTATATTATTTCCAACTATACTTTCTTCATTACAAAATTATATGCTAGGGATAAAGACCAAGAAAAAACTATTAAATAAAAAAGCCAGAAACTTGTTTGAACATCTCACTGTAGTTTTACCTTGTATAGTATATACAAATCATTCTCTGTTGAAGTACATGCTTTAAATCATACCAAAGGCAATCAGTAGTAGATTAATTTACCTTCTTTTGAATTTATTCAGGACTATACACTACAAATGGCCTGGCAATTGGACTTTGGACAATGAGCCAGGGCACAGGTTACCTGATTCCTTTTGTTCATCACTCAGTGGTAGATCCAGCGGTTACAGGTGAATTTTGATAACTAAATGAGAAGAATAGAATTCGATTTGCACTTGGCATTCCCTGTATCTACATCTATGATGACAAAGCCTTAACTGGGGAGCCAGATGAGTAATTTTAGTACCTACATGTGTGGGATAAATTCATATTAATGCTTCTACATGGTCTAGATTCAATCACTCTTCCTGCTGAGCAACCTCAATACAGCCTTAATATTGGGTCCTAGGTCTGCAGGTTTATTTATGCGAGCGTAACTAGAAGGAGAGGTATTCTGTCTTTAACAGGTGGCGCCAATTCCGTATGTGATAGTGGTGGAATTCACTCTTTATGAGAGCTGTATATGAGATTACGTGATTTCTGCATCTTCTCAACCATTTCTTCCTGTATTTGCCCTTTTCCCTTCCTATTTGGTGAGATTTGGCTTTACCCTAAAGGATCTCTTTGCAGTTTGTGTCCAGCTTCGGTTGAGTGATAGTCGCCTTGCTGGGGTGAAAGCCCACACAAACACTTGTGCTGTTAGCTTTGTCTTGCTGCATCCGCACGGTGGAGGTGACATACACCTTCCGGTGAACCAGGGCTACTTTGTCAGTGTGCTGCTCTTTGTAGTGTCCTTGCACCGCATGAACTTCATCATCCTTTTGGACGGGCATGGATGGACCATTGTACTTCTGTCTCAACTCTTTGAGAAGATGAGAAGACATAAGCTTCCTGCAAATGTGGGAAGAGGCATTAAAATGTCTGTCATGGTCCTTGCTCTGGGTGAGAAGTCACAGAGGGGATAAACTTCATTTTGACCGCCGGCCATCTGCAATGGCTGCCAGTTTCAGTAACCTTGTGTTTCAAGACTCTCCTTCCTAAAGGGACAAGAAATGTCACCCTCTCCCAGGGGAGGAAACTTCTCTGCAGCATTTCTGACACTCTCTTGTATTAAATTATGATGTTTTCACCTAGACCATTTTGCCTTTGCCCTTTTGCCTCCAGCCAAATTTTCATCAGATTGTAGGGAAAATTAAACTCACGAGAATTAATAGATCCAAAATAAAACCAAGAGTATTTAAAACTGAGTACAATCGGATTTGTTATTCACTAAATATTGATTACATAAAATTTAAACTTGGACCTAGGAAATTTTCAGTTATTAAATTAAGTCTATAAAATAAAAATCACAATAACATGAAATATGATCAGCAAAACTTGACTTAAACCCCAAACCAATGAATTAATAGAACTTTATTGTGAAGTGTACAAACAATTAAATGAATTCCAGTAAGACTAAAATGAAAATAGAAATATTACAATGTGACTGCAATCAAATCAAGAAATTAGAATTATTTAATTGAGTTAACTCTAAGAATAAAACTGTGGTGTCTCTTCTGAAATATTTATCCTTTCTTCTTTGTTTTCCCCTAGGGCCACTGAGGTTTCTATCCCAGACAGAATCTGTCACAGCCTTCATGGGAGACACTGTGTTACTCAAGTGTGATGTCATCGGGGAGCCAATGCCAACCATACACTGGCAGAAAAACCAGCAAGACCTGACTCCAATCCCAGGCGACTCCCGGGTGGTGGTGTTGCCCTCTGGTGCTCTGCAGATCAGCCGACTTCAACCAGGGGACGTTGGAATCTATCGGTGCCTAGCCCGGAATCCAGCCAGTTCAAGAACAGGAAACGAAGCTGAAGTCAGAATTTTATCAGGTATTGTAGTGCTCTTTATTTTTCCAGAATTATATTCTCCAGAGTAGTTAAAATCATTTTTTCCTTTGACAAATAGTTTGTATTTGTTTTAAGTTCTTTATTGTTTTGGGGGCTTTTGTTTTACATATTTTTCTTCTCCTTTTTCTCTGTGACATTAGATGAGGATATGCCAAAAGTTTTTCTTATTTGTCCATGTGCTACAGCTGAAGTTTCCAGAGAAACAGATATTTTCCTTATATTGGCTTCATTCATTCATTCACTCACTCATTCATTCACTGATTCCATTACAATATGAATGTTTCTTTGTACAAAGCCCATTGCTAAGCATTTTTATATATTATTTCATATTCCTCTGATAGCATTTTCTAAAGATGAAGGTGATGCTTAGGGAGGTTAAAAACCTTCCCTAAGTTAATATTAAATATTTATTTACTCATCTATTCACCCACTTGCTTTGGAGCAGCACTGTGCTAACTACCAGGGGTGTGTGATGGCTGAGACTCACACGGAGCCTGGCTTGTTAGAGTTCTGGGTGAGCAGGGACACATACATCATTATAACAAAGAGGGATTGATGGTATAAGGAGAGCCGTTTCTCTCCACCTCCTATCTCTCCTTTCTCTGGCAAATCTCTAAGACTCGGGGCTCATGTTCCCCTTCAAAATAATCAGAGATCAGATTGGATATTCTCTAGGATCTTGTCTCTTCTGATAATTGCTACTAGCTAATATATCTGTAACATCTACTTCCTCATTTAGTCTCACTTGTGAAGCTGACTTAGGCTTGCAAAAATCACCAAAAAGCCACACACTTGAGAAACTGTGACAGACTCCCTACCAAAGCATTGGTGTCCACTCTTGTCTGTGCTCTCTGTGCGTAGTTATCACAAACCCTTCAGCTATGTAGAGTTCCCATGCCTAAGTCATTCCGAAAGGCAACTGGCACTTCGACTGAAAGTTTCCAGGTACTTTAATAAGGACACGTCTAAAACCTCTTCTAATTCTTTTCTCTTTAAGTGACAGAGCTACTGACTTAAGTGTGTTAATTAATAACTATCAACACTGTCACCGTCCACCCACTAGGCAGTGAAAGGTGCAAGTGTAGCATTTATTCCCAAAACATACATGCATTTATTTAGGCATCTATTAGATATATATATATATTTTTTTAAATATTTATATCTATATATCCTGAATAATGCATCTGTTAAATCTATCACATGGGAAACTCAGGTACACTACATAGAAAATTGGCAAAAATGTGTTTGACTATCTTAATATGACTGAGAGGTTATTTCCTTGTGGTATTAAGGGATAAAGTTGGACAAATTAAATATTAAATCTGAAATGGAAAATTTTGAAAGACACAGAGGCATTGTACTTAAATCACCATTTACCTTTATTTGTTCACTGTGTAAACCCATATTTGCATGATAATCCACAGGGATTTATTTAAAGCCAAATTTCATACTGTTAATTTGGCTAGATCAAAAATATGTTGGCATAATTTGGAGTTGTCTGGGTATTTCTTACCTGAATGGAAACTGAAAAGTTTAAATTAAGTACCTTCCATAAGAACCTTTCTCCAAGTTCTATTTGAATAATACAAACTTCAAAATGGAATTATGAGCTGAGGTAAATATACACACACCCACATTTACAACCACACACATATTATTGTCAAACTTGCTTAAGCTCATCTCATTTGCTATGGATCACCCAATGGGGCTGCTTAAGGGAACATGTTTGTCCCATTTATTCTTAAGTTTACAAGTTTGTTTAGAGGTCAAATACACAGGCCCACACCAAGCTCAAAAATGAGTGAGAGCACGGATGAATGAATGAATGAACGATTGGTTGATGCCGGCTTGTCTGAGTCGCTGCTTATGGCTCTCTCATTTTAAAAATCATGTTTACCCTTTCTGAATTAATTTCCACTTTCCAATTTGAGGGAGTACTCATTGGAAGGAGTGATTAATTACATACATATGCTACCTATTCTGTCTAACACTTATTTAATCCATTATGATGAAGTGAGTTAAAACAGAAACCTATCATTTTATTAACATGATTTAGAAGCATTAAAGTAGAACCTGAATGGTTACCACTCTTTATCATGTGTATTTTGTATATTTTTCCATTGTCATTTAAGTGCCATGTTGAGTGAGGAAGTTACCTATATTGCTTTAGTTTGACCCATAAAATGCTATTTAGGAGATTTGCAACTTTGTCCAACCCTTGTTCTTACTAGAGTTCATAATTCATGTAGAGAGTATTGAAATTTGTAAGTTTGTGTGTATAGACAGTTATCTACTTCTAAATAATTCGTTATTGTACAACACTTGATCTTAGCCAAAATACCAAGAAGTAATATATTATTTTACTTACTCAAGGTTATGTGAAATACATTTCAAGCTGCCACTTTTATATACAGGTGCTTAATATCACCCAGTGATTGAGATCTATTAATATCAGTTTCTAAAAATCAAATGGCTGTTTTGAAATGCTGTCTTTCAACAAGCAGTTTTAGTTTGCTCACCAAATAAATAAATACTTTCTTCAGCAAACTTTTAAGTGACTCTCACATACCTGCCATCATGCTGGTTGCTAGGAAGACAAAGCTGGAAGACTGTGCCCTAACACAGCTGTTGTCTCGTGGGGGACATAGACGCAGCAGCACACGGACTGTGCTGTGAGAGAAGAAGGCACAGATTGCCATCAGAGTACGTGAGAAAGAAAAGCACCAACACGCCAATCTTGGATAGCTAACAGTAGCTAGGCAGAGAGAAGCATGCCCCAGGAAAAAAGAGCATTTATAAGCAAAGCATCAAGGAAAAAGAAAGAAACACTTTTCAGATTTGCTGCACACTTTCTGTTTACCTGGTTCGTAGGGCACAGGAAGGGTTGAAGGGGGACAGGGTACAAGTAAGGAAGATGAATGGAAGAAAGATAAGGTGGAATGTATGGCATTAATCCTTCAAAGACTTGACCGAAAGCTGCTACTGAAGTGATATCTTGTACAAGGGATGGAAATGAAGAGGGGTGGAGAGAGATTGAGGGTAGGTCTTTGAGGCGTAACTGATGTGGTCTGGGAGGGAGGACTGGGGTTCAGGCTCAGTGAAAACCAGGAGGGGCATGTTCCCCTGAGACTGGGAGTGGGGAGTGGTGTCTTGTGTCCAAAATCAATTACAAAGTTTTAAAAGAGATTTTCTCATGACTATATTTTCCAGATTAAATGAAGAATTGCTTCATTCAATGGTATGAAAATTGATAACTAATTTTTTGATTGATGTTTTAAGACAGAAATAGAATTATTGCTTATGAGGAATTGTACATTTTTAGTACATTATATTAGTATTAAAATGTTGTAAAGTGGTTTTTTTTTTTTTTTTTTGAAATATTGACGGCAAAACACTAAGAGCTGAGATGCTATAAAATCTCTTATTACACGTGCTGCAGAACGTATGAGGGACCTGAAGTGGTCATTGTGATGGTCTCGTCCCCTTGGTCCGGTTCTCATCCCTCCTGAGTGCCAGGCAGTGGACTGAACTGCTGAATTATAAATCAGCTTTGGACACTAGGTTAAATGAAGCAGTTGACCCATACGTTAGAACCCTTATTTCAGTTTTCTTAATTGCTTAATTTAATTGATCAATTTGTAATTCAATCTACTGTTCATTCATTCAACTATAATTAGATGAATCTGGACCCTGGATAGACCTGAACTAAAATATCTCTATAATTAGAGTCATTGGCTTTTAATGGAATAAATTAGACTAAAGTATATTTCAAATGATTTTTCTCTATAATATTTATTTTTATTTAAGTTTTAACAGAAACCTTTCCAAAATCATATTATTTAAAGAGAAAATTATGTTTTTAGTTAAAAAATACAGTTTCAGTATTTTAGTCATTACTAAGAATTATCACTAACTCAATGGATGCAATAAAATTTTTGGTTTAACTAAATACAATTTATATTTTAACATACACTCCATTTTACTATCATTTGATTTTATACTTTCTGCTGAACAATGATCTGTACAGGATAACAAAGAAGACACAGTCATTGTTTTTAAATTTACCATCAAGCCAGATAGTTAATTCATGTGGATATATGACAATATGAGGCAGGCAATGGTAAATTCAGGAAAGCATAGTTCCGAATTATTTAGTTCCGAATTAACATAGACAAGGAATGAATAAATTCTAGGTGGAAATTTTGGAAAGGCTTTATAGAGATGATTACTTTTCTAGATCACCAGGAGAGGGACATTTGTAGAAAGATGGTAGAAGATGATGAATCTGGTATTGGAAGTTGGGTCTAGCTTATGAAGAGCTTTGAAACCGATCCCAATCAATTAGACTTGATTCTATTCATTTTATTTATGGATGGGAATTCTTCAAAGTTTTTGAAGAAGTGGATACCATAACAGAAACATACACACAGCAAAAATAAAATCATAAAGTAAAGAATGAATAAGATTAACATATGATTTTATTTTTTTGTACTATACTTAATGTTTTTCCACTGCACTGATGGTTTTCCCACAGTCCACATTCTTCTTTTAGGCTAATTTTAAAGAAAATTATTTTTTATATCATGCTATAAACTGGAAAATTTTAGCATTTTGTAGACTTAAGTTGGATAAGATGGTTTCTTGCACTTTTCTCTCATATGTACTTAGAGAAGAATAAAGTATAAGACTATATTTAAACCATGTGAACCCCACATTCCCTATATATCAGATTTTATCCAGATATCATGAAAGGGTCAACAAGTGTACTGTTACAATCCATTTCCATGAATTCAGTTCATATTATGCTAATCTTGATCAATTAATGAAAATTTAGAATTGCCAATTTAAACTATTATTATGAGTTGTAAAATCATGTGGTCTCACACTAGACTCAGTAAAAATCTCAGTTATAAAATTTACTACTTGTGAAATTTAGGGTAAATGATTTAATCTAAGTCTTCATTTATCTTGCAAAATGCAGGGAGTAATAATATACATTTCATAGGGTGGTTATGAGTTCTTAATTTAATAGGCCCAGTACAATGCCTGGAATTTAGTCCTCAGTAGCTATTGTAATTGTTTTGGCATTTTAGAGATTCCAGTCTTTAAGAATTTGTTTCTCCTGTCAAGATTATTTCTCTGATAATGAATTACCTGACTTTGATTCTAGGTGCCTTAGTGTTCATTTATCTACTGGTATTTAATTACACATCTTACACTATTTATTGAGAGTGCTAATTTCTTCATTTCCTTTTTACATCTATTAGAAGCCAGCGTCTCCTGCAACTATTTCTCCTCTAGTGAATCACTGTTAATGATTTCCAGCTTCACCTTTCCATGAACATCATTCCTTTTGCTATAAAACACCGCAAGAAGCATGGCTTAGAAATCGGAGTTAGAAGGTTCTGTAAATAAGATTTCTGGTACTTGATCTTCATTAGCCATTACCATCTCATTTAATACTCTAAAATTGTTAGTTTCTTTTTCTATTAAGAGGAGAGAGTGGAGTAGATTAGCCTCACTACCAAGGATCTCATTTATTATTTCATTTCACATTCATCCCCAAAACTGTCTTTATAATCCCAGTATTTAAGAATTCAAGTTTGCTAGACGAGCACTCCAATTACTGAGAATTGTAGGCCACACTGAAATATAACAAATAAAGGCCAAAAACCAGTATCATTAAATATGAGATGTTCCTACTTTTAGGTTAATTTAATTTAAGATTTCATTTACTTATTTTAGAGAGAGGGGAAGGTAGGGAGAAAGAGGGAGCGAAACATCAATCAGGTGCCTCTTGCACATGTCCAAACTGTGCACCCAAGCAGGCCTGTAACCCAAGCATGTGTTCTGACCAGGAACCGAACTGGTGACCTTTGGCTTTGTGGGACAGTGCTCAACCCCCTGAGCCACACCACTCAGGGCTTAGATTAATTTTAAAAAACATAATAGTGTAAGTTTTATGTTATTACAAAAAGCACACCAAAAGAAAAGATAACTTATATGCATACCAGGCAGTGAACTGCCCAAGTTCTATGTTGTGATATGCCCTTGTCACCACGGTGGTAACTTTCGCTTGCCCTCTGTGGTGACCAGGGCCCAGCATAACACGGAAACAACTGGACAGCCACACTGTGTAGGAATCACATACAGCGACTGTAGGTCAGGCCTTTCAAGCAGTGTGAGACAACCAGTGTTTCCCATGACAGTGATGAAACTGAGTCTAATGTGTTGGCAACCCTAAGCTGACTTACTGTGGATATGTAGACAGTTTCTGTTTGGTTTTGAATAAAAAAAAAAAGTCTTCACCTTTTGGTGCTATTATGGCAGAAATGAACAAGGTCTAGGGTTCCAAGTTGAAAGTACTTGGAATACTGGGGGAATCTATTAAATTTTTCTTGCATGTCTTTAATTATTTTTTGTTGTTTTTTAGGGATTTTATTATATATGTATATATATACACACATGCACACACACATATAACAAACACATATTTGTACGTATATACACATATTTCTTTTTTCCAAGTTTTTGATTGTTATTCAAGTACTCTTGTGCCCATTCCTCCCCCACCACTCTCCCCCACCCCACCCACCTCACCTCCCACCCTCAGTCCTTCCCCACTTTGGCTTTGTCCATAGGTTCTTTACACATGTTCCCCAATGAGCATGTATATAATTTTAATGTTACCAGTGATCTCCTCTCATCAAATGATCAGATTTTCTTTTTTAAAGTTTAATATATTGTATTGATTATGCTATTACGGTTGTCCCATTTTTCTCCCCTTTATTCCCCTCCACCCTGTACCCCTCTCCCACCATCATTCTCCCACCTTACTTCATGTCCATGGGTCCTGCATATAGGTTCTTTGACTTCTCCATTTCCCGTACTATTCTTAACCTTTCCCCTGTCTATTTTGTACCCACCATTTATGCTTCTTATTCCCTTTTCCTTTTCTCACATTCTCCCTCTTCCCCTCCCCACTGATAACCCTCCATGGGATCTATATTTCTGTGAATCTATTCCTGTTCTATTGTTTGGTTAGTTCAAATTTGTTTTTGTTTTTGTTTTGTTTAGGTTTAGTTGTTCATAGTTGTGAGTTTGTTGTCATTTTACTGTTCACATTTTTGATCTTCTTCTTTTTCTTAGCTAAGTCCCTTTACCATTTCATATAATGAGGGCTTGGTGATGGTGAACTCCTTTAACTTGACCTTATCTGGGAAGCACGTTATCTGCCCTTCCATTCTAAATGATAGCTTTGCTGGATACAGTCATCTTGGATGTAGGTCCTTGCCTTTCATGACAGGATACTCACAGAAATGATTGAATATAATAGAGGAAAAAGTGAAATCTATGAAAAGTGAAATGAAGGAAAATGTACAGGGAACCGACAGTGAAGGGAAGGAAACCAGGACTCAAATGATTGGTTTGAAGCAGGAGGAAGAAATAAACATTCAACCAGAACAGAATGAAGAAACAAGAATTCAAAAAAAAGGGGAGAGGCTTAGGAACTTTCAGGACAACTTTAAATGTTCCAACATCCACATCATAGCTGTGCCAAAAGGAGAAGAGCAAGAGCAAGAAATTGAAAATGTATTTGAAAACATAATGAAAGAGAACTTCCCTAATGTGGCAAAGGAAGTCCAGGAAGCTCAGAGAGCCCCCAAAAAGTTGGACCAAGGAAAGACACACCAAGACACATCATAATTACATTACCCAAGATTAAAGATAAGGAGAGAATCTTAAAAGCAGCAAGAAAAAAGGAAAGCGTTACCTACAAAGGAGTCCCCATAACACTATCAGCTGATTTCTCAATCAGGCAAGAAGGGGCTGGAAAGAAGTATTCAAAGTCATGAAAGGCAGATTTTCTATTTCATTCTAAATCTTGACTGATGTTAGATATTTATGTTACTATCTCAACCCCCATTCTCTGATAGGCTATTTCACGTAAGGTCACAAGCAAAAGCAGTGCACGTGGAGTTGTCTTCCACATCTAGGAATAAAGATTTCATAAAAAGAAGAGAGCCTTTCTTCCCCTAGGAGTCTTTTGAAGTTGGCATATGGTCAGCTTTGCATTCACTAGGAATATGACCCTTAGCAGCCCTGAGTGGATAACTGAAGGGTTGGGGAGTCTGCCCTGACTTACACACCAGGAGGCTTTCTCAGAAGGTGGGTAGAAGCTAAACCTATGATGTGTGAATGCAGAAACCACAAAGATTAATGAAAGAACATGTAGACCTTCCTCCTCTTGTCTTGTTTCACATCAATGTATTTTGGAACATTAAAAAATCTACATATTTAGTCATGAGTTACAGGCACACCTTTATTGATTCAACATTGGCCAAATAAGAAATAGTCCAAATACTTTTTGGCTCTTTATAAAACTGAGAGAATAAAAACTACTTTCTGAAAAGTTTTAAATGTTGTGTTATGCATTTATATAAATTATGAAGATTTCTGGGTTCTGTAAATTAGTTTTGATACATCATAATAGCACCATTTGTTTTCTGGGATTCTACTGTCAGCTGCCAAATTTAGAAAAAAATTCTATAAATGAAAAATCACTTCCTTCAGACCTGCTACAAAATGAAACTGATAGACTCAAAATTTGCCTGTGGAACAGAAGGGACATGGCCATGTGCCAGAGATAAGAATAGACACCCCCTTTCTTCCTTCAAACTAGAAATAGCAACGTGTGTGTGTGTGCACGGAGCGAGAAGAGGAAGTACGAGCAGATGTGGGAATATTTACAGAGTGGGAATGCCATTTTTAGTCCCGAGTCGGTGTGAACGAGGAAGGAAAGTAATGGAATCATGGAGTGATGAATAATGCCTCCTGAGAAATGGCTCCGTTTTCTCACTCTGTTCAGAGCTCCTTGGCTTTGGGCCACATGGAGGGTTTTATGTTTTATTAAATAAATTTGCATTCCTGTGATCAGTTTGGATTAGGCTAGTTTTAATAAAAGGCACTCTAAACAGACTTAGAAGGAGTTTCGTGGAATTTTTCACTCGCAGCAAATATTATAGGCATGCCTCCGAGGTAGAGGGGGTTCTGTTCCAGGAAACCTCAACAGAGAGAATATCACAATAAAATGAGTCACAATCACTTTGGCCTGGAGGGTCTTGCCTTCAGTTTGTGAAAAATGCAACACCTAAGTGAGATATGCCTGTGTAGTACCTGTTTGTGTTTGACAAAGCATGGCCCCTATTGGATTTCCTAAAGCAGAACTAGATGGGGGTGGGGGAGGGGGGTACTAAGGACCTGGCAGGTGAATGGTAGGTTAGCTTGAAATGCAGAAAGAGGAGACTAGCTCTGCGACGTCGAAGTAATTTTTAACTCTCGTGCCTGTGAAGAAATCAAGGGGAAGATCCCACGGTAGCCTGCATGCCTTTTCATTTCCCATGGTGGGGAAAGGTTTTGCATTCAGAAAGCATAAAAATGAAAAGCAAATACTGGTCATTTTAAAGAAGACGGTTATTAAGTTATGAAGACCAGTGTTTTTGTGTGTGTGTTTTTTTTTTCTGACACAGATGCCAACAATCCAAAATTAAGCTTCCCTCTGCCTCAGTTATTCTTTAGATTCAGTCACGTTAGTGCAGTGTTGATGGCCCTAGGCTACAGTTTAGGACCCATTAAACAGAAAGTCATTGTCATCACTTGACAAGGGTGAGCATGCGTTCAGGTGCGCCCAGGGTAGTCCTCGTCACATCTAATGTTTTAGAATGTTATAGAGCTACTCTTCATTCTAAAGCTATCCCAGCCTGGATAACTGATTCATTCAACCTGGTCCTCTATTACGAGGGAAGACACAATTATGTGGCCCCGAAGTGTCTGGGAAAACCTGTGAAAGCAGAGAGCCAAATATAGATTCCAGCTGCACTCACAGGCTCAATTAATTTGGCCAATGTAACATCCAAGTGAAACTTTTTTGGTGGGGGGTAAATGCCTTCAAACAGAAAACACCCTCTCTGCTCTCACTAGTGTGCCTTCCTCATGCCTCTTTGGGGCATGGTCCTGGAAGACAGTTGTTTTTTAATTTCTGAATATGTGAAGCATGGGCAAATGTGTCAGGTTCTATGACCCAAGGTGTTCACTTTCAATAACCTCTTGCTCAAAGGCAGTGATTGGAAATATTTAAATTTTGTACTGCCTGCCCAAATGCAAAATAATGATGCTGTTGATGATTTTGATGATGAGGAAGAGGAAGTATACTGACTTTATCCATTTCTACTTGAAAAATGTAAAACTATTCCCATGTTGAAAGGAAATGGACTTTTTGAATGTCTCAGAAGAATAGCTAATTTGTTGAGACTGTGTTTACATCAGTTCCCAAAATGTGGTCTGTGGCATTTCTTGAGATGTTTTCCGGAGATCTGTGAGGTGGAATCTATATTTTACTTATTGCGTTAAATATACATACATACACATGTAGTTTTTACATATGTATTTATGTTTTTCACTATGTTGACCTAAGAATATCTTTGATGAAGCAGTAAAAGTTATTAATTACATTAAATCTCAGTCTTTAAATACACATCTTTTGAATAGTCTGAACGTTAAAATGGAAAATACTCATGAAGGATATGAATGTACAATGAGTTTTTGAGGAATAAACACCTGTAAACATTTGAGTCACAAGCTCAATTAGCTACCCTTTTCTCCCACGGAACACCATTTTTACTTGAAAGGACAATCAATAGAAAAACTATAGCTATTCAGACTTGGGTACTAGTTAGTAATTTTCTCAAAAATGAATGAAGCGAACCAGTCAGTTCAAGGTAAATAGTGTTTGCTGCCAAGGATGGATTCTAGCTTTTAGGCTAAATTAGAAATTTGGAAAACTTGTATCCACTACTGGGAGCTTGACAGCTTCGCCACATTGAAAGGCCTTTCCTTGGGATTGGTGATGATAGTAACAAATGAGATTTTTTGATAGTGTATAATGAAATGTGTCAACAGTTGAACTATCTGTCTAATTCAGTGTACCATTCCAAATTACCATCGATTGATGTGACAAAATCACGCATGGGTTAAAGATGTATTCAAAATGCAAGGTAGACCAATGGATTTTTATACAGCGTAACATAAAATGTTTATCGATATGGTGTCAGATTCCACATAACAACTAACTTTCAAGAAATTGCTTATTGAGTTTTGGCTTAGAGTTAAAGGATAAAATCTACAGTTATCTGAAAACACTGTGCCCCCTTTTCTAACTGCATATCTGTTGAAGTCAGTTATTTTCATGTATGATTGAACTCGATCAACATGTCAGAACCAAGTGGCTGCAGGGATTAACACAGTGTTCTAGTTATTTCCTATGAAATCACTCATTTAAAAATTTACAAAGTTACCCAGCAGGGCAGCAGTGGATTTACAGTTGTTTGTATGGAAAACAATATAATAATTACTAAATAGTAATACAAGAATAAACGGCGCTTGTGTGCTCACAATGGTAAACCTACCTTTGCCCCACGTGTATAAAGTGCTACTCTTCTCATTAATATTTTTGTTTGGGAAAATAAAGTTTTTTTTAAAAAAACCTTATTTTTGGTAAGGTACAAATAAATATTTAATAAATAAATGTTTTTAGATATCTCATTTTGAATTTTTTTTGTTGTTCCATTACACTTGTCCCCATTTTCCCCCATTATTCTCCCCTGCCCTACATTTACTCTCCCTACATTCAGTCCTCCCCCCACCCCACTGTCTTTGTCCATAGGTAAGCTTTATACATGTTCCTTAACTTGACCCTTCCCCTTCTTTCCCCGTTCCCTCTCCCCCTCCCCTCTGCTCGCTGTCATTTTGTTCTGTATTTCAGTATCTCATTTTGAAATTTTTAATATGGTAAGTGTTTCAGGATATAACCTACATAAACAAAAGCTGTTTGGGGCCCTCAGTATTTTTAAGAGGATAAATGGTTCCTGAGATCAAACAGTTCGGGATCTACTGTTTACACCAAAATTCATTTTCCCAGTGATTCTAGATCAGTTCTTTCTAACTCAAATAACAGACTAAGCTAAAGTAGGCCAAGTTGTCCACTAAAAAAGTTAGAAAGAAAGAAGAAGAGCATAAGCAAAGTCAGCATTTTGGCACAAGGTGTTTCTACATTTTAGTGTGATCTGTGTGGGTCAGAGATCAGTCTGCGTAAGGACTGTTTTCCCCGACGTGCCTCCTACCCTCTTGCTCTTGGAGGAGAATGAGCTGTGCCGCCTCCGAGGTGACCATGGAATCAGCCAGAGAATCAGGCTAACATCACTCTCCCAACAGGAAAAATGAGACTTGAATTTTAGTTTAAAAAAATCACAGCTGCTTGTAATCAATTTAGCAAGAATGGTTGTGTCATTTTTCTGCATTCACATCCATGAGCATCATATTAAAAAGCTTGGCTTTTGGAGATTTAAACATAAAAAAAATTGACATTAAAAAAAAAGTCCATTCTGGCTGGTTTGACTTTAAAGTTATGGCAAATGTGTTTTCTAGAGTCCACCCTTGCACTTTTCTCCCTTTTTTATCTTAAAACAGAGTAAACATATCTCAGAGCATGTTTAAACATGTACAGTTTAAAGAATAAAAATAATACAACCATTTCAGCAGCTATTACCCAATAGATAGAAATAGAATGTTCCTGTGATTAAATCATGATGCCATTTCCTGTGATTAAATCACATCCATTGATTCACTGGAAAAAACTGTCATGTCCTATTAGCTGAATAGATCCCTTTGAATCTGAATAGTTAGAGCCTATATAGTGAGAACAAAAATAATTTTCTATGAATAATTACTAGTTCTATCATAGTTCCATTAAAATCAACGTAGTCAACAAAAGTAAGTCATCATGACCTAGAATTTCAAGTTCACTGTTCCCACTGCTTTTTCCGCTATACTATTATCAGCCTAGAGAGAAAACTTTCATTTGCTTTTATGATACTCGTCATATGTTTTAGTGATTAACTTTTACAATTTCTTTGCTCCTTGTATAATTTCCATCCACTTGATAACACTGGAGTTTAAAATAACTCTTTACTCTAAAAATAATGCATGCACCTATAAAAATCTTTAGATTATAGAAAAATCCAAAGATGAAAATAAAAACTGCCTATAATTCCATTATACAAGTATAACCTTAGCAATTGTACAAGTATATAATTATACAATTATAACCTTAGCAATTGTACTCCTATCCTCCCTATTTTAAAGCATAAATATACTTTCTTGTCACTACTCTAAAAAAATCACATTTTAAGAAAGAAAAATAAGGCAAATGTTAAGTTTCATAATATTTGTGTAAATAGCTAAAATTACCCTAGTAGAACAAAAACAGAAACCAAACATCAAACCAAACCAAACAAACAAACATATTTTTTGAAAAGATAACTTGTTAATTTAAATCACTGAGATGGGTTTGATTTGTTTTTATTCTCATGCGTGATGTTTCAGATATTTATCACTGTGTAACAAACCACTCCAAAATATAGTGACATAAAACAATTCATAATCTCTTTTGACTCTGGGATTCGTCGTAGCAGCCGTTCTTCTGGTTTCACTCTGATTTACTTGTGTGCATTTGGCCGAGACGGAAGGTTCAAGATGGCCTCCCTCCCTTGTCTGTCAGTAGGTGCTAATGTAGGCTGGGGGCTCTCAGTGGCCTCATTCTCCAATTGTTTCAGAGGTCGTTGCAGAAAGACACATGGCAGAAACTGTAAGGGCTCCTAAGGCCTTGGCTGCAGGATTCATACAGTGTAACTTGCGCAGCAACCTAAACAAGACCCAGAGTCAGGCCAGAGTTAGGTCATGAGGAACTAGATCGTCAATTCTGGACGGGAGAACTCGGTAATTTGTGATTACATTTAATCTATCACAGTGTTGTGAAATATATGAACTATTTTCTATTTAAAAACTGTTAGCTTTTCTTTGAAATTCCATAGTATTATAATTCATTAGACTAGAGAAATGTATTTGAAAGGAAATTTCTCTGCCAAAAGCTGGCATTTTCTTAGTAAACCGTACATAAGAATAAACTCAAAATAGATTAAAGACTTAAATGTTAGGCCTGAAACCATAAAAATCCTAGAAGGAAACATAGGCAGCAAAATCTCAGACATTACTCATAGCAATATTTTTTCTAAACTATCACCTTGAGCAATGAAAACACAAGCAAAAATAAATAAATAGTGTTCTATCAAAATGAAAAGTTTTTGCACAGGAAAGGAATCCATCAACAAAATGAAAAGACAACCCACTGAATTAGAGAACATAGTCACCAGTGATATACCTAATAAGGGTTTAATACCCAAAATTCATAATATACAGCTCAACACCAAACACGCATGCACACACATACATAAACAATCCAATTTAAAAAATGGGCAAAGGACCTGAACAGACATTTCTCCAAAGAGGATATACAGATGGCCAATAGACATATGAAAAATGCTCAACATCTACTCATCATAGAAATGCAAATCAAAACCACAGTGAAATACCATCTCACACCTGTCAGAATGACTATCATCAGTAAGTCAACAGAAGAAGCATTGGCAAGGATATGGGGAAAACGGAACCCTAGTGCACTGTTGGTGGGAATGCAAATTGGTGCAGCCACTGTGGAAAGCAGTATGGAGTTACCTCAAAAAATTCAAAATGGAACTGCCTTATGACCCAGTGATTCTACTTCTGGGAATGTATCTGAAGAATCCTGAAACACTAATTCAAAAGAACATAAGCACCCCCATGTTCATTGCAGCATTATTTACAATAGCCAAGATTTGGAAGCAGCCCAAGTGCCCATCAGTCAATGAGTGGATACAAAACTGTGGTACATTTACATGATGCAATAATGGTGAGCTATAAAAAAGAAGGAAACCTTACCCTTTGTGACATCATGGATGGGCCTGGAGAACACAATGCTAAGTGAAATAAGCCAGTCAGAGAAAGACAAGTACCATTTGATTTCACTCATATGTAGAATCTAATGAACAAAATAAACTAACAAAATAGAAACACACTCATAGATAGAGAAGAGACTGACACCTGTCAGAGGGGAGTGGGTTTGCAGGGCCAGGTGAAAAAGGTGAGGGGATTAAGCAAAAACTACAACAAAAGAAACCCCCCACCCCCCAAAAAACTTATTAGATACAGTCATCAGTATGGCGATTACCAGAGGGAAAGGGGGTCGGGGGATGTAGAAGAGGGTAAAGGATGAAGGGAGACTTGACTTGGGGTGGTGAACACTCGATACAATATACAGATGTTGTATTATAGAATTGTACACCTGAAACCTATATAATTTTATTAAGCCACATCACCCTTCATAAAAGATCTGATATTTCCATATGTATGACTAGGATCACAGATTTCAATGCCTATGGAGCCACAAAGATAATAAACATAAGTGAAATGGGCCAGGTCAAGATTCAAATAATCTAGAATGTTTTTACTCTGTCTAAAAAAGTAACAGCAGATGGTTCTTTTGTAGCCGTTTGAGCCCAGTGATGCCTGATATTTTAAAATAGACAAAAATCCCAGCAAGTTATTTTCAGTATCACAATAAACTGATCCTGAAGGTTATATGGAAAGACAAGAGACCCAAAATAGTGAGTACAGCATGGAGAAGAAAGTCAGAGGACACACACTGACTGCCATCAAGGCTATTACAGAGTATGAGAGTCACTAGAGTATTCTATTTGCATAATAAGAGGGAAATAAACCAATGAAAGGAAGTAGAACTCCCAGACCCACACAAACAGTCAACTGATCTTTGAGAAATAGCAAAACCAAGTTAATGAAGAAAGGATCATCTTTTCAACAAACGGTGATGAAACAACTGCAGATCATATGCAAAAAAAGGAACTAAGCACAGACCTTATACCTTTTGCAAAAATTAACTCAAAATGAATCATAGACCTAAATATAAAACACAAAACTATAAAAACTTCTAAAAAATAACGCATGAGAAAAATCTAAGTGATCTTAGTTTTGAAAATGAATTTTTAGATACATTGCCTATAAAACATTCCATGAAAGGACAAACTGATCAGTTTGACTTTGTGAAAATTAATAATTTCTGCTTTGCAAAGGACAATGTTAAGAGAATGAGAAAAATAAGCCGTAGACTTGTAAAATATTTGCAAAACAAACATCTCAAAAAGGACTTATATCCAAAACATACAGGGTGAGCAAAAGTAGATTTTCGGTTGTTCATACAGGAAATATAATTAATAAATAATACAAGAATAAATTGTGTTTTGCACACTGACAACTTTAAACCTACTTTTGCTCCCCCCTGTGCAACAAGTGTTTGAAACTCAATGATCAGAAAACAAACTAATTACAAGATAGGCAAAAGAGCTGAACCAACACCTCACTGAAGAACATGTAGAGGTGGAAACTAAGCATATGAAATGCGCTGAACATCCCTCGGAAAGGTTAAAACAATTATGAACTACCTCTAGACACCTATAAAAGTAGCTAAAATCAGTCTTCCTCGGCTGGGTGAGTGTTCTAGGAGCCCATCTGTATCAGTGTACCGGTTGGTTTTGTTGTGAGTCTGCCTTCAGCTTCAGTGACTTTTTTTTTTTGAAGACTCTTTCAATGCATTTGCCCATTTCATGATGGGTGATCTACGAACGCACCTGTTCACACCATGCTGAGTCTTCAGCAATTTTTGACCAAAAATGTCGTGACCCCCATCCCCCACCCTCCCTATTCACTCCATCTCTCCCTGAGCGATTTTTTGTTGTTGTTGTTTCTCCTGGTGAAAAAGTCCTCAAATGGAAATGTTTTGCTGATGAGAAAGAGGTGAACCAAAAAATGGCAGAAGCACCAAAATGTATCAAAATCCATGAGTTCCAAAAACATTTTGAGCAGTAGAAAAAACATCTCAATAGGTGTATTGCATCAAATAGAAAGTATTTTGAATGTGAATAAAGTTTAAACATGTCAGAATAAATACACAATTTTTTATAAATAAATTCTGTTTTTTTGAGTCCCCCCTTGTATACTTTATAGTATACTGTGATATATAACATAGTATATTATAATGTGTACTATAGTGTTATACCATCCATATGGCTGAGACATTTCTGCTGAGGAACAGGGGGTGGAAGAAAGCATTCAAATGAGTAGGCCTCCATTATAAGGATAGTTATTTATAATTGCAAATGTTGGAAACCTATTTCAGAAAATTAATTTTTAAGCAATATTATCCTTCAAAGATTTTCATGTGATTTAAAAGGTCACTTTTTGAGAAGGGAAATGACATATACCACAAATAATTTTTAAAACTTTTGAGAGATTTTTCTACAATATTGTTTTAATAAGGATTAACACATTTCGGAAATTCTTTCAATATTTTCATTGTGAAGAATATTTATTTTTGTTCCTGTAACAACTAGAAACACTTGTGAGAAGACAGAGAAAGTGTGAATTTCTCTTTTTTTTTTCTGCCAAGAGTACTTTAGATGATAATTACTGTTTTAACCATTAACTGGAAAATTGATGTGCTTTTGTTGACCTGTAATCATTGAGTGTGGAGTTGGGTCAGACCAAGGATGATGAGCAACTGTGTTCCTTCTTTCCAGATCCCCTCCCACAGCCCAGACCCTGACCCACAGTGCTCAGTTGGATCTAACCTCCCTCTGTCCATTCTGCCTCCACCCCAAACCCAACTTTTAAGATCCCATTGCCTCATTTTCTTTACTTCAAGGTTTTGCTTTGAGTTTGCAATATAACCAATTTCACACTAATTCTATTTAAGGCATTTAGTTGAAAATAGCCTAAAATAAAGCTTCATCGAGGGCATCAAGGGGTGTGGGTGTAATGGGGATCTGGACATATGGCATCTTATCTTTTTTAAAAAACGAACTTTGAGTGACAGAAATTTAGTCAGCAGATAAGTCAGAGGATGTTACCACTGCTGGGAGGATTTCCTTCCAGCCCACCCAACCATGCGGCTGGTGGTGGTGTATCCCTGGCAGAGGCGTGGGATTTTTAAGACAGGTAGAAGAGGCACTTTTAACTTTCACAGGGCTTCCTCTTGACAGAGCTGAAAGCTGTGCTTAGGATTTGGGGAATTTTTTGCTTATCCCTCTTGATGTAACCTTAGCAAGTTGTGATCAGGTGAGTTGTAAGATGAATGGAATGAGTCCCTGGGTTGGACAGACTCTGTTTCGGTTACCTGCTACTATAACGAATGCTGAGTCTGTGTAACTAGAAAATGCACTGGGAGATGCCCAAGTCTGCAGGAATCTCTTCATTACCCAGAGCCTCTGCTCTAGGGAAACACCCAGTCTTTGTAAAGTTGTTAAAAATTAAAAATAAGCAGAAGGCTTAGAAACATCCAAACATTGTTATAAAAACAAACATTAGGGTAACCTCCTTTTTGAAGACAGCAGGTATTTTCTCAGTACCTTCTATATTCTAATCCTCTGTACTTGTATGTTATTTAGCACAATTCTAATATGTTTGTTTATCTTACTTCCCAATCCACAGAAGCAATAAACCAAGCAGAAGGAAGTTGAATCAGTATTGGTGGCAGACAAACTGAATATATCAAAAAGGTTGGGGTGGTAACATTTAGAAAAGCCACTGATAATATTGTCTTGTTCTCTAGTAATGACAAAACAATAGGGCCTGTGGCCCAGATGAGTGACATGTAGTCTCATGCTTTTTCCCATTGCCTTATATTGTGATGTCATTAGCAGCTAAGAATATTCTAATCTCATAATTCTAGAAACCCAGGATGGAAAAAACTCTTTAGGAACTTTATTTCCTAAATTTCAATGGCATCTTTCCATTTTTCTGTCTTTCTCCATCACAGTGTTGCTAGGAAAATAAAATGACCCGAGCTCCTGTACCTTATTTCTCTTTGCACTGTTTTCAGAAAAGATGTGAGTCCGTGTTTTTTCCTCCCGCAGACCCAGGACTGCACAGGCAGCTGCACTTCCTGCAGAGACCATCCAGTGTGGTAGCCGTCGAGGGGAAAGACGCCGTCCTGGAGTGCTGTGTTTCTGGCTACCCTCCTCCGAGCTTCACCTGGTTACGAGGAGAGGAAGTCGTCCAACTCAGGTGACTGTACATGTGGGACTTTTGTGCGTGTGTGCTACTGTGTATCTTTTTCTAGCTTAATGTAGGTACCTACGGTGATTAGGGTTTCTGAGAATAATTAAATATTTTTCTGCATTTCTTGACATCATACAGTGTAGGAAAGACATGCACATATACATGCATGTTTATACATATACATGCATGTTTATACATATATGTTTATACATATACATGTACAGTATATGAGAGACATGGTGTGGGCAACATTCAAAATCCATGAGATCAATTCTGAGAGGAAACTTTAAAAGCCAGTGTTGCCACTGAGATGGTCCTGCCCAAAGAGTCTTCAGCAAAGACACTCTGAAGGATCTCATCCTAAGGAAGTGGTATAGAGAGTAGAATATTTCTTAAGAAACCAAAATTTCTGACATACAAAATATAGCTTTCAAATATGTTGGGTCTGTGTAACTTTTAGCTTCAGTTGTATCTCTCGCCATCTTATCTATAAAAAATGTTTGAGATAAGGCAGGAAAAGAACTTGGCTGGCTTTGAATTATTGGACATTAGTATTAAGGCATAGTTAGGAAGTAACTCTTAATAGGATGGAACACTTAGTCTGAAATATTTTGATTAAATAGGTTTCACTTAAGAAATCAATTTCATTGATTTTGAGATTTGGCGTCCTTTTTAGCACATTTATTTTCTATGATGAGATAGGTTCATAGACAATAGGTGAATCTTGAAATTTCATCTACCTTAAATTTTTAGTTCTGTAACAACAATAAGTGGTATGGTATCACAATATGTCTGAGGATATTAAAGCATGCTGGAAATCCATTTCCATCTTCAGCATGCGAAGATGTGTCCCTGAACATAACCAGGCTGTATGAAGATTACTAAATTGCATGGCAGGCCCGAGGACGTTCACTTCCAACATGAGGAACAACTGCTCTGGACCTTGCAGTTTCCAAATTCAAAATGAGACAACTGGACCAGATTATCTATGAATCTTTTCTCAGTACTAACATTCATTCAAGTTTAATCTACTTTAATTCTTTCATCACGGCACAGAGACTTCCAATGGGAGCGGTTCGCCTTGAATGAATTTCTGACTAATAAAGGTGGTATTATCAAGCCCCCATGATATGGAGCTTCTTTTCAGTTTTTTAATTTGTGCTTTTGTGGAGTTCATTCAAACCCTTGAGTACCTGGCTAATATATGCATATGCTAATTTACTCTAAAATTTCATATGTGTTATGTCTTACAGGTCCAAAAAGTATTCTTTATTGGGTGGAAGCAACTTGCTTATCTCCAATGTGACAGATGATGACAGCGGAACTTACACCTGCGTTGTCACATATAAAAATGAGAATATTAGTGCCTCTGCAGAGCTCACAGTCTTGGGTAAGTTAATGGCTCAAAATGAGTTTACATTGTGTCCTTTAAAATATATCACTGTGACACTTTAAATGCTTACCGCGAATTACTTCCCATGTTTTTTTAGTGGGAAATTGCAATCTCGATACTCCACACATATCCTTGCTCTCCTTTGATTAATTGTGTAGTAGTTAAATGCAGTGTTTGAACACTTGCTTATTGATTACAATCCAGATTCATCACCCTTTAGTCTAATTATTTCAGTGGTACAACTGAAAGCTACCAAAATTATTATTTAACAAATGTGTTAAAAAACAAATCAGAGTATTCCAAAATACATTATCTGGGAAAAACAAATGAAGAAATGAATGAGATAAATTGCTTAAAAAATGTGAACCTGAATGGAAAAGTCAGTTGTCATTTGAGATGACCAGTTATCTGACAGTAAATTCAGACGTGTTGCTAAAATTGTTTTGTCACGGTGGAAGTACTGTAGATGTTATCTTGAAAGTGAACCATTAAAATCAAATGCATCTAGAGAAAACTTGCATAGCAAAAATCTAATTGAAGGACCACAGATGGATTCATATTATTCAGAAAGGTAGGGTCTACTGGCTATCATTGCAAATTAATCATTCTTATATGTGATAGGCACTCATACACATACATATTGTATCATCTGTTCCAGATTTCTTTCAGCCAGTTTTATTTAAATTATATAGTTTGGAGAAAATATATTAATATTTGAATTTCAATTGATTTCTTCCTGTAACAACAAAGTTGCCTACCAGTCTTTGGATTATTTTCCCTCTGGAATAAATCTTTTTACCTTTTAACGAGTCAAGGAAACATCATAAACTCTTTTAAATTTATTCAGTAAAGATGAGAAGGTTTGGTACACTGATTGTATCTGCTAGCCCCTATCATAATATTATGATGCCATCCACTTTTCTTTTAGGATTTAAAATGCTTTCGTCTGTGAACAGAGTAATAACGTGTATGATGGGAGAGGCAACGGCGTTGTTTGTTCTTTGGTCAAACCATAAATATTCAACTAAAAATAGGCAAAGGATTTTAATTCTTTGGTTTTAGAGATAACATTCTTCTAACTAAAATATCATCTGTCTTGAGAATGGCAATAATTTCATTTACTTTTATTTTATTTGGAAGTTTTTGGTGAAACAAAGAACTTTTACACTCGTAACATTGAAGTACAGTAGAAATTATCTTGGAATGTGTATTACTGATCATAAGGCAAATACAGTTATGGAATGAACTAGAATTTATAATAATCAAAGGTAAACCTCTAATTGCAAATGCATGCAGTCAAATTGTATATCAAATGAGAGCACAATATTTAAACATGTAATGCTTCATTGCTATCTGAGACAGATATATATGTATAATATGCACATACATATATAAGTTCTGTTTATATATCTAAATTCTGTATATATACTTGTAAATTGTGATTTCTGAGATGTGGGAGAAGTGTAAATGCAAGTACCATGAGGTATGTGCCACTCATGCCGGGGACAATAGGCTGAATTCTCAGATTTGGTTTCAAGTCTTCAGTTATGTGCAAAGGACTGACCTAGCAGACTTATTTGTCTCCCACAAAGCCAGTTTGTGCCAATTCTAGCCGACATTTCTCTAGAAAGTTGATAAGGCAAAGAATTGAGAAAACCGACACACAAATGCCAACTCATAATAGTATACTGAATATATTGCAGCTGACCTCTTTTAAAAAGATTCTAGAATCCTTTCTGGAAGGCTCAAAAATGTTTTCATTTTCTCATGGATGTTAGATCTATGGCTTCTACTGAAAAGTGAACTTTCCGCTTACTTTCTGCATGTGTATGAACAGTGCATAGAGTGTGTTCAAGGTTGGGCACTTCATTGGTTAAAGATTAAATACTGTTTTAAAGTAGGTATTTATGCATCGACTCAGACAATGAATCAATCTAGACCTAAGGCAGTGGCAAATCTCCTGAATGTTAATTAGGGTTTGTCTCGCTGTAGTATGGACGTGTGCATGAGGTGGAGATGAGTAGATAAAGGAAAAATGGATATACTTTCAGAAATAGTGATTACAGGTCTTGAGCTAGAAAGCCGAGCATTTTGAAACTAAGAATGGACAGACTAGTGTTCTTCAGCTCATCATGGGGCCAGGGATTTAAACCCAGTGGGAGCTGGCCACAGCGTCAGAGAGCCTGGCTCTGCCTCCGCTTCTTCGGGACCCACCCTGCTACCGCCGCTGCTGCAGGCTCTGTCTTTTGTGAAAGCGGAGACTATCACCTCTTCATATCTTCACAGATTCCAAGGGTACCTGCAATATGAAAAAAAGTTTATTCTCAAGAGAATACAATTCTCTTAGAGCAACTGATTGTATAAATTTGTAATTACACTAAAATCCCTTGGAAGCCAGAATTCAAGCCTGTGATAGCCTTCCCAGCACCTAGTGTGGCGCATGTACTCAAAATATTTCCAGGATACCATACTGATGGCTGTTCTTTGAGGTCAGCATCATTAACATAAATGGTTATTATTTAGAATACTTTCATAAAGGTATTTGTAGTTTACTTATTCTAGACAAGGTTGACTATAATCTTTTCTAATATAACTTCTTCAAGAGGTTTAATTATTATAGAACTTTAAATTTTCATTCTATATGTAAATGTTTTAAATTATATTTAATGTATACTAGCTCTGAAACTCTTCAGGAAGACCACAGCATTTCTCCTTAGCTTGTCATTTATGAAACCATATCCTACTTGAAAATTCTGTTAGTTCATGCAAGTTCATATTCAAAGCTAGTCTAAATGCAAGAAAGGACCAGAAGTTGAAATGAAAAACATGAGTCTGATAAAATGCATGATTAAGGCTGATAAGCCCAAGCTTAGATTTCTTGTAAAATTTTATCTTATGAAGAATTTAATCTATGCTTAAGTTCTTAGAAATAAAAACTAAATTTAAATAACACCAATAATGACATTATTTTCTAATCTCCCACTTAAAAAATGTTAAAAAATTCTGTTTTCCATATACAGTAAATCTCATCCTTCAAGATGAGCTTAAATGTATATAAGAATATTCAAAGACTATATAAAAATTTTTATTATATCAACATTTATTTTAAAACCTGGGTAGAATAGTTAAAGGTGTTATAACCATGCCCTGAATTAAATTATGCCTTCTACCATAGTTATAAATTGTACTAGGGCTGTGTGGAAATCTCTAAAATATACCCAGTTACCAAGAGGACTCTTCCTCCCAAAAGACCCAAGATAAAATCACAGCTCCATTTATTTTTTAAAACTAATACTGCTTCTAATTTACACATTAAGCATGTAATTATATCAGACTTTTGGAAATAGTGTGGTCCATTTAGAACAGAAATATAAGTCTAAGGCAAGAAAGCCAACAACCATAAACAAAAGACTTGGCACTCTACAAAAACTAAAAAATAATAACGATCACGAAACACACATGTGGAGCATACACAGCGCAGTTGCTATTCTTTCTCTATAAAGAGTTCCTATGAATCAACAAAATAAGGGTGACTATTTCAATACAAATATGAAGGTCAAAAAACACTGGTAACCAACTCCCAAAATGCCAATGTACATTAAAACTATAGGAAGAGATCTGAATTTAACAGGGCTGTAAATTAGAAAAAAAGAGACTCCGTCTTATAAAATTGTTAGGCAAGCAAATATTGGCGGATGGGAAAGAATGAGCTCTTACGACAATAGGCAAGTTCTTGCCCCGCTGGTGAAAATATAAGCATTTTTGTGAAACTTTTCCTTAAGTTATCACCAAATAAATGACAAAGATATTTATGTGTAAGAATGATCATCTCAGTATTTTTATTTATTTTTATTTTTTGATGTTAAAATTTTATTTATGTATTTATTTGTTGTTGTTCAGTTACAGTTGTCCCCATTTTTCCCACCGTTGTTTACCCCTGCTCCATTCAACCCCCTCTCCCAAACACATTTCTGCCCCATTGTCCTTGTCCGTGGATCCTTTGTACAAGTTCCTTGACCCGTCCCCTTCTTTCCCCCATTATCCCCCTCCCCCATCTCCTCTGATCCCTGTCAGTTTGTTCTTTATTTTTATGTCTCTGGTTCTTTTTTGTTCATTTATTTGTGTTGTTGATTAGTTTCTATTTATAGGTAGGGTGATACGGTATTTGTTTTTACCACCTGGCTTATTTCACTTAACATAATACTCTCTAGTTCCATCCATGCTGTGGTGAAGGGTAGGAGTTCCTTCTTCCTTTCTGCTGTGTAGTATTCCATTGTGTGAATGCACCACAGTTTCAGGATTCTGTTTATATAAATTCTCTTTAATAGGTGTTTCAGGATTCTTTGGGTATAATCCCAGCAGTGGAATCACTGGATCAAAAGGCAGTTCCATTTTTTAGTTTCCTAAGGAAATCCCACACTGTTTTCCACAGTGGCTGCACTAGTCTGCTTTCCCACCAACTGTGTACTAGGTAGGGTTCCCTTTTCTTCCCAGCTAGGCTGTAAGAAACTTAAAAAGAGAGGACATTCATGTTCATCGTGGCCACTCAAACCCTTGGTTTCTTCTCTGGCTCATCTGAGTTTTAAACATAAGAAACACAGTTGTATGTACATCATACACAAGTTATCCAACTTTCTATTACAATATTTTACAAGCTCTTCGTAGACACACATGGTTTTCTGATAGAGCAATGTTATAGACCGGATTGTTCTCCCTCCACATTCATATGTTGAAGCCCTAATCGCCAATGTGACTGTATTTGAGACAGGACCTTTAAGGAGTAATTAAAGTTAAATGATGTCATAAGAGTGGGACTCTAATGTAACAGAAATGGTGTCTTTATGAGAAGAGGAAGAGACATCATAGCGAGCTCTCTCTCAGTCAGGCACACAGACAATGAGGCGTGTGAGGACACAGGGATAAGGCACAGTCTGCCAGTCAAGACAGTTGTTTCTCCAGAAACCCACCCTACTGGAACCAGGATCTTAGACTTCCTGCCTCCGGAGCTTTGAAAAATAAATTTGTGTTGTCTGAGCCACCTAGAACCAGGGATTTTCTTATAGTAACTCAAGCAGACCAACATACCCATAGAAAGAGTGTTCGTTCTATGCATTGTATTGTTAAAAGGATTCTAGATCAGTTGTATGGAAACATGAGCTACAATGGGGAAGTATATTAGCAATAATTATGCTTCTGTTACAATGTGTGACTTTTTGTTTGAATGGAGCTCTCCTGAATTTACATCACTGCTTCTGCCGTAGTAGCAGTCCTTACATTTTATGTCTGTCTGTAATTGGGCTCTATTAGCAGCGACCCTTCACCCATCACATTTAATAATCATTTTCATAAAAGCACTGCCTTAGGTAGGTTTATATTGATTATCCTTCACAAGGTAATTGCCAAACGGATCATATTGGAATTAGTTATGAATTTTTTCATGTAGGGATATGATCACAAATGAAGGATACAAGTGCACAAGATAAAGCAGAATTAAATTTTGACAATTCCAAACTGTTTACGAGGTGCTTCTTTCCCTCACTTTGTTGATTTCTTATTGTAGTTACGTTTCTCACCTGAGATTATAGCTGTATAAGAGTATGCAAAAGTTCTAGCCAAAAAAAATGTTTGAACGGTTCTGTTGAATTCATATATAGCAGGTTCAGGCTGTTAGTAATAAAATGATTTGTATTACAATAGCAATTGCACTCAATTGTGGAAATACTAGTTGGATTAGGGTGGGATTTATTTACTCATAACAAAGGTTTATTTGAAGCCCTACTATGTGTACCTATACTCTTTTCCCCTCTGCCACTGTGGAAGACAATTTGAGCAGTGTTTTACATTTATCCTTGAGATGGTTATGAACCTTTTTTTTTTTTCTTTCTTGGATAGACAAGGAAGGAAGTAGGGGCCCCAGAGGGAAAGGCAAAGGCTATGTGCTAATTCAGAGCATTAAAAAGGCAATCGAAGGCTATGGTTTTAATTAGCACTAACAATCTCCACAAGGTGAATTGACCATCTGTGGTTTAGAAGGAGGGAAACTGCTGACAGTGGGGCAAAGCTGCTGAAAAGGGCACTTGGTGCCAACGCTCTGCTCACGCCCCACAAGCACTCGTTATTCCGGGAGGAGTTTGACTGTGAGAGCACCAAGCTAAGTCAGACAGAAGCGCTTTGATTAAAGTTGGCAAGAGGCAGCGTCCGTTGTGATTGCTAGTTTCCAAAGACTAGGGAGCGAAGGATGATATTTTAATATACATTTTAAGAATTTTCTGATTATTATTCAGTATGTGAAGGTATAATCATTTTACTATTTTTACATAATAAGGTATAGGCTCATCTATTGTGTAATATAGTATATATGAGCAGGAAATCATCAGCATGTACCTGATATTCATACACCTGCAATTCATACCATATGACCAAGGCTCCTACCACTATTGGTGGCCGTGTCCCTAAGGGCCGAAAACACCAACTTGAAAACGTGTCTTAAAATGTGGACTCTATTAAAGCGTTCAGAGTTTCTATCTATGCAGTGTTTGATTCATTTATTCACACAATCAACAAATATATACTAAAAATGCAGTAATTCTGTTGTCTAAATCTTTGGGGGGGGGGGAACATGTTTACTGAGATGCCATTCACTATAATTCACATACTATACAGTGTTGCACTTAAAGTGTAAGATTTACTGGTTTTCAGTATTCAACACCGATGTGTGCAACCGCATCCAGCACAGCCAGTTTCTTTACACCTTCACACCTCAGAAAGTAACCCTCTACCCTTCAGCTGTCACTCCCATGTCTCCCTCTTCACCTTCCTCCCTAAGCCACCACCAACCTGCTTTCTGTCTCTGCAGATTTCCTTATTCTGGGCATTGCATGTGAACGAAATCTTATAATATATTGCATTTTGTGACTTATTTCTTTCAGCCTAGCATAATGTTGTCAAGGTTCATCCTTGTTGTGGTATTTCACTCCTTCCTGTGGCCAAAATATCCCATTGTATAAATATACCATATTTTATTTGTTCAGTCATTGGTTGATGAGCCTTAGGATTGTCTTCCTCTTTTGGCCTATTATGAATAATTCTTTATAAATACTTCTGTACAAGTTTTGGTGTGGATCTATGTTTTAACTTATATTGGGTAAGTACCTAGCAGTGGAATTTCTCAGTCATATAGTAACTATGTTTGTTGGGGACCTACCAGTTTTCTAAAGTGATTATACCATTTTATATGGTGTGAATAATGTATGGAGATTTCTATTGGATTGGCTAAAACGTCTGCTACATTTTTTCCATAGATGGCTATGTAATGCTTAGCTGTCTTTAACTTCACTTAAACAATTCTGTTAGACTATATTGCGACAGCTGTCATGTCAGTGTGCATCTAAAAAAAAACTTATCAAAATTAGTGAACTTTTGTGCAGCCATTTTAATATTGAACTTGGAAGAAAATACTCAGTATTTTTGGCACATTACACTTTATTATATCAGAAGGGTAAAAACCAAAGCACACAGGAAAGACTTGTGCAGTGTATGGAGAAGGTGCTGTGACTGATAGAATGAATCAGAAGTGGTTTGCCAAGTTTCTTGGTACAATTGACATTTTGGCCAAATAATTCTTTGCTGTGGGGCTGTCTCATGCATTGGAAAATGTTTAGCAGCACCCCTGGCCTCTACCCACTGGAAGCCGATAGCCAGGGGTAACCAGTGTACTCAAAATACACAAATCAATAAAGTTATTGGTGACAATGAAAACAAAAACAGAAGTGGTCTTTTTGGCCAACCCAATATTTCTCTATCCTCACCACCACTTGTTATTGCTAACTTTCTTTCATTCTAGCCATCCTAGTGAGTGAGAGCTGGCATCCCATTGTGGGTTTGATTGGCGTTTACCTGATGACTGAGGAGATTGGGTCTCTTTCTTGGGTTTATTGGTCCTTCGGGTATCTTTGTTGAAGAAATGTCCATTCTGATGTTTTGCCCATATTTAATTGGGTTACTTGTCTTTTTATTATTGAGTTGTAATGGCTTTTTATGGGAATATGGTGTGGGGTGAGGTATACTACTTTCCTAGGAACAGGCCAACTGGAATATCACACAGAGGAAACACTAAGAGCAAAATGAGCTCATTGGCTACCCAGGTAAGAATGTTTTAGTTCACAAAGACTGGGTTTGTGTGTGTGTGTGTGTGTGTGTGTGCACGCGCCTTGTTCTCCCAAGCTGAAACTGCCTCGTGTGTGCAAACTTCTCTTTAATCGTTATTATCTGACATGATGTGCACCCATGCAGTAACTTTTCTCCCTGTTCTGTGCTTCCATAATTTCTTGTTAATTCTGCTATTAACACTTAACACATTTCATAGGCAATTTCCATAGAAATTTATATGATGCGCTGTAATCACATATAAACGAAATCAATTTCACAAGGGGAGGAGCTGCATCTGAGTCATTCTCATGTCTACAGTGTTTTGCATACTAGTTGGCAGGAATTACGCATTTAAGAAATATATCAGAAATGCAGATTTTTCTTTCGCAGAAATTAATTTGGATTTCATCCTGAATGTTGAATTTCAGTGTATGAAAAAAATTGTCTCATTTATTTAGCCCTTCTTGTGACAAAAAATGAATCTTTGTACACAGTGCTCAGACCTCAAGTCTTTCTCATTTTACCCATGTTCTACTGGCTCAGAAAAGCTGTTCTTATGCTTGAAGTTGTAACTACACTGCAGCTAACATATAACATAATGTTCTAAATTTTAACTGAAATATTTTGGTTGATATTCCCCGTGAGACAGGTTGTGGGTACGTTTGGTATGAATAAAATGGGCAAGATTAAAGGCGGAGCAAATACACAGCCTCATAAAGATGAAGGCAATATCTTCTTGTTCACCAGCATTCCTGGAATTGCATTTTTATTATTAGGTATTCCTTAAAAATGAAAAAAAAAAACACCCCACAACAGCCAAAACAAAAATTCTCTGTGGTTATCTCAGTTTGGGAAATGTCAAATCAGACAAAGTTGAACAGGTACTTACTACAGGACTTTCCAGAATCTCAAAGAGGCTGATGTTAGGGAAATGCTGTGTTTAATTAGCAAAGGCTAAAGAGTTAAAACATTTCTTTCCAAAACAGTGTAAGATCTATTGTATTTGAAGGCATACAGAAGGCTTCAGGTGAAGACTATCTTGTTTTTGGCAATGTAGCTTCACCCATTTGGTTTTATATAATCACAATGCCATGCATACACGTCTGTGAAAACTGCCTGCCCAATTAAAATGCGATTTTTACCATGGTTAATGGGTGTAGTCAGTTTTTTATTCTTGCAGTTCAGATCCATTACACATTCTCTAAGAAGAAGCAGGATGCCATTTTAATCACAGCCCAGTGCTTCCCTCCTGCTAAGAAAAATAAATGTGATATTTGTGAGTTTGCATCCAATGCTTCTGTAGAGGACCAGCACAGAAAATAATTAGCCTGTGATTATATCATATAATTCAATTTTCCCTTGGTATGTTCTTACTGACATTTGAAAAGTAGTCAGTGAATTCCACTGCCGAATGCTCAGTAATAACATTTTATCACCAATTTATAGTGCATGAAAACAAAAGAAATTTTAAATGAGCTGGAGAATTATGGTGTGTGTGTGTGTGTGTGTGTGTGTGTGTGTGAATCTTAAAGGATGGTTTGCTGTATGGAAGTGAGGACTGTACAAGTAATGTTGTGTTTCTCCATTGGCATGATGATTTAGCTTGCAAAATGCCTTGGGAATTGAGATTCACAAGGTCATTATGCAGATATATGCAGGAAAGTAGAGTGAGAGGAAGAATGTCTTCCTTGTTTGATTTTTAAAACAATAATAAAATAATAATAATAAGTGAAATTATGACCTCAGAAGAAGATATCAGTGAGTGAGTTTTTCTCCTCATCACCTCTTCACTCACATCCATATAAAGAGGAAACTGGGCTAGTTCCCCTTTTTCACTTCTGCAGCAAACTACATGGTTTTCTTCTGTTAGGCTGAATAATTTATGGACACTTCATGCTTATCACCATCTCCCCTAAAATCTGGAGCAGCATTGTATAATAATGATTCTCATCCTTGATTCTATCCACACCTCCTTCCATCCTCTTAACTTCTCTGTCTACACCTCTAATTTACCCCACTTTACACTTGAGGGTGTTACTGGCAACCAGCCATGAACGTATCACTCAGTCTCTAAGCCTCATCTGTGCAATGGAGCAATGACACCTTCTCTGCAGACTTGTTATAAAGATTGGCCTAAGAGATATAACGCATGCTCAGTGTCATTCCAGTACAGTGTCTGGGACAGAGTGGATAGTCAGCAAGTGGCTTTGTTTTCACTATTGTCGTTATGTGGGCATGAACATGCATCCTCCGTCAATACTCAAACTCAGAACAGCAAGTCTCATTCAGATCTCGTCCTCTGTGGGAGAGTTCCTACTATCTCTGGACATTTCAGGGAAACTCAAGGAGAAAGGAACTGTACTAAAGAAGTATACTGCTACTTAGCATAGTAGAACTTAAGCACGGCAGCACAATTTATCATAACATGTAGGATCACTGAAATGAAGTTCTAGAAGTGAGAGAGGGTGAGTAAGTGTTGCTGGTTTGGGTGTGCAGTCTAGAGATGTGGATGTAAACCAAGGTCTGGTACTTATGAAGCATTAAGTAAATATTAGCTATTATTATTTTTAAAATAACTTGAGCTGAAAATATTGCAGGCTTTCTTGAGGGAGCTTATGGAGTATGCTATCATTACTTATACTTTACCAAAGATTATGAAAGATGTTAACATTGTAAGTTATTTAAAAAATCGCCCAGAAAAGTAAGTACTTACAATTAAGCTACCCTCAGATTGAAAGAAATATTTATCATTTGCATGTATAATACATATGAAAACTGTCAAAATAAGTAAATAGAGTTTGGCGTAATGAATACGGCCTCAGGGTTACAATATATTAAACCCTGTCATCAGCATTGTGCCCCTTTTTATTTGTACCTTACATTAAATCCATTACACTTAGACATCCAGAATGTGTTTCACATCTACAGCCTTCTCTCCATCCTGAGTTACCTCACTCTGAATCCGACTACGTTCACCAGTTACCAGGAGCACGCCTTAACCTCTTGTCTTTCCTCCAGTCTTTCCTGACTGTAACCCAGTCTCACTCAGAATGATCCTGTTGACAGATTAATCATAATATAGGATGTCCCTGCTTAGAAATTCTCAAGGTCCTTTGATATATTTTTTTTAAGACTAAAGTAAAAACGCCTGACCGTATCCTACCAACCACGGTGGGATTTAGCTAGCAGTCATTTTTCTAACTTCATCACTCTTCCTGTATTCGTTAGGCTCCACTCTTAATGGCCTCCTGCCTTTTTCTTAAACATGCCAATTTCCACTTTCAAAATATTTATTTGTAAATCTCTCACCTTGCTCATATCACAAACAACACCATCTTATGGGCTTTGACCTTGCTCATTATGATTAAATCAGCCTATCCCAGTCACTCTGGTCCACCATCCTCTTACTGTTTTCTTTGTAGTACTTATTACAATTTGTTTTTTGTTATTACACATGTACTCTCTCAATGCTTTTGTTTCCACCAGAGCAGAGTGCTTATCAGTTTTGTGCAATATTATATCCCCAGAAACTAATCAAACAATCAATAAACCTATTCAATTAATGATATGTTGCTATAATCATTAGTATTGATGCTTTCATAACCCACATTTATTGGACACCCATTATGTTCTAGGCATTGTGCCAAGTTACGTGCTTTCTTATTTACCAATCTCAAAAGATCAGTAAGGGAGCTACTGTTTTTTATCTCTACTCTGAAGATAAGGAAATTGAGGCTCATCGTCATTACTGCTGTTGTAATGGTTATTTTCATTCTTACCATCTTCACCCTCACCTTCATTTCAGGAAGCAGAATGAGAATTGCTGTCATTTGCCTTTGTTACACAATAGTTAGAAGAAGGAATAGGGACCTTAGATGTAAAAGAGCACACCAAGACAACCGAAGCGAGCTGATCAGAAAGGCAAACCATCAAGGGATGGCTTTCAGCCAGCAAAACACAGAAGGAATTCATGAATGGTGTCTAATTCTCAAAGTTTGGTCCCCAGGCCAGCAACATTGGCATTACTTGTGAGCCTGTTAGAAATGCAAATTCATTGGCCTTGCCCTGTCCTGCTGGGTCAGACTTTCTAGGCTAGGGGCCAGGCCATGGTTTCTAAATAAGCTTTCAAAATGAGTTTTAACCGACTGCTTTAGGAAAAGGAACCCCAGTCTGGCACTTAACAAAGGAAACAGGAGATTCACAAGAGTAAGGCAATACACACATGTTCAAAAACCAAACCAAACTGACAAAAGTAGGATTAGCATGCCATGCACACAACATGGACCTGTTATTAAAATTGGAATATAAGGAGGGGTCATGAGGAAGAACGGTCAAGGCAGATGACAGGGCAGGAAGTCAGAGTAGGACTAGAGAGCATTTAGGTGGACTTGATCGTCTCACCTGTATCACTTGCTTAAGTTCTTGTACACCCCCTCTGGTACACAGGATTAGTATCACAACATGAGGTTGGGCTGAGCCAAAAATAGAATAGAAAATGCTTCACCATGACTCCAGTTATATTGACTGAAAGAATGTGGGGCTGGGGAGGAAAATGGGTCAGCATGACTGACTGGGACAGGTGTTCCAGTGTGCAGATGGGTCCGATCTGCTCCAACAAATGAGATGGATGGGTCCCATGGGAACATTATGAAACACTGTGTGAATAGGCGAAAAACTAGCAGGTACATTTTAGCTGTGGAAAGTTATAAGGTGATATATCTGGGGAAATATAATCCAAACTATGCTGCTAAAATGATTTTTTTCTGCTATTACTTGTATGTAGAGAAAAGGTATCTGAATCTCTGTCAACTCTCCATTGAAGAGAGTCAAGTGTAGAGTGGCATTTCGAAAGGTCAACCAGATGCTGGAGATAATTATGATACAATTGAAGAAAGCAATATTATATAATTTTGTTGAATCTTTCAACAGAACTAATCATGTTTTGTAGTTGGAGTAGAGTTCATATTCTATTCAATGCATTCCACTAGGGTTGTAAAACAGAGAAGCCTGAATAGTTAATGGAAATGACCAAAAGAATGAAATAGTAAGACCAGATGAGAAATTTTCAGTTCTGAAAAATGATGGGTGAAAAGGGACATCAAATTTATGTCCATGAAGGATATTAGGTAATGGAACATGGACATGCTCAACAAATTCACAAATACTCTACCTAAGAGGACTCTCCTGAAGCTTGAAGGAAATTTTACGGCCAATAAAAAAGTATAAGACTTCTTTATACTGAGTGAGCAAAAGTAGGGTTATAGTTGTGAGTATGTGTCAGAGTTTATTTTTTTATTATTAATTATTTTTATACAAACAACTGTAAACCTACTTTTGCCTAACTCTGTACGTCTGGTGTACATTCACTGATGTTATTACACATAAGAGGGTTCACAAACTAGAAGGATAATAAGGAATGAAAATATTTATGGAAAATAAGATTCAAAACAGTTTATAAAATGGAAGCTCTAGATTATTCTTGCATTTCCTTAATGGTTAAAAAAGACATTATTTGGGTAAATCCAAAATTAGGCATTTTCATAAAAAACAAAGTCCAGAAATTGAAGACTGAGACAGTATTATAGTTTTGAACAAATACACACTCATATACATACATATATGCATACATGAATTTATATTTGCTTTCTTTTAAAATAAAATGTTTTGCCATTATGAAAGAATCATGTACACATTAATTGTAGCTACATTTGAAAATATAAACCAGTAGATTAAAAAAATCACACATAGCTTCATTACCCAAAGATATTTACTATTAATATTTTACTGTACTGTCTTCTACATGTATTTGTAATTTTAATTTATCTGACATTTTAAAAGTACTTACTGCCTCTAGGATTTTGCTACTAACCATGTAGACTGTCGATTTAACATAGACATTTTTTAATCATAATAATGTGAAAATACTAATATGTTGTAAAATTCAGTTTACTAGTATATAGGATTTTTGCTTTAAATTAAAAATGAGTTTGGACTATGGACTTTCTGTTTTTTTTAAATCTTATTTTAGTAGTCAAGTCTATTACACACATTATTTTAACTAGTTTTCTAATTCTACATTTTTACAAATATACCATTTTATTTGTAATTTTTTTGTTTTATGTTTTAATACTATTCTGTGTAATAGGTAGACTTTTTAAGGTATGTCGTTTAATAGCACATAAGTGCCTCATGTGCTTTTTGTATATCTACCCAATTTGAAATACTTTACATGCATTCATATTTATTGTCACCCATTATTTCAATTATTGTCATTAGATATTTGAAATACAGTGTTTAAGTTTGAATAATGGTACTTCTATCTAGCTATATTATAAAGTTGTATGAAGATTTAAATTAGTGGATTTAAAACACTTGTATAGTGCCTGGCAAGGAGTAAGCATTCGAATTATTATTGTTGTTGTGATCATTTTCTCTATTTTATACCTCTGGCTTTTATTTGAATGCCATTTTGGGTTTTATTCCTTTGCTTATATATTATACTGTATAGATTGTTTTGTTGTGATTTTTGTACTAACTCAGAAGATAGAAACACAATTAAAACTTTATAGGCAATTGACTAAATTGATAAGAATGGTTACATAAATTTATACTTACAAACATATATACATTCTCCAAATACATAGTTACATTTCCAATATATTATGTTCAATGTTATATCATTGCTTCTTAAATTGCAAAATACCATACATAGCAATTGGTGCTATTATTGTTAATAGTGAGGCAGGTAGGCACAAATGCTTATTCTTGTGAAAAAGAAGCTATCTAAGTGTAGGTGTTTTCAGTGAATTTTTCAAGTATGCCCAATTCTTGTACATAATACAAGATAGAGTTTTCCATGAGGATAGGCATATTTGCCTGGGCTGTAGATGTAGATGAATATTATCTGGGGGATGTTTATTTGATTCTGCATTGAAGATGATCCATCCCTAAATAGACCAGAACTCTATCTCATGATAAGTTTTTCTGCCCATTTCTCCTTGTACTTGACCTACCTATTTGTGTAATGCGGTCTTTTTACATTCCAGATGGGATATAGCATTTCCCTTTCTCTGTATCTTAAATTGTCTATGTCCTTACTTTTCTGATTTTATGTTTTCTTTTTCTGAATAGTTCATCTTATCTTTAATCGGAAAAGGGGTATATAATCACTCAAAAAACAAAACCTCAAACAGTTCAGCAATGTGTAAAATGAAATGTAAATTTGTTCCTTCTGATAAAATCCTATTCTCACTTGCTAAGGACAGACACCTTTAAGAGTTTCCCCTGTCTTTAACAATCTTCACTAGAAACTACGTGATCAGAAAAACAGCCCATGTTATACCTGGAGGGAGAAGACTGTAGTTCAAAATAGGATTTTCCTACTGTGTTCTTAAAAGACAGTCATTAGATATCACAGGAAACTTATCTTTTCATTGTAAAGTTGGTTAATAATTTCCCCCTACTTATGCCCTAGGACTTTTTGATGACTACATAAAATAAAATAGGATATGTGAAAGTGTTGGGGAACTTAAAAGTCCATACAAATATGTTACTTCATTTATTGTATAAAAATTATCCTCAGTTCAAACACCCCTTTTACTCTGCATAGCTTTAGCCTTTGTTGAACTTAGTTTCATTCTCATTAACTGAACCAATTTAGTCATTTATATATTAACAATCACTTTTAATCAACCAGAGTAATTTCTCACTTGTTTTAAATCCCATGGGGTTGCATTTGTACCTTTCTCAGTTTTTGTAACCAAGTAAAAGGTGGAGGTCGAAGCTGCCTGCTACCATAGAAGCCTAATTCCTGAGAAAGATACTGGTACAAAAGGGAATAGGTTTTATCCAGATGTCACATGATCTGTGAGAAATGGTGGACTCCTGTTTCAAAGTCCATCCCCTCAGCAAGGCCAAGACAAAAGTTCATGTCCTGAGTGTCTGCTTCATTTTGAAGTACAGTCCTTTGGAGCCCCTAGGCAGCTGCTAAGCAGTCATAGTCCCCATCCAGGGGTCTTAGCTTGTTCCCTGCTGCTGTCCCTTTGAAGCTCCCTCCTGGAGGCTGCATATGGAACCTGCAGGGCCATGGGCCATGCGGCTGCCAGGGACGCAGGGTCTTGTGTTCCCCGGCAAGGGAACGGACCACGTGCTTTCTCAAAATGACTAATTAACTTCCCAGACTTCCGCATACTTTAGGTGGGTCCACCTCCCCACCAATCCCTTCATTCCCCAGGCTAGACTAACAGGCTTCTTTGTCCAGCACCTCCCCCTGCACCATTTTGACTTCTATGGTGCGTGTACCTGCCTCCCCCTGGTCCCACTCCCAACTTGCCCCCTGGTCCCACTCCCAATTTCTTGGTGGGGGGTGGTGATGGTAGTGATTTTTCTTTATTAATTTCCAATTAATATGTCCAGCTTTCCACACACTCCGTGCAAGGATCCCCACTCCTTCCACCTTGGCCAATGGGGGAGACTCCCCGGTGACCCTAACAGATTGTCAGCTGGTGATGGTTTCTTGCACCATTCTCCTCTGCTGTTTTTACCTGTTTAGGGGTCCTAAATATGTCCCTGGCTCAACCTTGCCCCAGAAGCATCCAATATTCCTTTTCAAAGAAGATGTTCTCATGAAGTATTTAAGTTATAAATAATAAATAAACAGATGGGTGAGTTACGGAAGTATTTCAAAGTTGTTGTGCCCGGTCATTCTCCGCACTCAGAAAACAAGCCTTAATCGCACGTCTTTACCTGCCCTCACCCCTCCCCACCTTTGCCACCTCTGGTGTTAGAGCGCTGCCTTCAGTGGGACATCAACACAGAGCAACCGACTGCTGTCTCTGGGCTGTCTCTTCGACCCGGTCCCAACTTTCACATGATACACGGATGGTTCCTGCTGAGTTCCACCTGCATCTGCCAACTGCACTTGCCAGTGGATTCCTTTGGACCCTCCAGAGCTGTGGCCTGTCTGTCTATATTCACCATTTGAATACAGCACTAAGGGCAGAACGTATAGCTTATCCATTTGTATCCATTTCACTTGCAAAGCTTCCTGTACAAATGATTCTGGCTGGATTTATTTCGCAGCATTGACTAAAACAGACAGAAAGCTTCCTGCCAGGCAGTTGTATTTACCACACAAATTTGTCAGTTTAACCAAACATTTCAGTGTGTTCAGAGCAAAAATCTGAGTTGATTGATCTAAAGAGCTCAAACACGATGGAAGAGGTGAAGATACATCAGACTACTTAACAGTGTCTGCACGACTACGAACAATCACTAAATGTTTCTGGTAGGAACTGCAGTGGTGCCTCCCCCACCCTGCTTACGGGGCCCACAAAAGCAATCAGGCGCTTTCGTGAGTGTTGGCATGTTTAGGCTGAAACACAATGGTGGTGTTAGCAGTCATTTTCAGATGCCCTGATCTGCTTAAATTATGCAGCAAAAATGTTATTATAAACCCTGGGCAAAATCACTAGATGTAGCGATCCTCGAATTCTTATTTCAGTTTTCACGTCACCTCCACTGTCAACTTCACTTTCTGTGAAATGGGAATTACTCATTTCCACCATGTTGCTATCGCACTGTTTTCATAATTTAACATGAGGCTTGCAACAAACTCTTCACAACTCAAATGCCGTGAGGACCTCCTGCTCCGTCTGGTATAAACCTAGAAAATGTAGCAAAAATGGATCATTCCAGACAACAGAAAATTACCCTATCAGTGTCTTTTGGAGCTAAGGTAATCATCATGCTGGTTGTAATTGTCATAATGATCACCAACTTTGTGTAATTTGTCATTTTACTGTTCCTTATACATGTAATTTCACTTAGTCTGACTTCCTTTATTCTGTCAGTAGTCTTCTGGGGAAAAAATAAATAAATAAAATCAAGTTTTCAAACATTTAAAATTATATTCAGGCAGTAAACATTTATTTTGCAAACAAATCTGAATAACCCTTATTGAAATGGGTAGGGACATACTTGAGGCTGATCCGACGATTCCCTATGGATTTTGCAGTCCACAGGCAGATTAATAGCTGAATTCTATCCAAGGACTAGTGCCAAATTTTATACATGTAATCACTCAAGAAGCCATTTTTAAAGCTGCATTATTTAAATGAATTTAATAATAATATAAATTGAACAGATGGAGTTTGTTCTTTTCTCAGTCTCCTTTAAGTCTATTGTGGACTGTTTATGATGTGCAGAGAAGAGTTGTATATTTTAATTTCAATTTCTAATTAACCCACAACTGAAGAGCAGCTTAAGTTAAGCCTGGATGTTTTAACTACCACTTTTTTAAATTCATAGATGTTAAGCTTTAGAGCAGTTTTAGGGAATTTGGGCAGAAAGTACAGAGGGTTTCCGTACATTCCCATCCCCCAAAACTTTCCACCCATGTACAAACTCTTCCACAGTGGTCGTCCCCCACCAAAGGGGCACATTTGTCACAACTGATGATCCAACATGGACACATCATTATTGCCCAAGGTCCGTTTCTTGGTGGTGTACATTTTACAGGTTTTGACAAATGATAATGACTTGTATCCACCATTGCAGTATCCTGTAGAATAGTTCCACCATCCTCAAATTTCTCTGTGCTCTGCCTACGCATCCACTCCTTTTCGCTAATCCCTGGCAACCACTAACCTTTTTACTACCTCCATAGTTTGCCTTTTCCAGAATGTCATATAGTTGGAATCATACAGTATGCAACCTTTTCATATTGGCCTCTTTCCCTTAGTAACACGTATTTCACATTTCTCCCATGTCTTTGCTTGGCATGAGAGCTCATGTCTTTTTAGCACTGAATAATATTCTGTTGTCTGAATGTGCCACATTTTATTTATCCATTCACCTACTGAAGGACATCTTGGTTGCTTCCAAGTTTTGGCAAATATGAATAGAGCTGCTATAAACATCTTGGTGCAGGTTTACATGTGGACATAAGTTTTCAATTCACTTGGATAAATACCAAGGAACACAGTAGCTGGATCACACGATAATAGTATGTTTTGCTTTCTTAGAAACTGTCACACTCTCTTCCAAATTGTCTGTGCCATTTTGCATCCCCATCAGCAGTTAGTGGGTTTCTATTGTTTTACATCCTCAGTAGCTTCAGGGTTGTTGGTGTTTTGGCTTTGGGCCATTCAAATAGGTGTGGCGATACCTCATTGCTTTAATTTGCAATTCCCTGATGATATATGATGTCAAATATCTTTCAAAGTTTATTTGCTATCTGTATATATTCTTTAGAGAGGTATCTTTTTTAGTCTTTTGCCCATTTTTTCTAGGTTTTTAATTTTCTTATTGTTGAGTTTCTAGAGCTCTTTGTGCATTTGGAAAGCAATCTTTTAACGCATGTGTGTTTTGTATATATTTCCTTTTTAATCTGTGACCTTTTTTCTCATTCCCTTGATACTGTCTTTCATAGAGCAGAAGTTTTTAATTTTAATAAAGTCCAGCTCATCAATTATTTTCTTCACCGAGTGGGCCTTTTGTGTTACATCTGAAAAGTCATTGCTATACCAAAGGTCACCTGGATTTTCTATGTTATCTTCTAGGAGTTTTATAGCTTTTTGAGTTAATTCTTGTGAAGACCTTGTCTCAGTTCATTTTCCTTGCACAGATGGATGTCTAGTTCGTTCAGCACCATTCTGTTCCACTATAGTGCCCTTGTTCCTTTGTCAAAGATCTGTTGACTGTATTTTTGTGGGTCTATTTTATGACTCTCTGTGCTGTCCCACTGATCTGTTTATCTGTTTATCTGGTCTTTCACTAACACCACAGCGTCTCTATTTCTGTAGTTTTAGAATATGGTTCAAAGTCAGTCTTCCAACTTTGTTCATCAGTACGGAGTTTGCTCATCTGTTTTTTTGTTTTTTTTTTGTTTTTTTGTATCTTGATACAAACTTTAGAATAGATTTGTCAATATCCACAAAAAAAGCTTGCTAGGATTTTGATTTTGATTTTGTTAAATCTGCAGATCAATTTGGAAAGAACTTATATCTTGACAGTATTGAGTCTTCTTATCTGTGATCATGAAATTTTAGTTTTTCCTTGATATCTTTTATCAGATTTTAACTACTGTTTCATGCATAAATATTGATTTGTAAAGTTATATTTTCATTAAAGGAAATATTTTCTTTTATAAAACTTACATTTGATTATCAAATTATCGGAGTTAGAATAGACTTTAATGAAAGAAACAGGTGCCACTGGACTGTGGTATGCATATTTTTCCCAGTTGAATTCAGTTTTTCCTTACAAAAGCAGAAGACAGTCATATGCCTTTTCCTCTCTTGAAATTTCAGTGTTCAAGGATTGATGGAAATACCTAATCATTTCGGTATGCAAATAAGTTTTTCAACAGAAGAGTAGCCTCTTTTTGAGACAAAGGTGTTGATATAAAAAGAGACAAATGATGAATAATCAAATTGTGAAATATGTTGTACAAATTGAAAGCATAAAGATTTACTTCTACAGTAAAATTGAAGAAAAATGGGTTTTTATGATCTTCTTTATGGACATCTTAGTAAGGACCCAATATCAATTATTTAATTGTTTCTAGGCATTAGATTATATATTCTGTCATTAAATGTATATTAAGAACTTATCACATGCCAGCAATGTAGTAGATTACAACTTAGCTGGAGAGAAAGACATTTATAAATAAAGATAAGATGAGAACACTGGAGGTAGAACACTTGCTATTTCAAAAAGGAGTGTTAATTTGGGCTGGCCCTTAAGTATGAGTTGTTTTTATTAGCAGAGAAAGAGCTAAAGAGATGCAAAAGAATGGTCTAGTGTTTTCAACAAATATTTATGGAAGATCTGCCAAATGCCATCCACAGGACTAACAGGTCCATACCATCCTGGATATTACAGAGGTATTGTGTAGTGACCTCAGGCTTCACAATCAAACATGGCAAATCTGATTTTAGGAGAAGAGCATGGAAGCCTCTGTGAACAGAGGGAAGCAGGCCCTTCTGACAAACTGGTTTCCAGGCTAACATCCGTGGGAACAGGATGAGCAAAGGCCAGGAGATGCAGAGAGCACCAGGTGCTCCAGGACGGGCTCAGTAGAACGGGAAAGGGCTGAGTGGTAGGAAACGACGATGAATAGCAATTAAGGGCACATCACAAAAAGGCTTGCAAAATACATTCAAAACAATGGTATGCTATGGAATTATTGTATCTAGGGGAGAAATATGCTCAGATGAGCATTTAACAGGCACATTCTTACTTTATTATGAAGCACAGATTCAGAGGAAAAGCAAGATTTGGATCATGGGCACCAATGAGGCTGCTCCATTGACTCAAGACATCAAGACTTCCTGAATTAGAATAGCGGCCATGGTTTCCTGAATCAGAATAGTGGACATGGATTGCAGTGGGAAAGTGGGCGGGAAAACACGGGATCGTTAGAGCACAGACCTGTGGTCAGAAAGCTCGGGTTAGTTCCTTGTCAAATCATCCTGTTCTTCTTTATATTATCTTGTTTTCTTTTGAAATTATAGTTTCTATTTCTTCTATCCTTTCATTATTTTTCATGTTTATTTTGTAGTATATTTTAGATTTTCTATAATCTGCATTTGTTAAGGCATTAATCTCCAGTTTGGTGACATTTCTTTGTCTGGTGTGTAATGTAGTGTTCCTTAACTGTCTCCAATAGGGAACATTTTCTCTGCAGGGATGCTACATGTCCTGAGTTCTGAATGTTCCATGTAGACTGGAGTTTTGTTTTCTTTTCTAGGCCCTAGGGATTCAATGCCTCTTGAATAATTTTATATTAATTTCTTGGCTTCTTATTTTTTTCACTTTACAGGTGTGATTTTTTATGTATCTGCCAGGTTAAAAAAAAAAATCTTAGCACAAATCACTTTCTCCTCCTCCCCCCACACCTGGTTACCATGCTGTGAATTTATACTACTATTTAGAATTGTTTCCTTTCCTTCTCCACCTAAGAATTTTCTTCTATTCTTAAAAAATATTTTATCTAGTGTTACAGTATTTTATCTGTTGAACTTTTGTTCAACAGTTCAAGTAGGTAGTATTTGACATGTCTCATTTGCATCAGCCCTCAAATTCCCCCAAGTGTTGGGGGACTGACTACCAGCTTGGTGTCCTGCCTTCAGTTTTTCTTATTAGCTATCTGATCTTCTGTGTAGGGATATACTGAATACATGTGAGCTGTTTTTACTAATATTATTGATCTGTGAACTGTGTAACTTGGAAATATGTGCTTGGGAATGTATTGTGAGAGAGAAACTTGAAGTGGGGACATGAGCTTACAAGTAGAAAGAATCAACGATAGCTTTCAGTAATTAAATCTCTATTTTCAAAGGTAGTATTGAAGAATGGCTAAGACACAGACTGATAAAGGGATAGAGAAGGGAGGAAGAATAGTTAGGAAATATTTCAGAAGTCTAAGAATCTATAATTGGTAACTTAAATTGGGCAGAGATGATTAAATGGAAACATGTCAAAGGCAGAAGTAACAGGATGTAGTGGCCATAGTCTTTTAGGATGAAGGTGAATAAAGATGTAAAGATGGCTCACTTGAGGGACAAGAAGAAGAGGTGATGTCCTTATATAGAGAACACAGAAGGAGGAGAGATACCCCGGCACAAGTGAACGTAATGAGTCCATTTGCTCACACTGTGGTTGAAGAATTCATGGTATTAGTTTCAGAGTTTCAAAAGAGGTTGAAGCTAGAAATAAAGGGTTAGAAGTCTCCAGTTGACTTTAATTCTCAGGAATATATAACATTTTTCAGGAAAAAACTACATTCAAAAGACAGTTAATAATGAAATCTGAGAATTAAAATAAAAACAGAGTTTTAAGGAAGTGTGATTGAATAAATCATGGGGAAATAAATAAATAGAAACTGGCTTGCTTTTCTGAACAGCCCTGGTTAAGCTATCTCTACAAAAATGTCCTATATTCTCCCAATTTTACAAGAGATGAAAAATTATTTAAACTAATGAATTTACTAGCCATGTGCTCTTGGATGAGTTATTGAGCCCTCTGTACTTAAGTGTTTTTAATTTTAAATGTGGAAAATGAAATTCTGGTTGTAATTTTTTGCAAGCACTGGGTATAATTAAAAAAATCACTCTGCCTAGCATGTGGGAGGTTCACAATAAATATTTACTAGAAATAGCACTAGTGATAAAATGATGGCTAAGCAAAACAAGATATATTTGTTGGCTTTTCTGTGCATCTGGTTTGCAAAAGAAATTAATATACCATTAGAAGATTTACATGAGACTTCAGTACATTTTCAGAAGGCTATTGGCAATCATTGTGATAAAATATATCTGGAGTACTTAGGAAGTCATTCTCCATCTTGGCTGCGGCTATATACCTTCTCTGAAATGCTGGGATTTACGTGCACAGATTCTAGAGCCCAGCCCAGTCTCTATTAACTTTATGCTGGACACTGGAAAAATTACCAAAGAACAACAACAAAATGAAAACACATTGTTCCTGCTACCAAGGACTTTGATCAGGCATGGGGTAAATATGTAGCATTTAATATTGGCGAGAGGATGCCCATCATTCAAGGGAGTATCCAGAAGGAATTTGATGATTTAAGGCCTAATAGATGTTTCTAACAATGTGTGCTACTAGAGACTAGTTGTGTTTATCCGTCTTCCACCTCTTTCTTCCCATTCCGTACCCTCACCCCAATGTCTGTTACCATGCTCTTCTACGTAGCACAGGAGCTCATAACTTCCCTGCGCACCAAACCCATAGGTCTTTGAACGCTTCTAGTTTTCGTACATACCATGCCCCTTAGAGTGTTACAGAGGGCAGATGAAGGAGGGAAAATTTATACAATGAAAATAACTGAAGCCTTTTCCTGTAATTAATTTTTTAACATTTTTAATAAATTACATAGATTGTCACACTTTGTATTACTAGCACAAATAAGTTTAGAGTTCTACAGCTTTCAAATTCTAGGTCTGTGGCAAAAGTCTTTTAACTTCTACGTTTTTAATGCTGCTTTAGGCCTTCTGTCTCTACTTACCAACTGGCGTACTTTCTTTTTTCCTTTCATTTTACCCACTTGAGGAGCTCATCTGTTTTTCTTTAATCAGCTACTATAAAACTCACCATGGCTCATCACGGTTTATTATTCATTGACTCGAAAATCAAGATGACATATTCAATTTAAATGCGATCGTGTTTCAGCTGCCCTTGGAAAACAGTCACAGGGGACCCAAGTGCACCCGGCTTTATGATGCTCTCTCATGCTCTCCACTGGCTTTACTGACACACGGAACTTTGTGACTCGGCTCTCTTTACCTCCCCTTTGCTTCCCTCCGACACAGTTACTCTTGCAAGACATGTCAAATTCAATTTCTGCAAACTCTAACACTGTGTTCAAAGTCAGGAGTTTATTAACTGACTGATATTTGAAGTGAATGATAGACTGAAAGGTATTTTGTCATACAGTGATATTATTTTCCAATAATAATATTTTTGTGGTAAGAAAAAGTAGGTAAAAATGTAATTTTGATGGCTCTTTAGAGAGGACAGTAAAATTTCATGGATTCCTACACACACAAGCAAAGATACCCATAAATACATCTTTATGTTAATTGAGGGCACTTTAAAGATCTGCTAACATAAAATTTGTGATACAGTACAACCACACAGTCTGAAATTGTGTTATGTTGGGTGTGAAGTAGTCATTTCTTAAGAAAGCCCAAGTGTGAAAAATGTGTCCTAGAATGGCATTAAATTGACACATATATTAACAAATGAGCACAGATTTCTTTAATGAGAAAAGCAGAAAGTGAGACCGTGAATCAAAGCCCTGTGCATGAAGGACAGTTTGATAAATGTGACAGGAATGAAACTCCAAAAAAATGAACAGCGGTCTGAAGACAAGCCTGGTCCACACCAGCAATGGGCCCTCAGACACAGCAGAGCGATGAAGGCCTCTCTCCCGTAGGAGGATGTTGCAAAGTCCAGGTTGACGGGAAGTGTGGAAATGCAAAGGGAAGAGAAACTCAGCTCTTAACCATCTGGCTCAAGGGAAGCGCTTCTATTTTAAACCATGATATTTTTGCGTTGGAGTCACTGCTTTATTACCTGGTGTATATTGTTCAATATTGACAACTCTGTCAAAAATATAGACAATATCTTTAGGATCTTTTCCAGAGTCTCTGAGGACAATCAAGTATAACTTTATGCAATGACTAATTCCAAGAGCATTTATTGAATGTTTGAGAGATTTTAAAAGTGCATAACAATAATCCATTTGTTAAAAACTGCACAGGCTAATCATCAGACTCTAATGGACAGAGGTAGTCTTGCAAGTAAATAATTATAATAGGGTTTGGTAAGTACAATTAGAAAAATTCAGGGGGCTTCAGAGCATAGAGGGAATGAATAAATAGCCATTTTCATCAGTAGTAAATTTCACATTACTCTTTTTAGAAGCACAATTTAAGGAAGTCTGAAAAGAGACAAAGATTTCCTTCTCATGAATCATGAATATGCTTCAGTTCAGGAAGGATGCCCCAAGAAACAGGAAGGTTAAGAAATAGTTTACCAACATCACAGTTAACAAAAAAGACGTTTGATGACATTGAATCTGAAAATTAAGTTCTGTCTTGTCCACTTATGTTGTTCATGGAAAAAGCGTAAGGGCATCGAATCCAACATTCTCATGAATTCATAAGAAGGCCTGCAAATGGCGACCAAAAAAAGCTTTTGATATTCTTTTACCTATTTGTGTAACTTTGTAACTTTTTTTAATCTCTGATTTTTTTCCTTAGAATCAAAGTTTAGGGCTACTTTGGGCTTCTTGCCTAACAAGTGAACAGAACACATGGCTGACTTAATAGAGTCAGGAGACTCTGGGTCCTATTTTCTAATCAAACACTTCTCCACAACTTTCTACTATAGGATATGAAATTATCAGATATGTATTAAATAGTTATTTTTATTTCTTTGATTAGGATTTTTTGGTCTTTCCAGAAGATCCTATTTAAAATTGTCTTAGAATTTGACTTGCTTCCTACTGCTGCTATAAAGAAATTGTCACAAATGTAGTGGTTTAAAACGACATAATTGCATTCTTTACAGTTCTGGAAGCCAGAAGTCAGAAATTGGTTTCGTGGAGCCAAAGTTAAGGTGACAGCAGGGCTGCCTTCCTTTTTGGAAGTTATAGGAGAATCTGTTGCCCTTCTTTTTCAGCTTCTAGAAGCTGCTTACATTCCTTGGCTAATGATTTCTTCCTCCACATTCAAAGACAACAGTGTAGCATCTTCTATCCTCTCTGACCTCTCTGAGTTCCCGTAGAGCTTCCATCTCTATATCTCTTTCTCTGTCCCCAATCTTCTGGCCTACTTATTATAAGAATCTGGTTGGTTACATTGGTCCCACCCACATAATCCAGACTAGTTTCCCCGTCTCAGGATGTCTAACTTAATTGCAGAATCCCTTTCACAATGGAAGTCATATATTCCCAGATTCCAGAAATCAGGAGATGGGTGCATTTGGTGGAGCATTCATTATTTAGCCTATCACAGATGGTAATGTTTAAAGCTCAGCTGCAGTCTCTCAATATTATCTCAGAGAAGATCTTTACAAGAAAAAAAGCTCTTGGAAACAGACCTAATGCTGGGCCTCTAGGCTAGATTGAGAAAAAGAGGTTAGAAAGAAAATGTTTGAATGTTAAAAGGGAGGGAGGGAGGAAAGGGGGAAGGAGGAAAAGACGAAGGAAGGGCAGAAGGAAGAAGACAAAGAAAGAAAAGTAAAAGGGTAAAAGAAAGATTCCTGCTCCCCATCCCCCAGAAAATCCACATTGCACAATTTTATCTAGGGCAAAGTCCCAAACAATGACCGGACCAAAGCTTCACCGGCTTTCTTTAAGATGATACTTCTTCCATACACCCTATACATTTAATGTTCATGGCCATGTAACTGAATTCCAAAGTCAGATTTTAAAATAAGGCCAAAAAAATTAAATATAGTCAGAGAAAGATAATTATTTTTCCCTTCCTGAATTACTTATTCTTCAAAGGATATCTGGTTGTTTCAATGAATGCCTTTAACATTTAGATCTTTTGTTGTTGTTGTTGTTATTTTGAAGATGATACTGGAAATAAACTCAGACTTTTACAGGGAAAGGGTAGTTTGTTACAAAGAGTTTTACATTTCTGGTCTGAGGTTTTACTGGTAGTTAGTGGTAGATCCAAACCTCACTTCCCAAGCCCAGATTCCCTGTCTCTTAATTCAGTTTTCTTTCCACTAAATGCACTTGCTCAGTGATTTGCATTTGAGTTTAGATCTCAGTGCAATGCACAAGCTACCTAAGCCTCTTTCTTTCATAAATCTGTGAGCTGGGAGCATTTTCTCAGTGCGTTCTATGAATCACACCGCTGCACTGTGATCCGTGGGGGTCACACAGGAAGATCATGCTTGTCATCCAGACGTGCCTCTCTCCATTGCTAAGGAACTTCCAAACACCTGAGATAGTGTGCTAGGAATTCTTGCCAAAATTTCACAGATCATTTCCCATAGTAAACATGGAAGCCTATGTAATCTTTTTTGCTTGGTACAGTGAAGCTAAAATTTGCCCTTAAGCAAAAAGTTGTTTAAGCAAGGGTTTTCCATGGCCACAAACACAGAGACATTTCTTATACTCTCTGACAACTTGAACGATTCACTTTCCAGAAATGAGTAGCAAAAGGAGAACATTTATTTATTTATGCTTTAAAACACCCAAGAGGACAAAAATTGTTTTTATTCTGCTTTTGAATTACTCAGGCATTCCACACACTTTTGAGAACTGATATCCTGAACAATCTCAAATTATTTGTTGTTTATCTTACCCCAAAGCCATTCTTTGAAAATCTCTGCCATGAAATGTGTCTGGGAGGCTGACCCCTTGGTACTGCATGAAACAGGTGTTCTTGGCAGCTGGCTTCTAGTGCATTTGCCCAGTGGGAGCCACCGGCAACAGATAGATGGGAGGCTGGGAGGAAGGAGTTGATGGGCTTTGCTTTTCCACTTCCTGTTGGACTGTACCCTTTGCAAGTAGCCCCCCGATATTAAGGAAAAATGATTCATGCTGAGACTTGTTAAAAGTGATAAGCAGACTACTGAATGTGGGGGAGGGGGCAGCTACTACAGTGGGGTTTTGTAGTAGAGGAAAGACATTTGGCTCAACTCCAAATACAAGGAAAAGTGGGGATTCTCTAGCCGAGGAGTAGGTTCAAGGGCTCAGAGGATGGACGGTTACAAAGAGGAAGTATCATGGATGAGGGGTTTTTTGATAACCTGACCTAAGAGGATTCTGGCTGAAGTCAGACCGGAGTGATCAGATGCCACCTGGGGGATGGTGGAGGATGAGCAAGCTAATCAGATATTGAGGGTGATCAGATATCAAGATGGAGTATTCTGGCTCTACTGATTTAGGCTTCTTGCTAAAATGGGACATTGTTGAAACTAACTTGGTAACTCCACTGATCCGGACCTGGTTGAGAAGCGAGTGAGAGGAGCCTCACTAAAGTTTCCTGATTTCCCAGTCTGCAGGTGAGACTGTGCAGCACCCAATCCTCTCTCCCCTGGTTGTTAGATGCCTTTTTCCTGTCTCCCCTTACCCATCTCTGACATTCATCTAATCTCCGTTCCTCCTCCTCTAGCAGCCTGAACCCCATGGTTATTTCCTCCTAAGCGCTGTTCTTTATTCTTTTCTTTATCCCAACATGCTTTTCCTATGCACCCTAATCCCTCTTCTTGGTTTTAGCTTCTATTCACCCATGACTTCTAAATCTCTACCCACATCCAGGCTTTGTTCTTTGACTTCCAGACATTTACATCCAGCGCCTATCAGACATTTTCCTGTGGGTGTGCTGTGGGTATCTAAAACCCTAGAAATGCAAAATGAACGTGTTGTCTTTGTCCCTAAACTGCTTCTTTCTTGTATTTGCCATGTCAACAAAGGGCACCACCACCAACCCAATTACCAAAGTAAAAAACTGGGTATCATCCTAGATATATCCTTCCCCCTCCCTTCAGTTACCCGTTGCTTCAGCCAACAATGACTCCTTACAGCTCTTCATAGTATGGCTTAATCCGCCCCCTGTGCTGTCAGTTCCCTGGAACTTCCCTAGGCCACCACCTTATCATCTCAGCTGGATACTAGGTTAGCCCTGACGCAACTCCGTTTTGTGTAGACGTGTGCACACATGGTCATCCAATGACTCCGACATCTCAAAGACATCAAATTAGAATATATATGTTTTTTCTCAATGTTCTTTGATAACTCACTGTTTTCCACAGGATAGGCTCTAAACTTTAAATTTGGATCACACTCTCCAGAGTCTGACTCCTACCAGCCTTTGCAGTCTTATCGCTGAAGGATCGAGAACACGCATGGCCTGGCCTCTCCATTGCCTTGTGGCCTGTGCGCAGTAGGCATTTGTCCTCCTGTGTAAATGAGAGGATGATAGGAAGGGTTCTGGAATGAAATTTGTTCATAACAGTGTATTCTCAGACATGAGACCATTTAACGCGCACTAATGTAGTTCTTACTTTTGTGGGGGTTGATGCAATACGTGGTATTTCAGAAATTAGCAATAGAGATCCATGGTTCTGTGGGACTTATGTATGAGTGTCTGTACATATGAATATTTGAATACACATGAACATTAAATGCCCTTAAGAAGGTATATATTTATATAAATATTGAAATACACTGAACCTGCTTTACTCTGTGTCATATTCCATAAATGTTGACATTCTGATTGTTTGGATCTTCTGAATAATTAATCATCATTTTTCCAATATTTAGACTAGTTTAAAATAGGAACTGTGCTGCCACGACGTTGGAGCATAATGGAACCTTTGCAACAACAAAAGATAGTTCGGAGGACTGTGCATTTTTTTATTTATGATAATCGTTTTTATTATGAGAAAACAGAGAAACCTGCTTTTAGACTGCAGGTGTTCATTTCAGTTCCCAAACTCAAAAATATCATACAATGTAGACATCGATCTCTAAAGTACAGGTACTGGTATTATTCCCCAGTGTTAAGATGAAAACATATTAGAGTACGGTGACAATAAATGCCTCAGGAAGTTTTCAGGATGGCTCAAACCAAGCATTGGTATCTATGAAACACGTGTGGCAAATTGAATTTCACCTTCCAGGTAATATGAATGAGTGAAAAGAAATTATAAATGGAGTAGGGAGGGTTACTCGCCATTAAGAAAAGAATTCCTTTTGGCACACTCCAGCCTAAGCATGGGTAGACTTCATATTGGAGACCACAGTTCTGTTTGAAGCCTCTGTAGAATTATTTCTGTTTAGTTAGTGACAAGTGGAGTTTGGGGTATTATTAGGCAAAATTGCAACAGCAGTGCACCGCTGTGCAGAGAAAGATCAGGGCATTTCCTCTAAGCAGCATCTTTAAAAGTCTGGCTCCTAAAACTAATGTTGTGAAGCTTCAGTTCTTTTGGATGGAGACTCCAGGGGAAAAAAGAAAAGGTCATGATTATTAGCTAGCAATTGATGCTGAATTTGTTTATTCACTGATTTTCTACCACATTCTGTAGTATGCAAATGAGATTTTTACTTAGAAAAAGCATTCTCTCTCTGAGACAGATGACAGCTGTTCAAACCCATGGAATAAAAAAAACACAGCTTTTCCTCCCTTTTCTCGGCCTTTTCTCCTTCAGCACAGCTTCCGAAGCCTTGTTGAATCTGCGCAGAATTCCCTGAGTGGGAGCCTTCGTATTCTGATTGATCAGTCATCATATCAGAGTTTAACGCTTTGTAGCTCCCTTGCTACCAATTGAGCATTATGAACCGGGCCCGGAAAATTGGCTTGCTCAGCACCATTGGGATTGTGGCCCATTTAGCAGTGGATGCCTAATTCCCTACAACTCTCCTTAGTAGAATTGACATCCATAAGATAGGGAATAATGTCTTCAAAAAGGAGTTGGAACATCTTGTCAAAGTTTACACAATATTACAAGATGTAGGGAGAGGTGCATGCTTGTGGGGACTTCTAGACCTCCAGCCAGGAAGCTTATAGACTGGGGGGGTGGGGGGAGTGTCATGGGGGTAGGCTTGTGAGACAGTCTTCCCTATAAGCCAGCTAGGCAACTGCTCAGCTAGTTGCCTGCTGAGCAGCCCGGCACCAAAGAATAGTCAAGAGTCACACACAGCAACTATGCTATTCACTCAGCTTTTATTGAATGCAGGTTCACTCAAAATAGAACATCAACATATATTAATATCTTACTCTCTTAACAATCTAAGAGAATTATAACACACACAGCAATCAATAGAAGATAATGAACCTGACTCCCAGAGTCTCAGTCTGCATCTTTAGGAGAAAGCACATTGGGCAAGGAGCTGTCAGCATCTTGCATGGAAGGATCTCCAGAGCCAGGTGGGCAGCAGCGCAGATGAAGCCCCCAGCCCAGCAGGGCAGAGCTTCCAGCAGCCCATGCCAAGGGAGCTCAGCGTGGCACGGAGCTGCACTCTGGGGTGTGGAGCTCGGCTGTCTCAGCAGTGGTCTGGAGCCTGCCTCGTGTGTACCCTGAAAATGGTGTACTCTACCCTTCTGGGTCTTTTGATAAATGTCTTGGTACCCCTGATGTCAAATAGAGAATTTTCCCAGGAGCCTGTAGGTGGTACATGGCTATTCTGCTTGGCACCCATGATGGCAAGTGTGGAACTTCCCCACAAGTCTATCTATGGATGGTCCCGCTCTGCAGGCATGGCTGTTCTGGTCATATGTGCAGGTATCTTAGGTGTGTCTCCTTGCCAGATGCGGCACTCTGACTTAGGTAGTTTCTCTCTCAAACCAAAGTATCGTAATGAACTGGCAGCCATCTTGGTTAACATGAGTGACTCCACTTTGTTTTATATACTTTATGCTATCTTGACCAGGCCAATGCCATTTTATTGGTCCTGCTCTCCACAAGTGGGAATATGGGAGGTGGGCGATGGGATCTAGGTGGCTTTCATTTTCTGATTCTTCCCCCACTGTCTCCTTATCCTGTCTCATTCTGCAGTGTCCCCTTAGAAATGACTCAGCAATCATACCCTCAGATCTCCATCTTGGGCACTCCTCCCTAGGCAGAGAGAAGTCAAGCTTTCTTCAGAGCTGATACCAGGCAGTGATGATTAGTCACAGGAAGAACATTTGTCCCTTCATCTTCCCTTACTGTGGGAGCCTCTCTGACAGGTGTGGAGTCCCCAAACCCACTGACATTAGTGTCCCACTCAGGCGTGGCTTCCTCAAGTACCTTGTGCTCCAAAAAAATGCCTGCATCTCACTGCATCACAATGCAGTGTCAGAAACTCAGTGCCCTCAGCGTCCAGATAGAAGGTGAGCTCAGAAACTAATTCACGTGAAAGTGCTGATGGCTGATCTGAAATTAGTATGGGACCTCTCTCAGAATGATGTGTATGTAAAGAAGGCTGTGAAGTGAGGAAATGCATGAACATGAAGGAAAAGTCATGTTGACTGATCAAACCTAATGAGCCTGGTGGAATCTGGAAGAGAAGCTATAGGTCTGGGAAGACAGTTCTACTTTCCTTCAAATTTTAAGCCACAGATTGGTATTATTAATAAGAAATGTATGTATACATAGTGTGTATAGTATGTGTGTGTGTATATATATATTTAGAATCAACATATTGAGTATAGTATACATATTAAGAGTATTTATACTGATATGTAAAATTTAGCAGTTGGGTTATAAATTCTGCCTTCACAAATATGTTCCCTTGGGGTAGATTTGTGTAACATGGCACTAAAACACAAATAAGTAAACAGAAATAGGCAGAAATGGCTTACTAGCCTTAAACTGCTGCTCCATTGTAGGATAAAACAGGCTGACAGAGAGATAAGCTCCATTGCCCCCCAAATCAGTAGGTGGATGACTTTTCCACAATTTTAAACATATTTCTATATTAAGGGGTATATACATATGTGTACACGAACATTTCCCTCATGTTTCCTTTAAAAGAAATCCTTTGGTAGTTTTCATTCCATGTACACATCAAGATAGATATGTTTACACAATAAAATGCATATTTATGCATTTACCTGTATGCCTGTGTGAGCCAAAAACCTGCGGAACTCCAACACTAAGGAAGTGAAGTCTGCCTAGTACATGTCTTCCTCTCTCTTCTCTGCTCTGTTAGCACAAATGTGCTTTCATCTGAGGATTTGCGATAGGGCAGCTGCCATCCCTTCTCGATGGTCCTCGATGCTGTTGAAGAGGAGACATACTATTTATTTGGCATTTAGGGTTAAGCTTGCTTGGAATCTGTTGCTGCTTTACATTGCTCTCAGACACATCACTGAATATAGTTTTGAATGGTTCTCTGCTACGTATCATTTTATGTGGGCTGTGCAGGAGGCAGCCACTGGGTTGTCCATGGAACAAGGTAGTAATCCAGCTCCAGACGAGTAGGTGCAGCACTATTAGCATGAATAGGTCCAGCACAGAACGGGGTGGATTTAAAATTCACCTTCTCCTTGCCACTTAGCCAGAGTTATCCTGCTAACACAGTGCTGGAACCTAGTATATGCTCAATAAATGCTTGCTGCCTAGGTAAATGAATGATGAGCAGCTGCATTGTGTGTCTTCAATGGAGACTTTCTTTACCTCGATCTTTGATCTAATGTGATTTATAGAAGATGGTCATATCAACAGATATTTTTGTTGAAAATTATTAATGTTTAATCATTTTCATGAAAGGAGTCAGAAAATTTTCGAATTAATGAAAATGGTAAAGTTTCTTTAACTTCACACGCATTAGTGTAGATTTTAAAGTCACAATTTAAGTTTATCAAGGTTATATTAAAATGTTACCTGCCTGTTATGTATGTTCCAAATTGTGGTGTATAAAAATACTGTCTGTCTGTCTTGCTTATTGAATCCCATCTGGTCTGGGAAAAGAGGTTTTGCTCCTCTTCTCCCATTTTTTCTGATGGTTAAGAAAAGTGTTCCCTCTTTGCACCTTTCATTTCCAGAGCTCCATCTCTGCGTACTCATCCCTGATGTTAGGTGGGCATGGGATTTCATTTCTTCCCACATGCTTTGCGTTTACTGAGTTCACAGAGACCTAGATATTAGCAGCTGAAGAAGACCTTAGTGATCTGTGGACTGGCTTCCTGACAGGTCAGAAATGTACCATTTTCACTAGTTTATAGAAGAAATTCCTGGGAGAACAAGAGAGAAAATACGTGGGATTCAAGACCGGACGGTGGAGTGAAGGGGAAAGGAGGCTAGAACTTCAGAACTCCTGTTTTTTCTTTTTTAACAACATACATTTATTTGAGCCCTCTTTATTTTATCTTTCATTTCTGCAAGTGGCAAAAGCAAGTGTTTTAAAAATTCTTTCAGCAGTTCAAAGATTCATTGAGTGTCTTTTCCTGGTATAAACATTGGCCCGTTAATGTGCTGTGTGTATATGTGATTGTTTCTAAATAACAGATGGTTCTCTATAATAGGTAAAGAAGCTAGAAAATAATTAATTTCGGTGCATTAATAATTTTTATGCCAATGAAAAGTATTTTTAATTGAAAAATACCCTACATTCTAAAGAATATATTATATGTGTACAACAGTGCTTTTATTTTTATTTCAATAATAAAGCAAGAATTTGGGAGGTAAAAATGTGTTCAGTTTACGGCAAGCATGATACAAATGTACTACACCTTGGGATTCGGGTCCTCATACACCTTAGTAGAATCTGGCAGGATGAAGAGGCAGATGTTCTTAATGGGGTAGAATGATGTCCTGAAAATCAAGACACCTGTGTCTCTTACCTGTTGCTAATATTAGCAGGGTGAGAGAGGGGAGTGAACTAGGTCATCACCGACCTAAAGAAATGTTAATTGTCCAACAGAAAATGTGCATTTTGTTGGCTGCAGAAGCCGCTATTGCAGGGGCCTTCCCTGAACCAATCTGAATGTTAATAAGTGCCGGAGGACTCACAGCAAATTGAAGCACAAGTGCTGCCAAAATGAATTTACAAGGAGAAGAATGATTATTTGCTTGAAAAGGCAGAGAATGGCCTGTAGAATCTGAGGCAGGGAGGCTTGGAGAATATCTGAGAATAAACACTAACGGCGCTCTCTGAGCCGACGATGAAAGAAGAATTGGAATGATCCAATGTGTTTCCCTGGCATTTTCTGCTTTGCAGTGTGGAGAGCTAATTTTTATTTTTCAGTTTTTTGTTTTAAAACAAAACCCAGAAGTGATGTCTGCAGTGGGAAACCCAAGGCTGATGGGAGGAAATGATAGTGTGGAATCTCTTTTTTTAACCTTAATCTTTAAAAAATTAATTAACTTACTGTAACTTTACGTGAAATTATATTTTGCTGTGAATTAGATCACATACAAAACACTTGAGGTATTTACCATGTATAGTTGAAAAGTTTGTTGGGTTTCGCTTCCAGGGAATTTTTTAAACATATTTCTACCCCATTGCACACTCTACCCCCAGAACAATTGCTGTTGAGACAGAGGAAGAGTTTGGTTCTTGTTTTGGATTCTTTGCATCCTTTACGCCATCTCGTGGCGGACCGTAAAGAAAAGCACCTACCTTTGCATGGAGTCGGCCAGCACTGCCAGAGCGTGATGCACAGCCGGAGCGGACCAAACAGCAGGCACCGATTTTCTCAGTTCTGGTCCGCAGGCCTTCTCATGTGTGCAGCAGACTCTCAGAGGGTCCTGGTGTCTCTGTCTATAAGAACACTTGTACTATCTGATTGGGGCCCCTTGCCCTTATGACCTCATTTAACCTTAATTACCCCTTTGAAAGTCCTCTCTCCAAATCCAGTCACATTGGGCATTAGGACTTTAATATATGAATTGGGGGGACACAATTCACCTCATAACCAACCTTTACCATTATTTTCCATTATAAGTTTCACTCTCTAGCAAATGTCTTAATTCGGTTACCAGAGATATGTTTACTTTTTTTTTTTTTTCTAATCTTAGTCTAGGTAAAAAATAAAACATAATCCCAAGAGGACTTAACTTTTTTTTGAGGGCACTCTACTCTGGTATCCAAACTTCAAATGTAAGTCCACCTCTTAAAAGAAAGAAATAATAGTGACCACCTACTTCTACTGTCTTCCAAATGCAAACTCACAGAGCTTTCCTCTGAATCTATATGTAAAGGGTGTGCCGTTATTCACATGAGAGCTATAAAAAGAGGTACAGTTTTTCATGTTATTCTTACCTAAGGTTTATTCTTATTTGAAATTTATTCCTTAGGGTTTTGTAAATTTTCACTCATTCATTCTGATAAATTTTAGATAAATACCTACTATGTGTCAGTCACTGTTCTAGGCATTGACATGATGACAGGGAACAGTTCTGTCTTCAAGAAGTTCAAAGTGCCCTGGTCTGAATGGTAAAATACAGCGCCCGGCACAAATAACTCCCCTTTTTTATTATACAATCTTTTATTATAAAATCATAAGCAGGTAATTCTGTAATATAACAACAGCACACTCAAGCACACCATGTGACATTTTAGGTGAACTGTTCAAATTAAAACTATAAATTATTACACCTATATTATTACCTTAGCAACCACAGTCAAGCAGGCCTTGCTTCTCCCAGACCCTGTATTTGTCACTATTTCTCATGCGAAATAAACTTTTTTTTTCCATGTTTGACTTTCTTGTTTTTTTTACAACATCTTTTTTGCTTAGTGCTCATTGCTGATCTGTCATTTTTGCAGGGGAAAATAATGAGAGGAAAATGTGTCTTATAATGTGTTCATCTATAAATGATGGGGTAGACCAGGTCAGTAGTTCCCAACCTGGCTATCCATTAGCATCACCTTGGAGCTTTAAAAATGTACCCTGGACCCAAGAGACTCTGATTTGTTTGTGTGTGTGTGTGTGTGTGTGTGTGTGTGTGTTTTTGATGAGCCCTGACCATTGACATATCAATACTTAAAAAGATCCCCTAAGGTACAACCAGAATTGAGAACACCTGAGCTAGCTGGCTCACCAAGTCTCCTCACTGATCTAAAATGTGATGTCTCCATGGATTCCTAGATTTTTTTTCCCCTAACCTGAAATTATGCTCTAAAGTAAGTTGGGAAAGTAATATGTGTTTCTCATCATGTGTATATTGAAGGTACTATTAATAATGTTGCTAATGACAAATCTCTGCTCTCAGGAAGACTGAATTAAATTAAAGTTGTATAAATTCAAGTAGTTTAAATGTAGCATAAGTATGGGGAGTACATAGAAAATGACACTGTCAAATTGGATGGGTATGGAGGAACTTGTGTAGCATACTAAGTGCTTCAGAGTTTACCTTGAAAGTGAGGGTTTGACATTGAGAAAATATTAAGCATTGGAGAGACTCAAGGGGTCTATGGCTTAGAAAGATCAGGCAGAAAGGAGAGTGTAAAATGAATGGAAAAAGAGCAAAACCAAAAGCAGTAGAAAATTAGGAGGCTGTAAAGATCAGTGAGAGAGGGATGATGAGAGCTAACCCATGGCACAGCGGGGTGGAGACACAGGCTGGATTATTATCAAGTGATGTTTTGAAAACAAATGAATAGATATTATGGAAAATAAAGAAATCTCTGCTTTCAATTTGGCAAATGGGTGGTTTGGTGAAACTATTAGAAAAAAGAAAGAAGATAGGAGGGTCAGATTTGGATAATGTTTTTACAGTATATGGAGTTCGTAGGAAATTCAAGGAGAGTTACTTACTGTAGTGTGGTCAGATCCTTATGCAAAGAGATTAGAGCTCAGAAAAAAAATTGATGTTGTAATTGTATTGGAAGGAAGATGGGTGAAATTGCTTCCTGAGAATGTGTAGTGTAGAGGAATGCATGGACAGCTCCTTAGTTAAAGGAAGTGAAAAAAATGAGAAAAATATTAAAAGCAGAAAGGTAACAAAATCTTGAACAAAGTGATATCCTGGAGGTTGGACAAGAGGAGAATTTCTACAAGGAGGAGGTTGTCAGCATGTCAAACTGCATAAAAGCTGAGTATTAGTTGCCACATGTTTTAGGTGTCAATTTTATAGTTACTTTATGTGTGTTGATTCACTTCATTCTCATAATAACTCTGGGAGGTGGGTGCTATTATCACCTCATTTTGTTGGTGAGGAAACAAAAGTGCAGCCAGCATTTTGCCAAACATGACACCATAAATAGCATCTTAAGGGTGTGCATCTGGGGAGTCGGACTGTAGAAGCCAAGCTCTTACCAACCTTCCTGATCTTCCAGTAGCATGAAGAGTAAGAACTGTGTACTTATAAACTAGGCAGTGACCTTGGTAAGAGGAAAGCTTAGTAAACAGTGTGGATCCCAAAGAGAGAACTAGAGGTAAGGAAATGTGCTCTTGTAATGTAATGACTGTGAAGGAAAGCATAGTAAGGTGATACCTTGAGAGTGACTTAGCATGAAAGTATTACCATATTTAAAGATGGAAGAACTGGGCCCTGGCTGGTGTCGCTCAGTGGATTGAGTGCCAGCCTGTGAACTGAAAGGTTGCTGGTTCGATTCCCAGTTAGGACACATGCCTGGGTTGCAGGTCAGGTCCATAGGTGGGGGCATGCCACAGGCAACCAATTAACGTATCTCTCCCACATCAGTGTTTCTCTCTCTCTCTCTCTTTCTCCCTCTCTTCCCCTCTCTCTGAAAATAAATACATAAAATCTTTTTAAAAATAAAGATGGAAGAACTGGAATATCCTTTTTATTTCATTAAAATATAACCAAGAAAATGTAAATGATGGAGAGAGATGTAGGAGATGTCAATAAGGTAGTTTCCCATGAAGATGAAGGTAAGGGGAGAGCCAAAAAGTCTGTGTGGGGGTGGGGGACCAGCACTATCTGTTCTCATGGGAGAGGAGGGAAGGAGAGGATGTGAGAATAACTGCATTTAAGTCTCAGAAAGTTGAGAAGGGAGTATTGACCCAGACAACTTCCATTTCCCCAATGAAATGAGAAGTAGCACAGGATCTGCTAGCCTTTCAACTGTATTCTTCGCAGTGTTCTTTCTCAACAGGCATCAGTATTGCTAACTCACTCATTCAGTACGGAGCCAGCTTTCTCCATCAGCATGTTCTTCAAGTTTTGTGTATTGAATTCAGTTAGTATTTCCACTTCTCAGTAAGGAGAAAGGCTAGTACCAAGAAAAAAAAAAAGTTGTCAATCAAAGAATAGCTACAGATGGGCTCACGCACAGCTTTGCCTTCATGACCCATGAGGAGCCTGAGGCTGATTTGCAGTTCGCTGCTACCTCTCAGTGTGCTGAGTTAGAACAGTTCCAGCGGGTAACAACCAAGTCAGACTGGCAGTGCCTGGGCCGCCTGTGGAAAGGATGTGAACTGAATGAATAACACTGTGAACTGAAGCCGGAAGAACCTTGGGGAAAGATGTCATCAGATGAAATCCCAAAGGTAGGGTTTCTCCCCTTCTGCCTTCACAGGCAGGGCGGGTTGCAAAGGGCAACTTCACCAACGTTGTACAGGCAGCCCAGTCCCTGTCAGTCTGACGTGAAAAGGAAAGGGGGTTGTCAGTTCTCCAGAAAGCACACACATCCCCTGAGACCCAGGCACGGCTTCTGTGTTCACTCACTGTGTTTAATTCAATTATCTGCCCCCGCCACCCAAACTGTCTGCCTTACAAGGAAGGTTGGGAAGAGAGTGATGGTTGATGCTTCTGCAAGTCCCAAAAGGTGTACATTCTTTATTAGGGAATTCAGTAAAGGACAAGGTCTTACTCATCCAGCTGCTTCCTCTGAGAAGCTGTCATAGGGCCAGCTGCCTGCAGCAGCGAGACGACTGGGTATACACAATGAATTGATTTTTTAAGGTTGGATTCTAGTTGTATTTTTGAAGGAGGGCCTATTTCATTTACACCTAAAATTGTCTTGGTTGTGGGTGTGAAAACCACCACAGAATCCTATTTAGTTCTAGAATTTTCAGAATTCACTTACCCAGGTAGAGTTATATTTAAATCTAATGATTATCTTCTCTTCCTTTCTTTGTCTTATTTGTCTTATTGTTTGCCCATTTCAAGGGACCATTGGAATTAGAATTTCTACAAGTTGTTGAGGAGGAGGAGAAAAAGATTGCAATTCACCTAACTGTTAGTTTTCTTTTTAGCAGTGATTCGAATGAAACAATGCAATCAAAAATCTGTGTGGTCAAAATTGTAGAAATCGCTATAAAGTAAAATAAGTCTTTTAAAATTTGTAAACTCTTGTGTTTTCTTAACGAATGCACATCCTTGACAATAAATGAGTCATTGACAGTTAAAATTGCCTTAACTGAAATAACCAAAATTGGTTGATTAGTGAAGAAAATTAGCTCATTTATCTCATATAACAGGTAACTCATGAAGTGAAAAAGAAGAATGAATAGGCCACACAAAAGACCATCAGTTGAAGAAAGCTAAATTTGGCTGGTTTTTGTATCAGTGAATCACAAACCTCATACTTGTTTCAGAGTCCAAATGTATTGGTATTATTTTTCTGTAAATAGACCAACAGTGTCCATGCAGTTATATAAAAAGTTAGTGTTCTCCAAATTTGAGTTTATATAGAACCTCTTTAACAAAAGAAATTCTCAGGCCCTCAGCAACGAATGCTCTCTTCATTTTAAGAAATATCGGCTAAGGTTCCAGGCCTTATTGCATGAAAGGATTTCACTGCAAATAATCTTAACAAAATATAAAATTTGTCTTTGTACTGGTATAAATCATTTAGAGTCTATTTGCAATGAAAGCTAATAAACAAAGCAATCATAAAACATAAAACCTTGTGTGCCTACAAGTTTATGCCTGCGCACTTGAGCTAAAAAACACTACCTGAAGCACTATTAACCAATATTTAAGACTTTTCAACAAATTCTTTTTTATTCATGTGTTAGATTGCCAACTTTCTCTGAGTCTTATATTTAATTTTGTCTCTGAATCCTGTTCCCAAGTTTCCTGCATCCTCATAGGATCTGAGCCAAATGAGAGATTGGCAACAGCGACAAAAAAATCTATGGAAACTCTTTTCTCAAGGGGTTGGCAGCCCTACTTCTTTTTTCCTTCCGTTCAGACTGAAAAAAAAAAGTCTTATTTGAAGTTTGATCTCATTAGGAGCTCAGGTAGTCATAGATATGTCTCCATAAGTGTTATCAACTTCTGTTTATTTCGTACCAGTAAATATGAGTGAGAGAAATAATATTTAAGATGATCAATGGATATGTAAATTTATATTTTCCCTTAAGTATTTACTGTCTTGAAGGGAAGATAAGGAACATGCTCATTAATAGATAATGGTTATACAAGTAAATGAGTAATGAGGTAAGTAGATATCATGGAGGCACAACAACAGAGAAGAGTTTGAGGAACGAACAATTTAAACAGGGTCTTGGAAGAAAAATAAGATTGGGATAGACAAAATGGAAGCAGGAAGGTATTCCAGACAGGAAGTATCAAATCATTAGAGGTAGGAAATTGTATTTGGAAGGTAAAGACTAGAACATTTGGCTGGAGTTAGATGCTCCTATGAAGAGCTTCAGAAAGACTTGTTGCTCATGATGCTCCCCACTTAGTTGCTGGAGGCATTTAAGCAGAGCACTGAAATGACGAGCACAGTGCTTCTGGATGGTTAATGTGGCAGCGATGGGAAGAGGAATGTTAAAATGGAAGGAAATGGAAAACTCAGTTCAGGTAGTAGTTATGTTTCTATTTTCTGTAGTGAAATACCTATAGGATGGTAGAGACATAAAGAAATGTTTTATTCTTAGCCATTTCTTCAATGACAAGTAAGGAGAGGAGTGCAGGGGATGACAAGTGGAGATAGTTGTGAAAGTTAAGTGTTTCCCAGCAAAGGCTGGCTACAGGGCAGGTCTGCAAGATGACTCTGTAAACCTCAACATTGCCTATTTCCTTTGCTTTTGTTCTTTGTCCTTCTTGTCTGTGCACCCATCACTTGCTTAGGGCTGTATTTCTCAGCATTAGCATTAGGAACATTTGGGTCTGGATAATTCTTTGTTCTGAGAGGCTGTCCTATACTTGACCTCTACCCACTTGACACCTCCATTATCTTCCTAAACAGTAACAACCAAAAATGTCTCCAGACATTACCAGGTGTCTCCTCAGGGAAAAAATCACCTCCTGTTGGTAATGACTGGCTTAAAGAAATACAGGTTGTGATGTCAAATGTTGAGCATTTGTGACAGGGGAATAGAAATTCTTTCTCCTCTCCAACGTTACTATGCTGTGGGCTTTGTAAGGACTGGAGGCATCAGAGAACCACAGATGTGATCCACACAGTTTGAAAGGCTTTGTCCACTGACATATGCCAACTTTTATCCCATCTCTGCCATCCAAGACTAATGTGAGACTGTCCATATAACTGGTGGATTGTCCATGTATCCTGCTTTGCCTGGGAGAGGCCTGATTTACACCTATTTTCTCCATTCCTGTCTGGCTAGTATGCTCTTCACTCTTTAAAGTGTTCTGGATTGGATGGGTAATTAAATGATTATCTTAATAAAGATATTACTAGAACTGGGAAAGAAGACTCAGAAACAATTAGAGATGGGGGACAGGCAAAGAGGCAAATTGCCTCTCTGGCCGTCCCAAGTAATATTTTCTGGAGAGGATCCTGGAGTTCAGATGGAGAGAATGTTAGGAGTTAACCAGGGAAAAGGGCGAGGAGAGTTACAGGGCAGGATGAGACACTGAAATGAATAAATTGAAGAGTTAGACCAACAGGCTAATGTGAAAATCCAAGTCGCTTTTGCAAACTTGACTCCAATTTTGCATTTACCTATCAAATTGTTATCCTATCTGGCAAAATGGTCAGTGGCATTTTGAGGCTATAAATTCTAAATGTGACCAGCTTTTATTTTTCACAGAAGAATAAGAATTGATTACCAGAAATTGTCCAGAATGAGAGGCGAGTCAGTCCCCTAGCGACGGGTTGGCTGATATGGTGATATTAAAGTGCACCAATCACCTTCGCTTCCTTCTGTCGGAATGTTTTCAGCCGAGATGTAAGTACGGAGGGTGTAGCGTACCATTACACACACATACAGATGTCAAAGACTTGGGGAGAAATCTTATTTCAACATCTGTAGTTGGTTTTATTAAAAGCAGTTTAAATTCCCCTGCCTAGAGCACTTTGGAATTACAGAGATGGGCTGAGGAAATTTACATTTTAATTGAGGCAGAAGACAAAATAGGGCATGGTGAAGCATTCACAGATTACAAGGAAGAATAAATAAGATATGTATCAGCTGGGAGAAAAGAAATGCCTGGTCGTTTTTCACTGCCTCTTGCACTTCATTTTTTCATATGGCAGTGAGCTGAGTTAGGCTTGCAATGAATGCAAAGACTGTTTTTCCAGTCAAAATGTTTACCATTTTGGAGACTTTGCACTGAAATATCTTGACACGGTAGAGTAAATATGCAAACACTCAAACAGTCATGGATGTGTGTGCGCAAGTGTGAATGGTGGTATGTATAAATGTAATATTTCAAATATCTATAAATGTAGAGACCATGTTTTAAAACACTACATACAAATAATTTCAAAATGTGGGATGTAAGTGAGCATTATTGACTCATGTAATTTACCTGTTAAATACTGTAATTTGCATGTTGTTAAGAAGTTTCATGGACATAGAATTCTTCTCTTGTGGATAGCTTTCCCTGTGGTCAGAATGGAAGTCGCTGTGATGAGTGGGGAGTACCTGGGTTTGCAAACTTGAAGGTTTATCTGAGTTCTCAGTGACCTTGAGAAAATATTCAGTTGATTTTTTCCATATTCATTATATATTTGGTTCATTAATAGATAATTAAGTTTAACATGCAACTGTCATAAAGAAAAAACAATATATATTTTAAGAGGTATATTGTAATAAGGGATTTTTAAGGTATTTTGTTAATGTGAAAATAATTTTCAGAAAATTGCTGTAATTAAGCATATTTACACATTTGCTTAAACCTCCATCAGCTTTATGGTGTCATCTGTTGAATGGACACACTTTTCCATTTTTTGCACATTCTTTTAAACCATAAGTATAGATTAACTGTAAAATTGAAAACCAATGAACAACACATTACTACATTATGAGTATCAAATTATTATTTAGTGCAGAGCCAATCCTTTAACTGGACTCAAAGAAAGGAAATGTAATTATTTGTCTCCAGTCTGTGCATCTCAGGCATGGAGGTCAAGTCAATTCCTTACATTTACCCACCAAAACTGAAGTTAATTTGCTCTGTAGTCTGACTACAAATTGCCTTCATGCTTTTCCTTGGATTTGAAGATGATATTTTATAGTCTTTAAAAAATGAACAACTTGTGTCCTCCACCTTATCACTAAGTTTATTTATTTCTTTATCATGTACTGTTACTAAAGTGAAAGGCATTTTCCTTAAGGACATCTTTTTTAGTTTACCCCTTGAAGTTGTCTGTGTCACTGTTCTAATTCATAGCGATAATTTTTTAGATCTTTCGCATGATTGTCCTCTTGGGATTTCCTTCTTTTTGCCTTTTACTCTTGGCCCAGTACTGTCCGGTTGTGCTTGTATGTTTCCATCTGCGTCTGTCTCTTCCACGCTTGGGTTTCTTTTTCATTTTTTTTTGGTCTTTCTTTCTTTTAGCTATCCATCAGCAATACTTCAAAAAGTATTTGCAAAATACTTTGAGTTTTGAGTCTTTGTACATCTCAAAGGCCATTTCTTTGCCACCATCATTAATAATTTGACTAAAGATGGATTTTGAAGTGCAAACTTATTTTCCCTCAGAATTTTGTAGACACTGCTTTATTGTCATATGGCATTCAGCATTGCTGATAAAAATGATAATGTCAATTTGATTCTCATTTCTTTATAGACAGACAGAATGTCTGTTTGTAGGCTTTTATAACCTCCTCTGAATCTTCCAGACTTGACATTTCAGTGAATTTCAAGTATATGAGGGTCTTGCTGGGCACTTAACCGTGTAACAGCCACTTTATTTTGAAGAGTGTTGCTGTTTTTTCAGTTCTGAGGTTTTTTCCCCCCTATTTTACCTTTGATTTTGTTTCGGCCCTTACATTTTTCTATTCCTTTTCTCCTTAAAACTTTTATCGGATAGGTGTTGATATCCTGGGTTAATTCTCTATGCCTGTTAACCTTTTTTTCATAGTTTCAACTCATTTACCTTTTTGTTTAGTACGAAAGCCAGACATTTTAATTTCTGACACATTTTTAAGTTTCAAGAGCTCTTTATTCTTAGATTTCTCTTTATCATCATACCCTGTTCTGGTTTATAGTAGCAACAATTTCTTAAGTCAGTAATGAGAATATGAGGTCTGTCCAGAGAGAATCTAGCCACATAATATGAAAAATAGAGACCTTTATTGGAGAAGATACAAGATACAAGAAACATTGTATGCAGGGCAATGATGCCTCAGTTCCCTTCAAAGGTGGCACCTTGGGACCTCACACAGTTCTCCCAATTGCTATTAACTTCCCCATTGTATTTTCCTGAATCTCATCAATCATCTGAAATCTCTTCCCTTTCAAGGGTGATTTTAGTTTTGGGAAAAGCCAGAAGTCTCAGGCTGGGCTGAAGGGAGGCTGAGTTACCTGGTGATTTGATGATTCACCCAGAAATTCTGTACAGGATATGATGCGTGAGCAGGCACATTGTTGTAATGAACCTGTCAATCACCGGTTGCCCATATCCACAGCCTTCTAAATCATCCAAATAGTATCCATGGAGGAATGTTCCAGCTTAACGCAAAATTGGATGCAGATTCATTGCTCTACTCACTCGGTCATTTTGAATGTGATGGCCACACAGTACACATGCTCATTCTGTGGCATCTACCACCCCCACTGCCTAGTACAGTGAAGTTGGCATTGTCTAAGTGTGTGCATTCCAGTCCCCTCTCCTTGGCTGCTAGGTTACATTGATGTCACACAACCCATTTTCTTTATATTATAATGGCTGGAATTTTTCCAGACAGATCTCACATATAGTAAAGTTCTCTTCTGTTTCTTGTATTATCTCATTGCCTCTCAGGGTTGGCTGTTCTCTTGGCTCATTTTGTGTGTGTGTGTGTGTGTGTGTGTGTGTGTGTGTGTGTATTGTGGTATTAATTTTCTCAATGTTTTTGTTAATCATTAATTTATGAAGGAAATATGGATACATATCAAGTAATCCAAGTCTCTGCCATTATGTAAATTCTGTACAAAGCTAGGACTGACCAAGTGAGTTAGAGACCTGGCTGGTTTCACTACAGAGTGGATGAAGATGTAGCAGGATAATATGTTAGAAAGCTCCCAAAATGAGAATAACTTAATTATTCTCGCACCCTACCGAAGTCCTTCAATTTCTTTGGAGAGTATTTTTATAATTTTAGAAATTAATGGAAATCTCACTGGTAATGGTCCTTCAGCGGGTACCAGACTATGGTGAGTGGTGAATGGCATAGGAATTCATCAGACACACCTGCCTATTTATCTGCCCCACCTTATATATTTACTCTGCATATCTGGGCCTTTGTTATAAGTAGGTCCCACCTCCATAACAGCTTTGCCTTCGAAAGTCTTAGTCTTACTCGTTTTATTTAAGAAATCAATATGATTGCACTCATTTTCTCTCTTCCAAATATCAATTCAAAAAAGTGGCTCCAGTGAGACCTAGCCATCCCTAATCTCTTCTTTTATTTTTATTTTTAATTTATTTATGTTGTACTTTTCCATTACCATTTAGACCCCTTATACCCTAGCCCCCAACATAATCACCACAGAGTTGTCCATGTCCACGAGTCCTTTTTCCTCTTTGCTGGATCCTTTAACCCCCAACTGCCCCCACCTTAGCTGTCATCCTGCTCTCCATCTGTGACTCTGTCTGTATTTGGCTGGTTAGTTCAGTTTGTTCATTAAATTCCACACATGAGTGAAGTCATATGGTACTTGTCTTTCTCTGTCTTATTTCACTTAACGTAATGTTCTCCAGGTCCATCCATACTGTCTCAAAGGGTAAAATGTTCTTCTTATTTACTACTGAGTAGTATTCCATTGCGGAAATGCCCCGTAGTTGTTTTATCCATTCATCTACTGATGGACACTTAGGCTATTTCCATATCTTGGCAATTGTAAATAATGCTGCAATGAACATAGGGATGCTTATGTTCTTTCAAATTAGTGGTTTTGGTTCCTTCAGAAATATTCCCAGAAATGGGGTGGCTTAGTCAAAAGGCAGATCCATTTTTAATTTTTTAAGATATCTCCATATTGCTTTCCACAGTGGCTGCACCAGTCTGTATTCCCATCAACAGTGCAAAAGGGTTCTCCTCCCTCCATATCCTCACCAACACTTGTTGTTTGTTGGTTTACTGGTGACAGCCATTCTGGCAGGTGTGAGGTGGTATCTCATTGTGGTTTTAATTTGTATTTCTCTGATCGTTAGTGACTTTGAGCACTTTTTTTTTTTTTTAGAATGGTTACAAAACCCGAGAACTATTTACTATGCTTTCTTTACATACTAACCCTCTAGTTAAGGAGTGAAAAAAGCTATCAAGGTTTCTACCAGAACAGTGAGCACTATGGTTCTCTCTTCTACAGCATCTGTCTACGCACAATGGCTGTCAGGCAGACAAAACAAGGTGGAGTTTCCAAATGTTTTAGCTTGAAGATAAAGTACAATCAAGTACTTTTACAACCTCAGACCATGACCTTATAATCTTACCATTTGTTGACTTCACAACTGCAGACAAAATATATCTCAAACATCCCCCCAGGTGGAACTTGGAAAAATATTTGTTTCTCAGTCCTTGATTAGACTTCATCCATTTCCATGTAGGTTTTCTCATTAGTTCTAACAGTATGAATATGAAGCAGAGTGGGGTTTATACCTAAGGAAGTTGGCACAGGGGCCCAATGGTTCAGTTTCAAGAATCGTCTTTTAAACTCATTTGACTCCATCTGTGCACACAGAGTACTACATTCCTGTGACCACCAGCATCTAAATGCTGGGCAAGTCTCATCACTTTTTCATTTTTTCCCACTGTCTCTCCTGAATTTCCTGATTTACCACGTTCTGTTTCTAGTAACAGAACATGAAAACTATTTTCAAACTATCTGAACAAATGCATTCCATATAATTATTCCTTAACCTAATGCATTTTTTCCTGACAACATAATAGTTTTCCCTCCTTATCAGTATTGCCCAGCAAGAAAACTCAAGCTATTTAACAAGCAAAGCTGCCAATATTTACAACCTTTTAAGTCAGGAGAGGAATTTAGGTAATTTGTTTTTTAGTGTTTACTGGTTTCTTAATGAATATTGTGCTTGAGGCTTTATTTATTTATACTCTACCTTGCTCTAAAAATAATATAAACTGTCCTAAACATTACAGAATATAAAATGTAAAAAGTTAGTATTTTAACACTGTTATTAAAAATAAATCTTTACTCTTATAATCTTTACTTTTATACAATTATTAAAGAAAGGGAAAACAAAGTTCACATACTATAGGGCTGTCTAGTTTCTACTGAAACATTCAGATCAATATTTTTAATTCTAATTATGAAAGGATTGCTCTTCTGTAGACATAAGTAAAATGATATCAAAGAGATGTTCTTTGAGAAAAATCATGCATTTAAAATGTGAATAACTTCTCAATTATGCACATCAATCTAATTTTTATTCTATCTTTGATTATTGTACCTGGGGTTGTAGAATCTATAATAAATTAAGAGTCTACTATTCTTTATAAAAATCTGATGATATAAATAATGGATGACAAAGCATTCTGTATTCAAATGTTATGTTTCTATTAGCTTAACATTGTCATTCCTGTTTATGCATTATGCATATAAAAGTTTAATCTTCCACCAGGAAGAAGAAATGTGTGAATTGTGTCTAAAGAAATACCCAATGACATTTATATGTGTTGTTAAAGCAGACTCTGTTGAAAAAAATTGTATTTGTGTAGGTCATGTTTTAGCCTTATAGCAATGCATTATTTACTGTTTAGGTTTGAATTGATTTAATAGAAATGCAAAAAAATGCAGTTTTGTTTGGTTCGCATGATTAATTTAAAAAAAATCAAGCAGGCATTATTTTGTTATCTACTAGGATATTACTTTGGATACCTAGAATATTGATTTTTTTTAAAGAGACCACACAATAGAGAATATCCCTTCTGTCTAGTACCTCTTTACATAATGTGGTCCTAAACCTTTAGAAATATTTTCCTTTGAATAGAGTGTGTGGAGAGATATGGAGAATAGTTCAATTCATACAATTTCCCTCTTTCAAAATATTATACCTTTGATTGAAATATAGTTTTAATTCTCAGACTTTTGAACATAACTGTATTTGTTAGAAATATATATATTCAACAAGATTATTTCTCTGATGTGATTTTTGGAAAACTTAGTCACTGAACATAGCAAAGATGTTGCATTTCACATCCTCCTTTATTTGTGAAAAATAGAACAAATATAGATAAGATGTAGACTTTGGGAACACACACAGTCCCATATGAACACAATATCTCTTCTCCCATCCCTGGCAACTTGGGTTTCTTTTTAGTAATAAGAATGATAAAACTCATGATTGGTTTGGATTTTCCATAAATTACTAACTTAGGTAACAGACTAACTACCATGGCTGCTACTCTGACTGAATTGGCAGAAGACAATTTCAGACTGTAAAATCCACACGGGGACCAGGGATGAGGCTGTGCTCACAGCCTCAGTGACTACACAACCACTCGTCCTACAGCTGGAGAAAGTCTGCAGCCACGTGTCTGTGATCACACAGCACTTGAGATGTGTAAAGACACACCTAGACTTTGGCCAAGACCACTTTGAAATATTCAGTCATCATAAGAGTCGCAACACAAGTCTTCTGCGTAATAAGGAAAGCAACTATAATGTCTCATTTTACAGTTTAAAAGCTGAATCTAAGAAGTTGACGTATTTGTCCAAAGTCTCTCAGTAAGTTAGTGGTAGGGACCAAACTAGAACCCGGAGATCCCAAATCCTGATACACTGATCTTCTCTCAAGACCACCTCATTCATTTATGTGCTAAATAAAAGAAAAATAAAAGAGCAAGGTAGTATATTCAGAATCCTAAAAGCTCTTCTCATGTCCTCAATTGCAAAAATGACCAAAGAGATAGAGTTAATAATAAGAATAGTGTTTTTATTCTCCCATCTCTATGCAATGTCCAGTGTCTGTCTTATTCATCACGGTATGTACTGATGTTATGAAGGCTGCATTCGGAAGAACAATATACTTATGTTAAATCCTCTACAAGAAAAAGTATCTATACAAATTCACAGGCAGTAAATATGAAATGGGCCACAATGTGCCTGATTTATCACAAAATAAGCCAATAGAATAATAAGCATCATTACACGTTTTGATGTGCAATTGCTTTTCTAATCACGAATCACATATTCATCCATTTAATTCTTATAACATCTCTTTCATAGGAATCACTATTTTCCCTAGTTTATTGATTAGGGCATTGATACCCAGACAAGTTAAGTAAGTTACCCAAGATCATACAGCTAAAAAGTGGAGGAGATAGGACTCAATGATTTACATTTGAGAAGGTGAAAGTTATGTGTCAGAGTTTCCATATATAATAGTAGATATCATATACCTCAAAGGTACGAAAATCACCATTTTGTGTAGGTCTTACAATGTACTAAACAATCACGTATGCAAATTTATCTTTAAAACAAGCTTAGCGGTGTTACTGTCTGTAGGTCCTAAGAAGCCAAGTAATGAGCCTAAGTATCCACCTGTCTTATTCTGTTCAGACTGCTAACAAAAATACCATAGGCTGAGTCATTTATATAAAACAGAAATTTATCCTCACAGTTCTTGAGGATGGAAAGTCCAAGATTAAAATGCCAGCAGATACCATGTTTAGTGAGTGCCTGCCCACTGTGTCCTCACATGGCGGGAGGGGTGAGGGAGCTCTCCAGGGCTTCTTTCATAAACAAACTCGTCCCATTCATGAGGACTCCACTCCCCTGACCTAATCACCTGCAAAAGACTGCACCTCCTGATACCATCACATTTGGGAATAGGACTTCAACATAGGAATTTTAGGATGACACCAGCATTGAGTTCTCAGCATCTCCCCAAACGAGGGGTGGAAGCCTGACACTCTGCTGCCTCTCAGTGGATCTCTTTCCTGTGTCCTTCCTTTGCTCTGTTGCCACAGGGAAGAAGGGTGTTTCCTGTGTCTTGAAATAACGCTACCATACTCAGTACAAGACTGGATACACAGGAATCCCCCTCCCCAAATATTTATTTTATAAACAGAATTAAATTCAATATGTGCAAACTGAAGGCAGGTTGCAGTTCACTTTAAAAGAGAATTTCCACCTAGCTTATCAAGAAATAGAATGCATTGCCTCGTCGCTAGAGTTGCTTAAACAAGTTCTGATTAAATCCTTTTGGGAGCAGTACGTAGGATTTGTACATAGAGTGAAATGCTTAAATAAGTGATTTATAAAAGACCTCTTACTCTGAATTTCTATGGTTAATTTCTCTTTCTAGTGCCTCTGCCTCTATGGACTAACATCAATTTTAGCTTTTCTTTAAAAGATGCCCAATAGCATTGCCCAAAGTTACTAATTCTCAAGAGACCAAGAGCTGCTATTTTAGACAATTGTGTGAACACATCAGCCATTAATATGACTCAGGGTACATGTGTCTCTTGAACCCTTTCTCTGATGACTTAATTTAAGTTCTCGTGAGGAATGAGCGCATTACCATCATCGGCGTGGATATCTTGTTCGAGGATTGAACCTGGGAATCATTCTCTTTTTGCCTAAAATGATTGTTCCAGTTTCCATAAATATAAGTTAAACAAAGCTAAAGTTAGAAAAGCTCTCTGACAGAAAAGGACAATTATTTAACAACATCTTTGCAGACCCATAACACTTTGAAGAGTTGCTGTGAAGCCTGAGGGGATAGTCAAAGGCAGGAAGCATGTGAAAAGTTCTTTGCTGGTTTCATTGTGTGTGGGGTTTTCAAGTGGGTTCTGACTCCAGTGCGTAAGAACATCTGGCAAATGTACAAGAATATGCTTAGGGTGGAAGAAGGTCTAAGAGGAGCATACTGTAATTCTAAAATAGCCTAACTCCTGTGTGAAATAGAATGGATATTTCCTTTCGTAACAATGACCACCTCTAATGTTAATATGATGTCTGCTACTACCAAGTTTAAATAGGAGACTGAGGTTCTATCATTGCTTCATGTATTAGTGAGTCTTGACACAAATGACTGAATTGCCAAAGCAGTTTGGCACAGAAAAGGCTGTGATCTGCGATATTTCAAGTTCAAATTTAGACCATGATAAAGGGATGGATTAGGTGAGTTCTTCGGGTACCTGGGAAATTATATGTATTGAGGGCATACAATGCCATTTTGGGGTATGCATATTTCTGTTTTGATGACAGAATTAAAATCTCTAACCTGTAGAAATAAGAAACTGGTAGCCTCCATTTTATAAATTCTGGGAATTCCCTATGATTTTGCCATACTACCTATTAAAGGGACATTCCTTCTACTCCGTGTCATTTTTGAATTAGGATAAATGAGGGGATTTCCCTGAATCAAGCCAAGTTTTTAAATACATTGGCTCATTTATCTTTGAATGATCAGGCGTTGCAACATGAAAAATGTATTATCACACAGATGTTCAGGGTGACGGTTGCCCACACTGACAAAGCTGTTTAGCACAGTTATGTTAACAAAAAGGAATCTTGACCTAGGTGACTACAGCCAGTATGTATAGGACATAGTCATACTGCTTAAAGGTCTTACAAATGCTAATATTAACGTTGGGCATCAGGTTTTCTATAAAATGCAGCTGTCTAGACTGTTGAGTTTCATTGCTTTCTATTCTAATAACTTGGATTTATTGAGAGAACGCTATTTTTAAAAACCATCTTTGAGAGAAGTGAATGAAATAGATTCCTGGAAAGTTTTCTTTTCTTTCTTTCTTTCTTTCTTTTTTTTTTTTTTTTTTTTTTTACCAATTTAGGAATGTGAAGGACGTTGGGAGGGGAAGAGAAAGTTTTTATTTCAATGACTTGCTTCCCCTGAGAATATAATGTTTTTTTTAAAATTTCGAAAACAAAGAAGAAAAAGAAATACAATAAGAATGGCAGTATTGTGAACATGCTGTCAATTTATTCTGTGCTTAGCTTTCTAGTGAAACATGATCTATGATGCCCAAATTGGAATGTGTGTGTTATGTAAGCATGACCTTAGATGAAACTAATATAGAATTGATGGTAAGTACAGCTTTTGTTTTGCAGAAATAAATAAAAATTTGTTGGAAAGATAATTCTAGTCATATTTCTAACTAAAAACCTTTTGACTATTTTATAATTTAAGTACCAAAATGTTTACTTTTCTGGAAGCCTGGGCACCAAATTTATTTTAAGAAAGATTTTGGTGGATCAGACTTCCCATTGCAAATAAAAATTTCAGTGGATCAAACTTCCCATTGCAAATAAATCCAACAAATCTGATTGCTATGTGCGGTATATATGTGTATGTATTTATTTATTTATTTTTACACTCGTGGGTGGTTAGGTCGTTCCATGAGAATGGAAGCATGGTTGAAAGATGTTTTCAGATTTTGTTTGTCCTCCAATTTGTTATTTATTCAATAATAATCACACTAATAGCAAATAGCTGTCGATATTCCCATAGTAAATACTTATTTCTCAACCAAGCATGGATCAATTGTATTGTGAAGAAGCTAATAATATTTTGAGACATTAAACTCTTCTAAGCATGTTGGCTTTTAGAGGAGCAACTAGATTGATATGAGTTTAATTAGCTAACTATGGAAATATTATTTCAGAAAACAAATACCTCTGCTCTTGGTATTGGTTACTCAGCATCTAACTTGGACCCAGAAATGCTTTAATTGAATATATGATAGAAAATTTCTTGGCCTTTTGCGGCACATGGTCAGGCTCTTTTTTAATTGAAGGTCAAGAAGAGAGGTTTAGAATAAGCAGCAAGAGGTAGTAAGCTTGGAGCTGACTTTTATCCCAACTCAATGTACTAACAGCTTAATCTTGAGAAGTAATTTAATTTTGATGCATTTTTATTTTCTCTTCCATAAAATGCTGAAAGTGACATCTACTTTGCATGACTGCAGAGAAGAAATTTTTTTTTTGTTGCAAAGATCTAACGTAGTGCTTGTGTTGTTCAATTAATATTTCTTCTGTCATTGCCCTCCATGTCCCCTCCTCACCACCTAGTGGCTGTCAGAAGAGTTGGGCAAGCAGAGATCAGGTTCTGATTCCAACCTCTCTGTCTGAGAGTTTGGAATCCTTCTCTATGGAGACTGATAGGCTCCTGGAGAATCTACAGTCGCTACTTTGGCTGTGCTAGGCCTCTCACGCCACCACGTTCCTTCTGCTGAGAACTGCAAAAGAACGCTCAGCACATATGGTTCCATTCAAATTTCTGCACCAAGAGACCGAAACAAACACTAGCACAGTTTCCAAATCCCAAGGCTGAGACCCCAGAGTGGTGACTCCAGGTCCTTTAAGTTTCTACTCGGCAAAGCCCATCGCTGCTAAAAGAATTTAGTTTGTTCCGCTCAACATCTGAAGAGAGAACCCCCATCTCCCAATCTCTGTGGGAAAGTAGGAGCTTAACTTTGACATGTGACAGTTAACAAACCCAGATGGCCTAGGCACACAGACCAAGTCCTCCTTTTTAGCCCTTCTTTGCCTTTCTATTAGTGCACCTAAGCCTTTTAAAAATTCTGCCTTTTGTTTTGGTTAGGTTGAGTTCAGTTGTCACTGGACGTTTCCCTTCTACAGTAGTTATTACTGAGGAAATCTGTCCATACCACTTTAATTAGTGCTGGCTCTAATTATCTCTGACACTCCCCAAAATTGTTTTTATATTTGTTCATAGGTCCAGTGGAAGCTGGTTTGGGCAGGGGAATAATCTGGGAGATCGCATTGTTTGGAAAGCACGTTTTACTACTGCATTACAAAGCCTAACAGTGTGATATCACAAAGTACACCATACAACGTTATTCCAGCCTTGGTAGTTTAAGTCTGTGCTTTAAGAAATGTTATTCTATGTAGCATTTTTCCTAATTATATATTAGTCACATTGATAAAAGGAATGACTTCAAGAACATTACCATAACTAACGCCTCTTAGGAAAAAAGTACATAAATCTTTTGGGGTTTTCCATTTTAGCTTAGGGAAATGTGACTTTGAAACAGAATGGCAGTCTTTTAGGTGACTATTTTTTGGATATACTTATCAACACTACTTATCTTCATGCTCATTAAATATTTTTGAGAAGTTGTGTGTGAGTGGCAATCTTGACTGATAGTTTATTTCAAATGCCAGAAATTTTAAAATAAAATCTATTATTTTTCCTGACACTTTTATGTCATTTTATGTCACAGTCACTAAAGTGACTAGGAGAATCATATGTAAATTGTTTAAATGTTGTCAAGGTCAAATATTTAGGAAGTAAAACAAAATCTTGCCAATAATTTCATGTTCTAAATAGGTAAGTCCCACAACACCACCATGTTTTAAATTGATTTATTTACTTTGTCTTCTCAAACACATCAACTTTTGTTTGGTTGTTTCAGCTTTCTCTAAAGTTACAAATATACACTCTCACACACACTTCTTTTTCTGTTTGTCTCTCTGTCCACCTTTCTGAAGCATAATTTAATTCATACTTTTCGAAGCTGTGAGCATTTTAATAAGTCAACTATTTTTTGATGAAGACACACAACCTCAACTATTAACAAGGCTATCAATTTGTCCATTTATACCAGTCCGGTAGGCCCTTCAGACAATGAGCTAAGTCTCGCCTTTACACCTCTGTGCCTCCAGTGCCTAGAGCAATGCCTAGTTAAAAAACAAACAATTCCCATCCCTTTCCACTTCTAATTAGAATTTTGTCCTTCAAAACTATTGTAGACAGCTTTTCTTACTTCCAAATATGTGACTATAAAACAGAGTTGGATAGAAGAGTTTATCCAAAGGATACTTACTCAACATTAGAAAAAAAATTCTTAAAATGCTAAAATGTGGTTGTTATTGTTATATAGATGAATATAATAGGCACATAAAAGTTCTACATCTTAGTTCAGAAACTCACATTTTCCAATTACGGATAATGAAGATTTGACTTATTAGCAATTAGGCTAAGAATTTATTGAATTCTTTTAATTAAATGTAAACTTAAATTGAGCCATTGTTCTAGTGAGTATCTCACAGGGCTTTCCTGTTAGATACTTAGCTTCAGCCCAAAAATCATTCCCCTAAAGTCGACGATCACCTTTCAGGACTCCAGCACAGCAGATCCTTGCTTTAGGGTGGGAATTGCAGCCAGAAAGAATAACTGAGTATCAGTCACTCTCACGAAGAATGTTTGAGAAAGTTTTGTGGAACACTTCAGACACTTTGACTACTACCTGTCACATTTCAGTCTCTGCCTGTCAGAAATGATACCTTCTTTGTTTTAGAATATCTCAAATGCATACATTGTCTTTTCCTAGGACAACTTAAACTGATATAGTTCTAAAATTGTCTATTAGTTTTTTTTTTTTTTTTAAGGAAGCATGTTGGGAGATAGAAGACACAACTGGGGATTAAATGTTTGTCAGGAAACAAACACTGGTGATAACAAAGAGAAAACAATATCAAATGAGATTTCAGCTCCATTGACTCAAACGGGTGGGAGACAAATTATGTGTGCCTTTGTGGTGATTGAACTCAACTCCATTTGGGGCTCTGCGCGTAGTGGGCATTCAGTGTTGCCGAGTGTGAAGGGACTAAATGTAATAGGTCTGATTTTCAAGCCCGTTCTGATTTGTTCAGTGAAAGTACTACAGATTAATTGAAGCATTTCAAAACCCTGTTTCCTTTCTTTGGAGCAACACCATTTTTTTGTATTTTTATCTCCGTGTTCAAAAATCACAGGATTCTAACTATAAAACAACAGCACAGGCTCAGAAAACATTAAAAAGCAGCTGAGAAACAGCGGATGTTTTTGCAGGTTAATGGCATTTATGTCACTGAAGGGACCAGGCAAAATGCACTATTTTATGCACAAGATTAAGTGATCTCTGGGGTAGAGTATTTTACTTCATTCTGACTTCCTCATGGTTAGAAGGGGCAACTGTGCTGATGGAGAACAGCCTGAGAGTGAGGCCTGCAAAAAGGGCCTCAGTGAGGAAGAAAGTGAATCTGGGCTTTAAAAAGAACCCAGCTTAAATCTCACTAAATTCTAGGCTTTTCTGCACTCTTTAATTTGTGGCAGTTTTCTCTTCTCTCCATGTGTCAGCTTCTTCCTCTTTAGATGGAAATACAAATAGGCTTCTTGTCAAAACAATGAGAGAAATGACATTGACCAAACAGTTATTCTTGGAGAAAGGTCTCAAATACAAATCACTATCAACTGTAATTTTTCAAATTATTAATGTAGCATCTCTTAAGGGCTGAATTTTGTCACCCAAAAAGATATGTTGAATTCCTAAGCCATAGGACCTCAGCATGTGACCTTGTTTGTAAATAGGATTCTTGCCGATGTAATTAGTGAAGATAAGATCGCACAGCAGTAGGGTGGGCTCTTAAGCTAATGTAACTGTGTACTTACAAGAGGACACACAGACACATAGGAAGAGATGCCCTGTGATGGCAGTGGTGGAGATTGGATGAAGCTACAAGCCAAGGAATGCTGAGGTTCAGTGGCCACCAGCAGAAGTTAGGGAGATGCAAGGAATGATTTTACCAGGTGTTTCAGAAGGAGCTTCACTCTGCTGACGCCTTTATTTCATCAGATTTCCAGCCTCTGAAACTGTGAGAAATCAATTGCCATTGTTTTAAACCGCCCCGTTTGTAGTGTTTTGTGACAGCTGTCCTGGGGAACTAACACAGTACCTGTAGGGGTTGATCAATTGGTTTCTTATTTCTAAGTCAGATATTTTTAAAAAGTCACGTGAGTGGAAATAAATGTAAGATTACATAGCAGTGCCCCTTGGTGGGACTCCCGTGGTCCCCGTTGCTCCTCTAGTGGCTCTGTCAGCCATTCTCTTGTCCCTTGCTGGGCTGTGGAGGGGGCAGCCAACAATTCCCTGCACATATAAGCAAAGGTGGCAGGTATTTGCATATGTACAACATTCAGAGGTCAAAGTTCTATAGTTTTCATCAGGCTCCCCAAAAAGAGTTAACAAATTAAGAACAGCCCTCTTTTATAACAATTGAGAGTCCAGCACACTCACCTTGTTGGGAATAAGCTGCCTGAATTCAGTGTAATGTCTAGAATCCACCAGAACAGCAACCCAGGGACAAGAACTCAGTCGGAACCAGTCATGTTTGGCAGCCAGCTGATAAATTGTGAAAGCCGATTGGTAAATTTTCAGGATTTTTACAAGCTGATAGTTAAATGTGGTCATTATGAAAATTAAAGTATATAAAATTATACTGAAATGCATTATATTATAATCAAAGTAATAAAAACTCAAACTCACCACTTCCTAATTATTTTTACATTGTGCTGTGATCTGTATCTTTGAGGTTATTGACATCTACTGAATTTGTATGATAGACATACTGTATAAGGATGCGTTACTACACATTTCTTCCCAACTCCATGTTCCATCAAGTTAGTAGCTTGAAATCAACTATGGATGGAAATTAGATCACCAAGGAAATTGGCAAATGCTACTAAGAAGGGCTTTCACATCCTCAACCCCCAACCAAAAGAGTCGATAATATGTACCAGCCTACCACTGGTTCAGATTTGCCTCATTGCCCACTCTTATACCCCTGAGGTTTCCATTACTTTGCACATTATATAAGAAAGATGGAGTAGACTACAAGGAGGGCCCTTAACGTTAAACAGGGCCTTTGTTTTTATAGGAATGTTCACAGAAGGTTATACAACAGCACTTTAGGACTAGCTCTGACCTTTATGGATGTAAAGGAGTTGTCAGTCCTCCAATTACCAATGTTTTAGGGAAGGAGATGCCACCATCTTTCTCATGACTTACCGTGAGCACTCGTTCTTCTAAGATGGATAAGATTAAAAAGTTCATAACCTTCTCAAGACTTGTCCCTTCTGGATCCCAGATTTTGCATGACCGAGTAGCAATTTGTGAGAATAATGACTCACATTTTTGCATTTGAAATAGAACCTTTTTTCTCTGGGGTGACCTTTTAATACTGTCTCTAATCTGCAAGAGGCTGTTTCGTGTTTGACTATGTTGTACTGAAAGTTTCTCTAGGCTATTTGAAATAACTCATACACTTGTATTTTATTTTGTTATTATTGTCTTCTTTTCTTATACACAAGCAGTGAGGTCTAATATACTACGCCAGAGTTAATGAATTTTACCTGGGTGACAGGTGGAAAAATCCTCATTTAATATTCATTTTTCTTTAGTTCTTTTTTCCTGGGACTGTTTATCTGACTGTGACCGCATGCTGAGAAGTACATCCTGGTCACTTAATGTAGCCATGGAGCTGTTTCAGATGGTTTTTTCCCCTAATTTTATTAACCTGTATTGTCCAAAAACTCTATACCACAATCCAAGAAAATTGCTAGAGTCATAAAAAATATATTGCTAGCCTTTACCTTATGAGAAACAAATGAAAAAACATTTTCATTATTTTCATGGTGTTGTAACTGAAATAGAAAGGAAATAAGTAGGTTTTCCTGAGATGCAGTTATTTTATTGCTAACACTTACTGTGTAGAGATGGTAGAACTAACGAATAACACAGCTAACATTCCTCCAGGTATGTGAAAATGTCTTTGAGCAAATTTCAGCTCATGCGCATTTTGACACCGTTTCCCTGCATCACACAAGTATTTTGGGGACAACATGAATGAAAGCTACCACGTGGTAGACCATCCTAAATGATACTGTCTTCCCTGGGCGGAGAAGAAGTCTTCAGCATCTTCATGATGAAATGGTGTGTTTGACAATGAAATACATCTGCTGCACAGTGACCAACAACGCAGGGGTTATGGATCTTGTCCCTAGATAATCCAGTTTGTCGCTTGTCCTCGTTCAGACGCCAGCACTCCACAGCTTGTACCTGTCACAGGAGAAGGGTCCAGGAATATCAGAGATGAGCCAGAAATTCCCAGACCAATTGCTTTTGCCTTTTGGTGAGATTCAAAATCAACTCGTTTTTGATTAAACACAAATTTGCTCATTATTCCTTTAATTACATCCCTTTTTTCCCCCTTAGAACTTTGAAAAGCAACACATGCCATGTTCAAAAAGCATTTGTTTTTGAAGCAGCATTAGCCTTGAAAAGGCAATTGGGAGAATTTGGGAGGACAAAGGGCGGGTTTGTACCTGCTGTATTCATTCACAAGATGGGATGGCTCTCCAGGGAGGAATTGTATCGGCACATGCACCTTATAAAAGCTAGGAAAGAAATGGGTCAAGTTCCCATTGTGTTTATTTCTTCATATGTTGCCAACATCTAGGGAAGCTGCCTGTTAAGGCCTGTCCACAGTGAAAGGAAATTTAGTTTTTAGGATGTATTTTGTGTTTTGTAGAAGCTGTGGCTACATAGTTTTAGGGGAAACACAACTGGTACATGCTGAAACAGAGCTGTAGAACGTGCTTGTGACCGGACAGAGTGTAAGGAATGCTGTCCAGTGTCCGTGCAGGAGGTGAAGAGACACTGCATCTTCCTCTCCTGCTTCCTCAGCAACTGGGCTTCAGAATGCTCTGGGCTTACATAAGTGATGAAAATGCTGGAAGAAATCACTATTCTTTAATTAAATAATGGGTTATTGAAGGCAAACTACTCAATACATGATTGAAATGCTGTTAAACTAAGAGATCCCTTCCTTTTGGATCCATAATCCACGCTGAACCCACTAATATGACCCTGGGGTCAGTGGTAGAGTTTGTGTGTGTGAGGAGAGAGGGAGGTTGTGGTGGAACTCCCCAGATACAGTTCAGTAGGTGAAATGCTGCCTCTTTCTCATCATATGCATGCACTCTCTGTGACCTTTAGGTGGTGCTCATAGGTCTAGGTGTTATTAATAATGAAAGCCATAAAGTGCGGGGAGATGGCATTCACTCCCCTGTGTTATCTCGGAAAGAATAAAATAAGAGGGTGGACATTCCAACTCTTTCTACCTCATCTCTGTGCCTCTGGTGGACATTGGGCTTTAGCTTTCAGTATGTGGTGATGGTCCAAGGTGGGGAAGATGTAAATTTTTCTTTTATGAATGGCTTTGAAAAGCAAGAAGAGAAAAAAATCACAAAAATCATAAGAAAACAAACACACACATCTCTTTGATCTTCAGGTCTTAGTAGGTGTTCATGAGTTATTCATGTTTATATTAAACTCATTCAGCATCTGCCTTTACTCCAATGTTTGTGTCACTCAAAGGTCTACAAATTATATGTATCTTACCCTTAATTCTTGTACTGTATACATGTTACATACATATATTTTATATAAATGATATTGGGTTGGCCAAAAAGTTTGTTTGGTTTTTTCCATAAGATGACTCTAGTAGCACTTAGTTGTCTTTAACTTCATTCAAAGCAATTTTGTTAGACTGTATTGTGACAACTGTTGTATCAGTGTGCATTTAAAAAAACTTATCGAAATTGGTGAATTTTTCTGTAGCCATTTTAATATTGAAGATGGAAGAAAATACACAACATTTTTAGTAGATTATGCTTTGTTATTTTAAGAAAGGTAAAAACGCAACTGCAATGCAAAAAAAGATTTGTGCAGCATATGGGAAAGGTGCTGTGACTGATCCAATGTGTCAAAAATGGTTTGTGAAGTTTCATACTGGAGATTCCTTGCTGGACAATGATCCATGGTCAGGTAAACCAGTTGAAGTTGATAGTGATCAAATCAAGGCTGTGATCAATCAATTAATTGAGAACAATCAGCATTATACCACATGGGAGATAGCTAACATACTCAAAATATCCAAACCAATAAAGTTATCGGTGAAAATGAAAAATGTGTCTTTTATGGAAAAAAACTAAAAGGGATTTTTGGCCAACCCAGTATGTATGTCTACATACACATACATTTTATATGAGTGTATAGAAACTGTTCTTATCTCTTCTCATCTTCCTTCCTTTTTTTTCCCTCCTTCCTTCCCTCCCTCCCTCCCTCCCTTCCTTTCTTTCTTCCTTTTTCTTATCCTTCTATACACACCAAAATTATATGTGAAAAACGATTGATATGGCCAACATGTCATTGATTTCTACATTTCTGATATGTCCAAATACCGGAAATGTAGAGTGTCAAGGATTACATTATAATGTAATTCTAATGAGATTTGTAAAGCAGACTCGAGACCAGGAGTTTCCCCTGCCCTGGCTCGTGTGGCTCAGTGGATTGAGTGCTGGCCTCAGAATCAAAGGCTCACCAGTTCGATTCTCAGTCGGGGCACCTGCCTGTGTTGTGGGCCAGGTCACCAGGAGGGGTCATGTGAGAGGCAACCACCTGTTGATGTTTCTCTCTCTTTCTCCTCCCTTCCCCTCTCCCTAAAATTAAATAAATAAAATATTTTTTTAAAAAGACTATGAGTTTGGTGTCAGGCAGTCCTGATAAATATTGGCTCTGTTACTTACTACTGCTTGGAAATGTCACCTTATTGAGCCTCAGTTTACTCATAAAAAATGGGACTGATTATTCATTGTGTTGTGAAACATGAAAAGATTTGACATAAAGCATTTAAAAATGTGTTTAATTCATTTTAAGTACTGTTTGAAGGGCCTGTTTTGTGGTTTAGAGGGTTGTGAAGTGTCTGAAAATATGCATGTATGTTTGATATATAAGTATAAAAGCACATTTTACTTCAAACTTTTATAAGATTTTTAAAGGGTCTTGGCCCTGTGTTGTTTGAGATATCAGAAAATCCCAGGAGATTATTATCAGGTGTTCTTAATAACATCTGTTATTAATCTTTCTTAATAAATTACCTGATGTGATATGTGTATGTATATTTTTTTCAAAGCAGGTTTCGGCAGCATTTTGGGGGTAGCTAGTAATTAGTTACTCAGTATGTCACAGTCTGTTTAAGCCATTTCTTTATTGTGACAGAAGAGGTTCTTAAGTATGTATTTCTTTTGTGATTATGAAAGATTTTAAAATGCAACAGGTGGGAGGTAATACCTCATTGCAGGGTTTTTTTTTTTTGTTTTGTTTTTTGTTTTTTGTTTACACCCACCTCCATGACTAGTTTTATAATGGGCAATTGGTTCTTCTTTTTAAAAAAATATATTTTATTGATTATGCTATTACAGTTGTCCCATTTCCCCCCTTCACTACCCTCCACCCTGCACACCCCCTCCCACCCACATTCCCCCCTTTAGTTCATGTTGATGTGTCATAAGTTCTTTAGCTTCTATTTTTCCCACACTATTTTTGCCTTTCCCTGTCTATTTTTTTTTTACCTATCATCTATGCTACTTATTCTCTGTACCTTTTCCCCCTCTCTCCTCCTCCCACTCCCCCATTGCTATCTCTCCATGTGATCTCCATTTCTGTGTTTCTGTTCCTGTTCTACTTATTTGCTTAGTTTGCTTTTGTTTTAGATGTGGGTGTTAATATCTGTGAGTTTGCTGTCTTTTTACTGTTCATATTTTTTATCTTCTTTTTCTTAG
>PVKU01002681.1:0-213320 GCA_004027475.1 Anoura caudifer
ATGGAGAGGTCATCCTTCCGTCACTCTTCAGCACACTCATCATAGTCTTAATTGCCATTTGAATTATTTCATTTTCTTTTTTCCAGTTCCCATGGATTATTAGTGTGTTTGTAACTGTTTTCTTAAGAGCTCATTTATGACTAAAATGTTAACCATGTCTCATGCATTGCAAATGTAATACCATGTTTTTGGTTTTTTATTGTGCTGTTTTATTTTTTTGGTTGTAAGCAAGTTGTGTATTGAAATATAATCATTCTGTTTTATGCCTTTTGTGTTTGTGTTTTTCTTTTAAAATGTGTTTACATTGTTATCATAGACTATTCTCTCTCCTATTTTTGTCAATTATTTTGTCATTTTGTTTTTTTTCTGTGAATCATTGTAGCGGTTTGGTATGCATTACATACACAAAGTCCTCATGCTCACCTATGCAGTTAACCACTTTTAAAACTTCTGTCACATAGCAATCCCCACCTTTAGTCAGCTGACTTTTCTCTTTCCTCTATTAATGCTTCAGAATTACTGATGCTTGTAAGTCTGACCCAGCCCATTGAGTTCTGTCTCATTTCTCTTCTTTTTCAGAATATTCCTTGTCTATAATCGCACTTTTCCTCTCAATTGCTGGTTAAAATTATTTTGCAAGTCGGAAAATACAGTTTTTTTTCATTTGCAACAAATTTAATAGATTAATTAGGAGACAGTAAATTTTTTTAGAAGTGAGCCATCTTATACAACAGGTATGTTTCTATTTTTAATCAAATTTTTATGTTGAGATACTGCTACCATAGCTTTTGTTCTTAATGTTCAGGCATTTTATATAGTTGTACTGATGGGGTTACATGTCTAGTTTATTTTCATATTGGTATATAAAAGCCCATTTTGCATACTTCTCAGATGGTATCTCATTGACATTCCAACAACACAGATTATTTCCCAAATAAATGGCAGCAAAAAGTTCCTTTCGTTATTTGATAATGTATTAATCTCGTTCTTTTAAGGTTTGTCCTTTGTGGTTTATTTTAAGAAGCTTTTTTTATTGTGGATTTTTAGCGAACTTTGTTGACAGGTTTAATAAAATGTCATTTTTAAGAGATGAATAATATTGCATTGTATGCTTGTGTCAAATTTACCTGTTCATGAGCACTTAGTCTTGCTGCATTATGCAGGTATGTGGCTGTCCATATCGTTAGTAGTGCTGCCGCAAACACGGGTGGATCGGTGTCTGAGTTTGTGTGTTCATATACATTGGGCAGACTCAGCAGTAAAATTGCTAGGAGTCCTAGTTCTGTGTTTGAGTTGTTAACTTTTATTTTTAATTAAATTTTTAGTTAAGGAAATCAGGTATATTAATGAACCATTTGTTTTTAATATGAAAATACTCCTATGCATAAAGAAAATACCAGTATTTGGCCATATAGTGCAAATTACAAGTCACCATTGTATTTTAATTTTAAGTTAGCTTACACATCAAAATTTTAAATAACAACTTGCTCATTCTTACTGTTAGTGAGAATTCCTTACTGTCTTTTACGGTGAATCTTTTACTGTTAGTGAGAATTCCTTACTGTCTTTTACGGTGAATCTTTTACTGTTATCTTTGGGACTTTTCTGGTCCCAAAGGTAACAGTTGGAACCACTTGGGTGCTGAGTTGTTAGCATATATTATCCCCCAGGCTGTGTTTTTGTCTGCTCTCACGTTTGGACTAATTTGTTCCCACCCAGAAATCGTTCCGTGTCTTACATGGCACATTTTCTCTGCTTGTTACATTAGATATTTTTTACATATTTGATTTTTTTAAAAAAATTTTATTTGTAACTTAATGTTCAAGTTTGTTGTGCCATTGGTTTTTACCAACTACTCTCTGGGGTATTGAGTGCACTTTGGTAAGACCATGTGGTCCCGGTTATTCCCACGGTGAGGTTTCATCTGTTGTATCTCTCATGTTCGTATACATTTATAAACTATACAGACACATAAGTTAACATGGTTTGTAACAAGTAAATCCCATGTTGGAAATATGTGTTAAGGGTGTTGAGTAAGATGCCCATTTCCAATGTATAGCGCTTTGTAAGTAATTGTTAACATGTGTGAAGTAGAAACTATAGATATGTATCTCTTAGTTTACCCACTTTTGGTATTGATATATTGATGATTTTATTTTATGGTGAATGTTTTACTATGATTTCAATTTTTCGCAAGCCCATTCTCATGGGATTTCTTAAAAATACCCCAAATAGTATCTGAATGCACTACCAGTTTTTCCATCCTGCAACCAAGAAATAACAACCAAGACCTAGTTTTCTGTTGCATTTTTTCATAGTGTACATCATTAAATATCAAGATTTGGGGACAATGATAATGCTTCTTTCAAGGATAATCATTCAGCCTTCTGAAAAATATAAAGCATGCTAATTTCATAGTGTGTCACAACGGAATACTCAGTACCACCTGTGAAATATTTTTTTGCTAAATCTTATTACATGTTTTAAAATAATTATGTTGAAATCAGCACTTGAAGAGTCATGCATTCTTTTCCATCTAGTCCATGGTTTGACTCTGCAGGTGGTCTTGGTGTATATTTTCAGTTTTTGACCTATTTTTGGAGGAGATTAGGGTATTTATCCTTTTGACAGTTACATATTTATTTTCCGGATATGGTAGATAGCATCTGTGTGGTAGTGTTTAATACCACCATCAATTTTCTGTGGTAGTTTTGCATTGCTTATTAGACTGGTTTTATTTAGTCAACTATAGGCAATTTCCAATCGTATCAATTTATTACAAGATTATGGTATCATACCACATTTGAATGCTTCCCTATTGAGTCATTCAGATAAATTTGGACAGCTTTTCTATAAATCATGGTATCTTTTCACTACTTGCATATTTTCAGCTCTAAAATTACTAAAAATGATGAGTAATTTCTTCATTTAAATGAGAACTTTCTAAAACTACCAATTTTTAATTCAAAAGGGTATATAAATGCTTTTGTCTCATCAGTTACAGGAAAATGATTTCTAAGTCTCCATATGTGATTCATACATTCATGTAAGATAGTCTAAAGAGAACTGCAAAGAAACTTACTTTGCTAATGTAAAACCGGTAATGCCAATTGTGAAATCGAAAGAATAAAATATTCTAACTATTCACAGAATAGACATTCAGTTAATACAGTTGACTTGTAAAAGTTGAAGTTAGATATGTTCTTTTGTCTCAGTCTTCCTAAAATTTAATTCCATTCGTGTGTATATATGCCAAGTAATGATTGATTTTGTTGACCTTTTGTTTAACTTTTCATGTTTACTTTCTGTTTTAAACATGTTTCATTCCATACTCATTTGTTACCTTTCCTTGTTCTCACTACATTGTTTGGGAAAGAAATACTTTGGTTCACTCTGATATCTTTAATAATAGTCTTAAATGTATATTTAGCTTTTGAACAAGTTGTGAATGTCATGATATCTTGAAGGTTAAAGATGACAACATTCCATTTCCCTATCTTTTGTAAATATCAAAAGTAATGGGGTTGTTATAATAGTCAACTTTGAGTTCTGAAACTGAAGTGGCTGCTGTTATTTTTATGTACTTCATTTTATAGCTTCAAAGTTTCCCTATAAGTACTTTATTGCTCAGTTTCCTCATCAGTAAATTGAAGCCAAAAATACTTGTGTGTTAGGGTTCTTAAGTATTAAGTGCCCTATCCTTCAGCTGAAAGGCCTGGCCTGGCTCATCACATGGGCTTTTCTGTTTTCCATAGTGATACTGGTGTTAACTCCAGCAATACTGTGAGCAGGTAACTCGGATGGGATGTATTCAGTTTTATAGAACAGGAATGGAAGAGGAGTTGGCTATGGATTCCAAAAGCTTAAACATGTAACTAGACACATGTTAGTAGCACATAAATAACGTAGTAATGAAATTAAGATAATTGAGAAAAGAAAGTCCAGTAAAGTTAATCTGCAATTATTTGGGGTTAGGGTGAGGAGGGAGCAATCTTAAGACAATCAATTTAATATACAGCCAATATAAAATGAACTTCTCGGTTATGTTAGCAATTCCAGATGTTTGATGGAATGAAGTAGAATCTGATGTTGGGATTGTAAAATGTGATGACAATAGTAATATGTAAATTGTTTTTATCATCATAACTTGCCTCATTTCCGAAGTCTGGGGCAACTAAAACCATACAGGGCTGAAAACAGTTTTCCTATGGGGCCAACTCCGGTGACCTCAGAAGAATAGTTCTTCCTAGTAATAATGGTTGTGTGTTTTAATAATTTGGGATTTCTAGAAGCTTGATCAAGTTGGAATTTTACTTTGTGATTTATGTTGGTTGTGCATATATATCACAATTTCTCCATGTTTTTCACAGTTTTTACTGAGGTGGTACCAGTTTGAGAAGTGAGACCTCTTAGATGCTGACATTTCTAAATCCAACTCTAGTCTTGTTTGGTTATTTCTGTGGAGTTTTTCTTCAAAAGTGCTGGTAAGAATAATCAGTAACACTGGTGTAGTGTTTGTTTATTTTTGCCCACTTCGATGTGGAATCCAGTTTTGATGTAATATTTGAAAATTAAAACCAGATATGAAGTCCATAAAACATTGTCAAATTATAGAGTGATGGCCAATGATGTACCATAGAAGGTATAAAAAGAGTTAGTTTTTGATACAGTGTTGGTAAATAGATTTTGGTAGATTACACTTATTTGCTTTCACTATAGAATGTGATGTTACTTAGACTATAATCTCTGCACCTTTTCAGTTCATTTAAAGATTAAATGTTTTGGAATGAATCCATTAATGGCGGATGGGTGAAGGAGAGACAGGAGTCAGGCAGGTGGAGGGTATAAAAGGGGTATAAGGGTCATAAAAGGACAGGGTCCACATCGATCAGGAAGTAGAGTTGGCTGCAGATACTATGGGTAATGACAACAGAACGTTTAATTTTATTTCCAGATGTATGAGGTAGGGTATTGCTAATAGTGGGCAGACAGTGGAAGTTGGTTCTGAACACCCTTTCATTTGATGTCAATGAATGAAGATTGTTCAAATATTTTCAAGCATTCCTTTTTTTCTCTTTGTCTTACAAGCATTTCCCATAAGCAAGGACCAAAGAGATTGTGACTGCAGGTAAGATCATGAAGGCTGATAATGTGGTAGTCAGACACCCTCTTGGCTGTATTAACAATGGATTAGATTCTTGTCTGAGTTACTTAATGCTGTGTTTATGTTTTCGTTAAACCTGTTGTGTGGTCTCTGATTATTTTGAAGTTATAGTTTAACCCAAGATTTCAGTTGTCTCTTGGTAGTCACCAAGACTTAATAAAATCACAAGTAAAAATACAAGATTTTTTAGAGTTAGTGTCATTAGAAATTGCACAAGAAACTTCCAGGAGGGCCAGGAGAAGAGATAAGAGATGCATGGATAATATCCTAATGGGATTTGGTTTTATTGGTAAGAGTCCCATGAAATACTGTATGATTTGCAGAGCATATTACTAAATTTGCTCTTTATTAAATACATCCTTCTATCATCATTTTATTTTTCATCCTTATCTGAAATATAAATTACGAATTCACTGACACAGAAGATATCGGCGTAAGGAATGCATTTGTTGGTTGAATGACATGAAAGTAATCAGGACTGGAAGATGGGTATTCCTGGGACAGCAGAGGGGCTGAGGCAGGAAGAGGATGGTCTCATTGATTTGGGGCTGTAAGCTCACCTAGGTTTTGTAGCCTGAGGATTCTTAGTGCCAGGACCTGGGGAGTCATGTTCAGTGGAGTGGCAGTGAAGTCCCTGACTTGTATATTCATCTGCAGCATCTCCCTGTGTCCTCTCCCAGGTCATGAACATGGATAACAGCATCCTAGACACCTGCTGAAGTGGCTCCATCCACAGCATCGCCCTGATGCTGTCATGCTCCCTGCTTTGGGAAGCCAAGTGTGTCTTTGTTTCTCAGGAATAGGACTGACCTGCTGTTTGGCAAGTAATTGCCTGGAATGTTGTTAAGGACTTCTCTTGTGCTCTGAATGTATCACATGGTTTCACCTATTTTATTTATCCCCATTGCATTTTTAAAATCCATGTCTTTATTTACTGATAGGAGTGATATATGGGTGTGTGTTAAATGTAATTGTCCAGCATGAGGACAGTTTGGTCACACCCAGACCAACAGCCTGACTTTTGCACAAGCCAAGTGTCTCCCATGGACAATTAAGGTACCATTTTTAAGAGACCGACTTCTTCATTGGAATCACAAGCCCACAGTTTTTAGTTGAGGTCCCAAAGAAGATCATTTTATGACATGTGTCACGTACAATAAACTATTGGCTTGTTCTCTTTTTCATTGGACCTAGTAGGTATCCTTCTAGACTAGGATGGGAGTTGACATCATCCCAGTGTCCCATCATTTGACTTGACTGCCCTGAACACTTGGGTTGTGGAAGGGACAGTCACACTCTCACCAACATTGGGAGCCATGGTGATGCCATCTTGTAGAATCCATGGTTCCAGCATTTTCTTGGTATCACTGAAATTTTCTTTTGGGATTGGAGTCATAAATGGGAGGTAATAGATTTCACTGTTAACCTCCATTGCACAGATTTTTTGTTGTTGGTTTGATATAGATGCCTGAGTTCACTCGAGGTTTGAACTCTTCCTGGAGAGAACTCACTGCATGGCCCACTCTGTCTCAACAGGCCGGCTTGACACCTAGGACGTTGAACCAGGCCAAGAATGAATGGGTCTTTCAACAACTTAAAGCAATCCATGGTCATTCATCCGCCAGTTCTAATTCCTAGGGGAGAAATAGTTGGCCATTGGTGGTAAAGTGGTTAATAATTTTCTCAGCATATATAAGTTTATGTTGGATTTATTTTATATATATGCCATCATTGTGGTACATGTTTTGTAACTTGATGTTTATAATACTGTGGATGTATTTTCAACCCAATAAATATAACTTATCTGTAGGCTTTTTATTAACTATGTAAAGTTCATACCCTATTGGGTTCATCATTTCTCTGTTTAGGAAATGCAATTTCACTGTTTATTCATGTTGCTGCTGCATATAATGATGTGATGTATGTAATTCTAGTCATGCCCTTGCGTTCCTGATGCTATAACATAGATCTCTAGAAGTGGCAGCTGGAGTTCATCAGTTTTGCATGTTTTAATTTCTGTGGGTCCTGTAGAATCAGCCTTGAACTGTTTCCCAGGCCAGTGCACAGCTGTGGTGCAAGGGCAGTGCTGATTTTCCTAACTTCAACATGAGGGATGATATTGATCCTTTAAGATTTTAGCCAATCTAATAGGTGAAAATGCTATTTTTTGACCTAAGTTTAACTTCAACACTAAATGGCCATGGATAAAATAGAGCAAATAGTGATAGATGATTTATTGCAAACAAACAATAGCCCACCTTTCCTTTTATCACAAGATTCACCCTGGTTTTCAGAGGCAGACACTGTGGACCTTTTCAAAATAAGAGGTTCCTTGGATGTTCATAAACTTCCTAAGAATACATTCCTTTGGTTTTTTTACTTTTGAAATAGTTGTGGATTTAGAGTTTCAAGAATCATACAGAGAACCCCCGTATACTAGTCATCAAAATATTTTTGTCTACAGTGTTGGGTTCTCTTTCTCTTACTTTACCTTGCCTCCTCTGTCCTCCCCTTATTTGCCCTCATTTATTCAGATTTGATTAATTATTTGTTAGTAAGTTGCAGATACTCTCCCCCTTTAACCCCAAATACTTTAGCATTCATTTTCTAGGAGCCTTGGAATCCTCTTATTAAACTCTGGTAGAGTTTTGGAAATCATTGAATATATCAGTAGTAGAAAGTTTTACTTTCATATGTGGTCCATAGTAACATTTTATCAGATGTTCTAGTAATGCTGTTTATTTTTAATAATTATTATTATTAATCCTTACTCATGGATATATTGATTCCAGAGAGAGAGGAAGAGTGGCGGGGAGAGAGACATCAGTAGGCGAGAAGCATAGATCGGTTGCCTCCTGTATGCGCTGTCACTTGGCAACCAAATCCGCAACCCAGGCATGTGCCCTGACCAAGAATCAAACCCGTGACCCTTTGGTTTACAGGATCATGCTCCAACCAACTAAGCCACACTGGCCAGGGTTCTAGCATGTCCTTTACAGCAATTTTTCTCCTCATTCAGGACCCAGAAAAAGAATACTACGTTGAATTGAAGTGTGACATGTTTCTAGTGTCATTTAATCTCAGAACAGGTTCTTATTTGTTGTTTCAGCTTGATGACTTGGGTATGCTTGAAAAGTAATGCCTTACAGTTTTTAAAAAAGTCTCTTAAATTTTGAATTTCTAGTGTTTCTTCAGGAGAAGGATGACATTACACATTTTTGACAGGAGTGCTTCATAATTGGTGTGTGCTCACCTCGGTGATTCATGTCAGGTGGCAAATGATGTCCCTTTGTCCTGTTATTGGTGCTGTCAACTGTGAGCGCTTGGTGTCCCCTGGATGTCTTTCCTTGAAAGTTAAAGTTCATTATGATTACCAACTGTTCGGTGGGGAGATCATTTGAAGCTGTGCACTATTCTTTCTGTTTATCACCAAACTTTGACACCATGGTTTCAGGAGTCGTGGGTGTATCTGAGATTCATTGATGATACTTTGAAATCTGATAGTGGTGTGTACATGAGTTGGTGTTCTGCCCTAAGCAGGAGCTGGTGTAAGCTGACTTGTGAGGAATGAAGGTATTGGTGACTGCTAGGCTAAGCAAGGATAGGGTCATCTGAAGGGTTTAATGAAGTTTTATGTTGAAAGCATGGCATGTAATGTGAGGGTACTTAGAACTTAAGAGATGGAGAATAAAGTACATTTTGGTGACAGATAGACAAGAGCATGTTGTGGGCAATGTGTCCCAGCTCAGGGACATGGTAGTGCCATTGCTGTGACAAGATGCTCAATGGTACTGAGCTGGCCATAAGGTATGGTGGGAAGTTCAGGTTCAGATTAACTCTATATCAATAGTCTACGTAGATGGTAAATCAGCAGTGTTTTCTCTACTTTTGTTTATTTCTTTTTAAATTTTTTTTTATTAATTTTTAGAAGGAAAGGAGGGAGAAAGAGGGAGAGATATCGATGAGTTGCTTCTCTCACGCCCTTACCTAGGGACCTGGCCTACAACCTAGGCATGTGCCCTCACCAGGAATTGAACTTGCCACCTTTTGGTTTTGGTTTTGGTTTTGTGGGCTGATACCCAACCAACTGAGCCACATCAGTTCGGGTTTGTTTGTTATTTCCTTGTTAAGTTTTCATAACTGATGAATCATTTGCACAAAAATGCAGGCTTCTTTGGTAAATGGTTTAACTAGGAGAGGACAATAAGTTAATTCCAAAGCAGAACTTTATAGTTGGGTGGAAATGCTACTTCTCTGTTTATTTTCATAGTTGGAATATTCTCTGCTGCCTGTTCTGTGTACTTTATCATACAGGATCATATAATCCTGGTAGCTTTCCTCAGTTTTCTTCAGAAGATAATTAAACTCTAGAATTGAGATATTTCTTATCAAGAATTATAGGCCCTTACACAGGTTTCACCTCCCATCATGTCTCATTCACCATTTTCCAAGGTAGTGTTCTCACTGAGTGGTTGGGGCAAAAGTCATTGCCCTGTTTAATGGATGTATTGTATTCATGATTAACATGTCAGCTGGTTTGCGTTTGAGATTTTCCAAAATTCAATTTCTACAGCACTCAAGTTTTCTGTCTTCTTATGTACTAATACAAGTCAGGTAAGACAAATCACTACTGATAAATTAGCCAAACTGGAATTAAGGAGGCAAGTGACATGGTAGTTTTGATAGTCAAGAGTAATGGTGTAGTGCTGAGTTGGTGCATGTGGACGTGTGGAGAAGTACTGAGATCTAGGATGTGTTTTGAGAGTGTTGTGAGTCCTGTTTCATAGAGTATTGGGTGCTAGTGGGTGAGATGAGAGCAGGATCTAGATAGGATGGTGATGGTACCTCAGCCACTGAGTGAATGGTGTTACCGCCATGGACCAGGCTGAGGAAGTTAGGTTTCTCCAAATGCATGCTAAGAAAGAGATCTGTTTTGCCAGTTTGATATTTATATTAAACCCATGGATTAAGATGTTGATTTTAGAGGTAGAAGTAGGATTGTGAGCTAATGGGTGGAGATTGGAGATGGAGATATTACTTTGGATTGTTCAGTACACAGCTGTTACTGTTTCCATGGGAGAGGATGAGATGTAAAGATGATGTAGGGGGAGGAATAGGTTCACCTGAGGACCGTGCCTTGGGTGCTCAAGCACTCAGATTTTGAGGAAGGTCTGTGCAAGGGGATGGTCAGAAGTGTCCAGAGTTATTGAGAGAAAACCAGAGTATTAGCTGGCTTTGGCATGGCACTCTTAGAAAGACAGTTATGTCTGATGTTGAGTAGAAGTGTTGTACAGCAGGGGAAAGTATTTATGTTTTATATGGACAAAGACAAATTAGAGGATCCTGTTGGAGTCTGGTTTGCCTTGTAGTGCTTCCCTTGTCAGCCCAGCACAGGCACGCGCTGCTGCCTTGTCAGTTGATTGCATGAATAATAAATAAAGGAGATGATTCTCAGTTGTACAGTCTGAGATCTTGGGTAGCATTCATGATCATGGGAACACAGGACAGAGATGTCTGTATTCCTTACAACTCTTCATTTTTTTCATGATAACCTTTGCATTCCCACTTGCTTTGAGTCTGTCTGCCCCTGTGTTCATTGGCCACAGTAGGACACCTCAAAAAGGCAAGATTGCTGGGTTGTCCCAGAGATACTGGCTTTGGGGAGACGTGGAGGAAAGCCTGTTGAAGAATTGGAATGGTAAGGGGTCACGTGAAAGGAAGAGTAACCACCTAGTCATCAACAAGTGGAAACACAGTGAAGGAAGGTCGTTGCTGGGAATCAAGGAGCAGAGGGAGGAGGGACAAGCAGGAGGTGGAATTTGGAAGGATAGAGGGCCAGGCTGAAGCACCATTTCAGGGACTAGGTCTAGGTTAAGGAGACAACATGGAAGCCGATTTTTCCCATTTGAGTCTGGAATATTTCCAGAAATGTAGTTAAGTACATTGCCATTCCCCAACTAATTAATGGTTTAGAAATGAGTCTGGAAATTTCTTGTCCACCCTGTCGAAATTGCCATCATTTGTGTCGTTTTTTAGTTAAACTTACTGGATGACATTGGTGAACAGTAACATACAGGTTTCAGCTGTGCAATTCTAGGACTCATGAACTGTAGGTTGCATGGTTTGCCCACCTCCATTTCATTTATAACACATTTCGTGCCTCTAACATGTCAGTTGGTGAACTTTGTTTTGTTTCCATGTTGTTCCATGGAAATAATAAGCTCCTATGACGGGGACATTTTCCTGTTCATATTTCACTCTCTATTACCTTCCAGAGCCTAGAATGTCATTGATACACCATTTTATAACCACATTTACTAAACCGTGTGTGTAGAGTGTTAATGAGTGAGGTTTTGATGAAATTAGCCAATCAAGGTCAGGAAAAGAAAATTTCACAGTGACCCATAATGAGGCTGCTCTTTGAAGGTCACAATCATAATTCATGAAGTCATAGGTTCTGGGGACTCTGATGAGCTGGGATGTGCAGATAGAGACTGTAGTATCAGGGAATGGACCGTCCACCTGATAAGGCTTCATGGAGTTACGCATGCCTATTGGTCCTTGTGGAAGTGGTCAAGTTCACCCCTGAATGTCTTTCCTGTCATCATGGTGGGTACCAGCAGAGTCCCTTTCTTCAATCCAGAGACGAAGCATTACAAGGGTGGACATGTTACTCTGGATACAATATGCACGCCACTATTTTTAGAATGACCCTGTAAGAGTAGACTGATCAGTAAGATGTTAAATAGCACCATGTAGCCAGTAATGTCTTTCAGTCATGAGGTGGAATTATTTGGTACAGTCTGTATTGCTGACTCCAAGGAGATCATTCAGTGCTCCCATAAATACTGTGTTTATGTTGCTACCTTTAAACTTTGTAGGCTTTCCAAATTCGCCCATTGTGAATCTGTGTGCTATACTGCTCTGCTAAGTATGATGAGTATTTCCTAAAAGGATGACAGTTACCAACCATCAAGTCTGTGACCCATGTCACCTGTTTACTGTTACTCTTGGGTTTGGAAAGTCTAGAATAGTAAGAATTGACAATTTTATGAGAGTGTGAAGAGGTAAAAAAAAAATACCATCAACAGGGGGCTTTCTAAGGTGTATCACAGAGTGTTGATTTCTAGGATATTAAAATGTTAGGTGAATGGGAGATGTGCCTCCTTCTGTTCTTTTTGGCTTTTAATTGGTTCTGGGTTAGTTGAAGATTTCTTCTGACTCAATTACCTTTAGGAAAATACCACTGCTGGTTCAGTTTGGGAGTAGTGATAAATGCCACAGGAGCCCTATAAAAAAAGTGACTCGTGGTTTTCATTCATAATAATCTGAAACATGCCCAGCACACTCCATCGCTTAGTAGAAATAGTGCCACTGTGCAGTGAACCTTCAGATAGATCCGGGACAAAAGGGACATTGGGGATGAAGCTGTTATTGATTGGTACTAATATTTGAAGTCTCAGGAATTACCCGAGTTCTGTTGCTTTGTCTTCCCACATCACATTCTTCAGTGTTGCATTTACATCCTTGTCCTTCACACTTTTGGCAACATCCGTTCATTTGATGATGTGTGTATTCTGTCTCCTTTTCCCAAACTAGATATAATGAGCTCCTACTTGACAGGGACATTGTGTTCTGTTGCCTCATTTTATACTGTAATGTCAAAAAGTAAGAATTTCATTAGAATTTGTTAATCACATTTATGAAGGAGTGAGTGAGGTCAAAAATCATGAGAGAATATATAGCAATAAAGGAGTCCTAGAGTTACTCAGATGCGCACGTGATGGTCTCTGAGTAATTTACAGTCTCTCATGGTTGACAGTGTTGAAAGAACAAAATATTCACTGATTTTCCCGTGAAATGTAACTTGTAGATACTCTTCTGTCATAAAGTATTCTATTTAATAATGAGTGTAAAACCATAAAAATAGCTGAATTTGGGAAATTAGAAAAGGACCACTGTCGGGGGCCTCCCTCCCAGCTCTCCCACCCATGATGTGTAACTCGGTTTCAGCTTGGCCCCCTCGGTGTTGATAACCCTTTTGGATTTGAGCAGGAAACGGAGGGATGAGGGTTTGGGTCTTCATATTCACTGGGCTAAGAAAACACTGTCGTTGCCCGTGGAAATAAAAGGGCTGCATTTTTCCAGCTATATTACTACTTTTGTGTAATACTGGTTAAGAAATGTGTGTTTCTGAAATTTTACTCGCAGATGTATTCAGGTATGAGTGACAAGTAAAATTGTATGGTATTTCGGTATACAATCGTACATATATAAAGCAATATTTAAAGTTGCTATGCTGTATGTAAATAATGTGACAGAATTTCCCCATCAAGTTTATGAAAACATCCATTGCCTCACACTTGGACTTCCTCTTGGGTGAGAACAACTTTCAATGTTAGTTACAATACAGCATTGCCAACCCTGGTCACTGTGTTACATGTTAGACTAGATCCTCAGGCCCCTTCATCTTGTAACTGAGCATCAACCATCGCTGTTTACCCCACCCCAAGGCCTTGACAGATAATTTTCTACTGTCTTTTTCTATGAGTTTGACTCTTTAAAAAAAATAATTTCCTGTGTATGCAGTGCCAGGCTGTGTTAGGTTTGTTTTGTCTGGCCTATTTCACCTAGCATAGTGTCTTCCAGGTTTATCCAACCACAAATGATAAGATTTCCTTCCTTTTAAGTTTTTTTGTATGTGTGTGTGTCCATATTTTCTTTATCCATTCATCTGTTGGCGGGCACTTCGGTTTTGTTCCTTCATTCACCTCAGCTGTTGTGGATAACGTTGCTGTGAACACAGCTGTGCAGATACTTCTTGAGACTATTTTGTTTGTTTGGGGGGAAATTTCAGTTGTTTTAGATAGTGGTTGTACCAGTTTACATTCTCACCAACAGTGTACAAGGGTTTTCTTTCCTCTACATTCTCACCAGCATTTGTTGTTTCCTTTTATGAGATTATATTTTAGTTATTTAAAGATTTTACTTATAGGGAGGGAGAACGTGAGGGATAAAGGTAACAGTGTGAGGGAGAATCATGGATCGGTTGTCTCTCACATGCCCCCTACCGGGTGCCTGGCCTATGACCCAGGCACCAGGCATGTGTCCTGAGCAGGAATGGAACCAGCAGACTTTGTTTGCAGGATGACGTGAAATGAACTGAACCACGCCACTCGGGGCGTCTCTGGTCTTTCAGACAATAGACATCCCAATGGGTGTCACACAATACCTCCTTGTGCTCTTGATTTGTATTTCCCTCATGATTACTGATGTTGAGCAACTTTGGAAGTACCTGGTGGCCATATGTATATCTTTGAAGAGATGTCTGCATAGGGCCTTGGTCCTTGTCCAACTTTAAATTAGTTTGTTTTTGTTGTCCTTATTGAGTTGGGTTCCTTTCATGTTTTGGGTAGTCACCTTTTATCAAACATGTTGCTTACAAATCCTTCTATTGTATAGATTGCCTTTTTCATTTTTTTCCATGATTCCATTTTCCGAGTAGAACCTTTTTAGTTTAGTGTCATTTCCCTTGTTTAGTTTTGCTTTTGGTGTCAAATCCAGAAGGTCATTGCCAAGATTAATGTCAGGAGTTTAATCTCTGCGTTTTCTTCTTTGAGTTTTATGGTTTCAGGTCTTCCATTGAAGTGTTGAATCCATTTTGAGTTGGTTTTTGTCTGTGGTGTAAAATTGGAGGCCAGTTACATTCTTTTAAATGTAGCTGGCCAGTGTTTTCAACACCATTGTCTGTGTTTTCCAGTTAGGTATTGTTGGCTCTTTTGTTGAAAATAAACTGACCATATATGCATGAGTTTATTGATCACTCCATGATGTTCCATTGATCTAGGTGTCTGTGTACTGCTTTGATTATTAGAGCTTTATAATACAGTTTGAAATCAGGAAGCATGATACCTCTGATGTAGTTTTTTCTCAAGATGGCTTAAATTATCCAGGCTCTGTTGACGTCTCAACAAATTTCAGGGTTTTTTTTCTTTATTTATTTGAAAATCACTATGAGAATTGTGATTGAAATCACATTGAAAATGTAGACATTATGGGTTAGGATTTATTTTTCCAATCCACAAACACAGAAGAGCTTTCCACTTATTTGGGTTCTTTTTAGTTTCTTTCATCAGTGTCATTTAGTTTTCAGTGTAAAGATATTTTTCCTCCGTTAAATATATTTCTAAGCATTTTATTCTTTTTGATGCTGTTGTCAATGAAGTTTTCTTCATTTCTGGCACAGAAACAACTGACTTACATATACTGATTTTATATTCTAGGAGTTCAGTTATCCCTAAAATTTTTTGGTAGAGTCCAAGGTTTCCTGTATACAGTCATGTACCACATAATGACAGCTCAGTCACTGAGCGACCACATCCATGATGGTGGTCCCGTATGTGATACTGGAGCTGAAAAGTTCCTGTTGCCTAGTGATATCATCGCTGTCACCATGTCATCATGTGACACATTACTTGTGTTTGTGGTGATGCTGATGTAAATAAACCTACTGTACTGTAGTTCTCTCAAGTACAGCAGTCTGATTACAGAAGGAGGTGGTGCCTCTGAGGTTCTCAGCTTTTCACCATGAATGTGATGTTATGTTGGGTTACATCCCTCTATATCCACTTGACCGAGAATTATCATTATAACTTGTATTTTGTCAAGTGGTTGTTCTACATGTATTCAGGTGATTGTATTATTTTCATCTTTTTGTTGTTGTTCCTGTGGTGTGTCACACTGATTGATTTATAGATGTTAAATTGGAATAACTTTCACTTCATCATGACGTATGATCCTTGGAATGGATTGTTGAATTGGTTTACTAACATTTCGTTGAGGTTTTTGCACTGATGCTGATGAGGGATATTGGTCTGTAATTTTCTTTATTTGTGGTGTCCTCGTCTGGATTTTTTTATTGGGATACGGCTGGCCTTACAAAATGAATTCGGAAGTGTTGTATTCTCTTCCATTTTTGGAACATGTGAGATGGATTTGTATGAATTCTTCTTGAATTGTTGTGAAGAATGTAGCAGTGAAGATCGGTTCCCAGACTTTTATTTGTGGGGTGGTTGACTGCTGCTTCAGTCTACCTTTTGTAGTAATCTATCCAGATTTTGTATTTTTTGATTTTTTAGTTTTGGTAGGTGTGTATGTAGGAGGTTACCTGTTTATTCAAGTCTGTCACATTCATTAGCGTGTAATTGTTCCTACTGTAGTCTGCACCTCAGCGCACAATCTTTTAGTCCTCAAGGAACCACATACACAAGGGTGGTTCCGTAAGATTATATACAGTAGAGCTGAAAAGTTCCTATTGCCTTCTGACCTAGTAGCCATCCTATGGTTGTAGCACAACATATCACTGTTTTAAAAGTGGTCTTTCAGCTTTTGTTGCCATCGAAAACTGTTTACCTTTCTCCTAATTCTGAACCTTTACTTTGCAGGGTAAAGTGATGTTGGTTAGCGGCTTCTCTCAGCACTTGGGATACATCATCCCATTGCCTGCTCTCCTGCAAGCTTCTGCTGAAAAATCTGCTGCTGGGCTTAAGCTGCTTTTTCTTGCTGATTTTCAAAATGATCTTCTAATCTTTAAGTTTCGACTATTCAATTGTCTCAATAATATGTCTCTGTGTGGGTCTCTTTGAATTCCTCTTCTTCGGTATCCTTTGGCATTCCTGGATGTTGAATGCCTTATATTATGGAAGTTTGTAGCCATCATGTATATAAATGATCCTTGTGAATAAGTTATAAATAAAGAATAAGTAATTTCTCTATCTTCTCCTTGGACCTCTTTGATGTGTACTTTGGTCCGTCTGATGTTGCTCAGTGAATTAGTTCGGCTTCCTTCACTTTGCAATCTATTTTTCTTTTGGCTGCTGTGATGAATTTCACTACCCTGTTTTTGCCAATCCTTTCTTCTGCTTTGCCTACTCTACTGCTAAACTCCTATTGACTGTTGCCGTTCAGTTACTGTGTTCTGTAGCTCTGTGATTTGTTTCTGGCAATTAAAAATTCAACCTCTGTGTAGAAATTCACATTTTGTTTCTGCATTGCTTGTATGATCTCTGATCATCTTGATGAAAGTTGTTTTAAACTTTTATTAGATAAGTTGCTTATCTACATTGTAGGAAGATCTGTTTTCTGGATGTTGTGGTTTTGTTTTGAACACATTTCTTCATTTCTTAATTTTCCTTGACTGTGTGATATCTCTAGGTATTAGGTAACAAAGCCGCCTCTCCCAGTCTTCACAGAATGGTCTTCTGTAGGAGGGGAAGCCTGTCCATCAGCCCCATTCAGGCTCCTGGTTGGCTCTTCGACCTTGGTCATTGTCCCAGCCTTCTTCTTTCCCAGTGGCTCCCAGTATTTGTGGGAACACCAAGACTTGCCAGTGTCTTAAAGGGGAGGTTCATAGTCATCAGCTATAGGAGGGCCATATAGAAGCTGTCCCTCAGGTAGCAGCTGGGAAAGTGTGTAATTGACTCCCTTCCGAGGGAGAAACTAAGAGATGGATGCTTTTGCCTGCCTACTCTGTGGTGGGCCTGAGTGGAAAGTGACAGGGGTCAGGAGTGGTGGGGAGATGGGAATGCTCCTGTGCCTATTAAGAACTCTTTCTTTGTTCCCACCAGTCCTGTGGCACTTGTGGATGCAAGCCCACTTGGCTGTTAGAGCCACATCATCTAGGGACTTTCAGGGGGCTGTTGCAAAAGCTGGGGTGCCAGATGAGTGTCGAACTTCCTTCCAGGAAAATGTTCGTAAGTTAGTTTTATTATTGGAGTGGGCTAGAGGGGCAGGGGGACAGGTGTCTTCCTCCTTCCCTGGTCTCTGGAGTAAATGGCAACAGACCCCAGTGCCTACTCAGTTAGAAGGCTGGCCTCCTGGTGGCAGCTTTTTTGTTGTTGTTGTTTAAAGAAATCATTGTTAAGAGAGTAGAAGGGAGTGAGAAACAGAAATAACCGATGTGAGAGAGAAACATTGATCGGGGGCATCAATCTGGCCTATAACCCAGGCGTATGCCCCAACTGGGAGTTGGTGACCTTTTAGGTTTGTGGGACAATGCTCAACCCACTGAGCCCCACTGGCTGGGAAAGGCAGCAGCTTTTAAAGTTAGCCGAGAAAGTTCTTCAGGGAAAGACTCGAGGTGGGTCGTTGTGCTTGCTGCTCTGCGCTCAGCCCTGGGGTGGACATAGAATTGTGGTTTGCCTTCTTCCCCACTTTTACTTCAAAGATAATGTCCCATGGTTTTCTGGTCTTTATTGGATATAACCATTTATTTCTTCGATTAGTTGGTATACAAAATAGTGGAAACGTAAGTTTTGGTTAGCTAGATAGGATTTGATAGAGGCTTTACAGGTTATGAAGAACTCCAAAGGCGTGTTTTATGTCTTGCTCTCTGTTTGCTTCACAGTTTTGATAAAATGAGCTCCTTTGACAGGGAATTGCTTGTACACTTGTCTCACCCCGAGAGTCATACAGAAATAACCACATAATTTTAGGTGGCTAGTTTAGCTTTTATGGCATTTACAGTGAAAGAATAAGTTAGAGAGGTAATGGTACAGATAAAAGCCAATGTAGAAATAATGGTGTGAGTCAATGATAGTGATATCATTTCATTTATTTAATTGACAATACTACCATTGTATGACTGCAGGGATGGGGGATCTCAGGCAAATGTGCTGTGTTGTGCACATTTCCTGTGAGTCACGCAGAATCCATCCAGCTCTTGAATTATGTTTTTATTTGTTTAAGACCTATGTAGTTTTACTGAAAACCTCTGAATTTCAGGGAGATGCATGTAGTCTTCTATAATTGTATCCTACGTGATTTGAAAGGTGTTTTTACACAACATGACTTCTGCATGTCGTGGTGTCGTTAACGTACGCCATCACCTAGACATCTGCTGTCCTGTAATCTTAGAAACTTAGAAAGTCTTATAGTATATGTGTCAGATATTTGTGTCGATGGAGACAGAAGCACTCAGTTTTGAGAAACTTTGCTCTTTCATCTGTCAGTTTGCCTTTCATTACCTGTCTGTGGATCTCTGCGTATCCACCATCTACTTATCTACCCATTATTCGTCATATTATCCACTTGTCTATTCATCACTTCTGCCATTAGATACACAAGTCAAAGGAGGATGGCAATGGCAAACCAAGGGAGTCGCCGCACAGTGGTGAAAGTGGTCTCTGAGGTGATGATGGATAGGAGGAGGATAAAGGGGAGAGTGAGGACTCTGGACCCCCCTCCCAGCACGAACTCCAAACTTACTACTATACTTGATTTGATTAAAATAGATCCGCCTCTATTTTATGTCAGTCTCACAGGAGAAAATTTAGATTAAATGCGAGGACATTGTGGTTTCAATCCTGCTAGATCCTGTATTTAAAACTTTTTTACTGACATGTAATTATATCTCCGCAGTCTGTTAAGCTAGACCACGGATTGGCAGACATTTCCAGTAAAGGACCAGATGACAGGAAGGTCCAGTCTTGCAGACTTTGTAGTCTGTGTTACAGCTAGTGTACTCTGCTGTTACTGTGTTAAAGCCGCCAAACACAGTGTGTAATGGAATGAGTCTGGCTGTGTGTATTTCAGTAAAACTTTATTTTCAACACAGGCTACAGGCATGAATCTACCAACCCCTGAATGTTAGAGCAGTGGCTGAAACCAAAATCAACTCAACCACATGGTTAAAATATTTGAGTCTTATTTCCCATATTACTTTTATGAAGAATCATTATAGCTCCTTACTCCCCTTCATAAGAGAATGCTGCAAATGAGTATTAGTGGCCAGCATAATCTAAACCATGTAAAACCCCACTGTGTAAGGGATTGGAGTGATACAAGCCCTGTCTAGTTATAACCAATAGATGGTAACATTTCTCCCACCTTCCACCTGTAAGGTGCCCAAGTTAGTGTCGAAAATCCTGCTGGCCTCTTTTTCCCCTTGGGTATAGTTTGAATCGAAAGGTGGTCTGTCCACTTCCTTGCCGGTGTCCACTCTCCTTGGGCACTGACTTTAGTCTGTTCTGACTTCATCTGAGCCCTTGAAAGTGGTTCAGCATCTCAGAATAACATTTGTTTATTCCAAGGGTGTAATTCAACCTTGTTTGTCGAAATTTAAGAGTCAACAATACAGGTTCGGGCAAAAGTAGGTTCATAGTTGTATGTAGACAAAACACAGTTTATTCCTGCAGTGTTATTTATTGATTATTGTAGTATTTTCCACATGAACAACTATAAATCTACTTTTACTCACTCTTGTATATGAGCGAAGCCACTGTAGACAATCTTTAATCCAAGTAAAATGTGATTTCCACATTGGCTCTTGTTTGTTCATAGCTACATTGGAGGGTTTAGAGGAGAGAAAGAGAATCTACAACCCGCCAACTGAAAATTCAATTGGGGCAACTTCATATTTTATAGTGAATTAAAAATACATGTGTATGGTTCCTTGAAACTTAAGTGACAAATTTATTGTTAATAGTCTGTGAAAGGCTAACTCAAATTAATTAGAAAAACACAAGTATCCCAGTCTCACAGTAGGAAAGCCCCCTAACATACCAGTTCATAACAGGAGAGTACTGTGCATGGCCAAGAGCGTATGGAATAATTATAATAGTAAATATGAATTAAATGTGTGTGCACTCACACACACAGTGAAACAAATCAACAATTGCTTGCCTTTTTCACCTATCAGATTAAGACATAACAATTTGTAGAGAATTTTGGACCCCTGGTATGTTAAAAATCTTGCCAGGAGACAGTGGAAGATATATATTAGATGGAAATGAGTATATTTTGATGACCAATTTCAGTTTTAGAAATTTACCTAGAAGTAATAGGTAGTGTTAAAAAACGTATGTAAACCCAAGAGTCCTTGTTGTAGCCTTAGTTATACTTGTAAAATTAGAAGTAACCTGTTATCAAGCACTAATGCTTGGGGTATTAGTGATCCATTTAGCCAATTGGGTTGTATTTAATTATATGTAGTAATGTATGTTCAAATTAATTGTGAAGATCTAGGTTTTTTTAAACTTCATTTTTCCACCAGGTACTGGATTCCTAATTCTGTTTTAGGCAATAATGTTGTAGTTCATTCATGTGAAATGATACATGCTTGTGCTTCTTTGGATATGGTCAATAAACGAATTTTATGGGAAGAATATTAAAAAATGGTGATAGTGATTTCTGGTCATTATTTGACTTTCATTGTGTGGGTATTGTGCATAGTTTCAAATATGTACTTCAGTTCTGTGTAGCACTTCGTGAGTTTTTAGGGTGTGTACCACACACTGAGGTAAACAGTATTTCATGCATTACCTCATTTAATTGTTTCCAATAATCATGCTGGGCAGGATATTTATTCCTTTTTTGAACAATAAATAGATAGCATGATTATGTAATTCATCCTACTCTTCACAGCTTATTAAAAAATCCATATAGTGTCACAGCCTTTGAAAGGTAATAATTAGAAGTAGTTCTATTTTGCTAGATTGATTGAGCAAAATCATGTGTTTCGGGGGGAAATGCATGTTTCCAAGGCCATAGCTATTTTCCCTTTGGCTTTAGGTCTGAGTCTCGAGAATTCGCAGTGCAGTTCCTCAGGTTAAAATGTGTAAATGTTGAGAGTGCAGAAATAGGAGAGAGGCATGAAGAGGACACTGATTTGTGGGAAAATTTATGGTATAAATCTGCAAAAATAACCTCCAGAAATACGGGGTGCTCATGCATAGGAGATAGACCACTGTGTTCCTCAGCAGGGACCAAGTCACAGAGCGCTGGGGTGTGGTGGGGACACAGATCGAAGTCCGAGAGAAATGACCGATATGGGGAGTGTCACTAAACGGAACAGGCTATGGAACAGACCAGTGACCGTCAGTATCCAGACACATGCTGAGGAGCGTGGCGACAAGCCCATGAGGATCTCAGAGTGAACAGGCACTCCCTAAACAATGTAAATACAAATGTCAGAATCTGTTGGAATATTGTTTCTAATTGTAATTTACAAGTGACTGTGTGGTTTTGATTCTACACTGTCTACCCCCTTTGAATGTTTTCCACTATGAGTTCATTTCCCCCCAGTTCTCTCTACTCATTCTAACAGTTTCTAAACATAACCTCTTCTGTATTGGAAAGTACAATGAATAATTCTGATCTACCAGCTGGAACATTGGTGAAGATAACAGCAAGCAGGGGGTTTAGTACATAAGTCCCTAAGTATGTCACAACAGTGGCTAAAAAGCATTTAGAAACGTAACTGATGCGTAAAGTGTAAGGCATGTGCTATGCTCTTCTAACTTCTCCCTTTTATTTCCTGGTGTTCAGAGGGAAGTGGACTATATGAGATGCCCACAGCTGGGCTCTGGAGTGTTGACAGTCCTGGAGGAGGAAGATCAGAACAGGAGACAGGAGTGAAGGATGGCTGAAGCTGTCTGTCACAGAGGCATGAGGGACAACCAGCTGGGAGCCACCTCTGCCTTTGATACAATTTGGCTGTGTTTAAACATGGTTACTGTCTTCAAGGATGAGGAAACCATTAATGGTGGTAAGATATTTATAATGTTAAACTAACATGTGAATGAATGAAGGAATGAGTGGGCAAATAGGATAAAATGGGTAAACAGGAAAAAGTAAAGTTCTTCATTTCAGAAAACTAACAAAGGATGCTAAAAATCAACATTTGGCAATAATAGTTTCAACCAGGAACCATTGTAGGATGCTACAACTTCTGGAAGAAACTTTGAGGAGAAATGGTATTTTTATGGTCTGTAGCTGTCTGTTTCATAATATACTTCTCAGTTACAAAGAGAAGACAACACTACATGGAGAACCTGGCAGACACTCCCTGAATTAAGAGGTGAAAGTTCCCACAGTGATGTGATATCTGAGAATAACATTCATTTCTGTAACATCTCGGGCAAAAGTGGGTGAACCTTAATCTATGGGGAAGCATCAGGCTCAAGTTGAGTGACACTCTCCGAAACAAAAGGTAGCCTTTAGTCTTCAAACATGTACACACATTTTTTTAATACTCACCTCCGAACATTTTCATTGCTTCTAGAGAGGAAGGGACAGGGAAAGAAACAATGGATCTGTTGCCCCAACTGGGGATTGAAAGTATAAATGCCCTGACCACAAATCAAACCCACAAAATTTTGCTTGCTGGGACGATGCTTCAACCAACTGAGCCACACTGGCCAGGGGCAGTCTTCAAATATGTTATTATCACTGAAGAAATGTTCCATAGCACTAAGACATGAAAACTGAATTGATTCAGGACTTTTGTATAAGATACTAAAGGGAATATAGGTACAATTTTAAGAAACATCATGCTTCCTTCATTTTATTCCTCTTTTGTCTGACCCCTCTAATTTCCATTTTCATTTGGTTCTTTTTATAATTTCCATTTAATTAATAAAACTCTTTTGTCTGTGTTTGTATTCTTATCATTGTTACCCCAGCTTGTGTATATGCTCTTTGTAATACATTTCCAAAGTTACTTCTACAACATGTGTCTCACAGCACCCTTGTGTATGTCCTTCCTTTTCTCCATCCCAGAGCATTCTCATCAAGTCTTTATTTGATGGAATACAACTATAGAATTTCTCATTCAAAGGTAAAATTGCTACATCCCTAATTCACATAATGTGGTAGACATGATTACTGGCTGTTGCAGAGTGAGGAACATAGAGGAGAAATGAGTGTTCAAATGCCAAAGGTGATAAACATGCAACTTGATTTGTGTGGCAAGACTCGAAGTGTGGGTATGCCCATAGGATAAATAATAAAAACAGACCTACCCAACTCCTGTACTTTATTTTTAAATGAATGTCCTGTATTTTCTGATCTGATTTACGTTCCTTGCTGTTTTGCTGCAGGTCAAAGTCTATACCCATTTCTGCACTTCAGGAAAGAGGTGAGCTACTGTAGGGTCCTTTTAAAATGGTGTGTGTGTGTGTTCTGGCCAGTGATGTCAGTACTTGGAAGACCGAGCCTGAAAAATATCAAGGTTCAGTGGAGAGTATTTTATGGTAGATTCTTCTCCTCCAGCAGTATGCATGTGCCTGCTTCGTCAAAAGAATCTACAGTATTGATTCTTTTATTAAAAAAAAAATCTCTGTTTGAGGTCCACGTTTAGAATGTCCACTGCACGTTTCCCACTGTTTCTTCAGAAGGCCGTAGGCGGTCAGCATGCACCTTAGGGGCCTAGCCGTGGCAGTGCCTGTGTGGTGGCAGGTTCCTACTGGATCAGGGACAAGCACAGCTGTCTGAGAATGCTGAGGGACTCATTCCACATGTCTGTCTGAGGTGCAGATGAGTGGCCCTCAGCCAGGACCAGTGAGACTCTCAGACTCTGGCTCTGGTGACCTGTCCATGGCAGCATCACCAGTAGTGTCCCAGCTAATGAGACCATGTGCACCGTCAGGTGTGTGCAGTGACCCAGGACTGGCTCCAGGTTGCTCCCTCTGAACAGAAAGTTGCAGAGAGATAGGTGTGTGCAGGAAACACCTTCTGCAATCATGAATGAGAGTGTGAACAACATTGGATGAGTAAGGGGACGAGCTATTGTGGTGGATGTTGGGGGAGTTAGGGAGTGGAACCCAGCGTCTCTGTTATGTATTGACAGTGGAATCAATTTTTGTGTTTTGATATTTCTGCTGTGGAGTACGTTTCGAGCTTACATCTTTGCTTCTGTTCTGTCATTTTTTTTCTGAGGTGGAAGGGCTGAGGAAAGTCCCCCCTTTGAGAGAGCAGAGGTGAGGAGCTACAGCAGGATCCTTTGACGTTGATGTCTGCCTTGGGCTCCACATGATCTCCTGAGGTTGCTGTGTTACTCTCTTGTGCTTCACCGGAAGAGATGTGTCTTCATCAATTGGTCACTTTCATGGTGAGTGTCTTCATCCTCATTTCTGAGTTTTAAATTTTACTTTATATAAGTTTAAGTAGACTGACGTAGGATTTTGGAAAAATTTTTTTTTTACAATTTCGTATTTCATTGTGATATGCTTTTGCAAGAATAAGCTACATTTCCTTTTGGTGTCCCTGGGCCATGTTGCAAGACATGCTGTCTTGAGACACGTTAAATAAACAACACTAATGAAAACCGATGAACAAAAAAGAGGTTATAAGTAAACTTACAATTTTGTGTTAGGCTGCATTCATAGCCATCCTGGGCCGCATGTGCCCCTTGGGCCATGGGATGCACACCCCTGCAGTGAATTATGATGGTGTCAGAATGTTGACCCATATTTAAGGGCGTCATATTAAAATCATCTTGATCAGATCTATAACATCATTATGTAGTTCATTGCTACTCTTTGCATCATTAAGATTTGTCTTTAGCTAGCTTTTTGGATTTGGAAAATTATATGTTAAATTTTGAGATCATTCTAAGGTCATGAAGATTTTAAATGATAAAGAACCACAAAGTATTTCATTTTTTCTGAAAAACAGCAGTATTCAACATTCCGTGCTCGGTTGGCCCCAAAAAGGTTATTAGCTTGTGTTAAGTGGAGTGGGAATAAATTTCATGTATTAAATCATTAATTGTTACTTGTTGAAATGGAAACATCCATCAATAAGAATAGTGGTCTCTATATTCTTTGGCAACATTGTGCAGAAGGTTTTGTCACCTCTGCAGGTTGATGTTTAATATGTTAGGAATAGATGAGTTCAGTTTTTATCTTGACAAAGTTCTTGTCACAGACTTCTTCAAGTGGTGTTGTATTCAAGTCCGTTAATTTATTAATTAATTCAAATCTGTGCAATCACTGCTCCAGAACATGGCAAGGTCATTCAGATGAGCTCAAATATTAATAAAATAGCATTCCAAAGAAACATCACATTAGGCTTCTTTCTAGGTATTTTATTCTTATACTTATTTTGATATTAGAGGTCTTTTTTTTTTAAGTTTTTATACAGTAGATTCCATCTTTTTTTTTTCTTTCGGTGTACATTTCTTTGAATTTTTAAACATGTAGATTAGTGTGACCAATGTCATCAGGATACAGAGCTAGTGTAATTGTTTGCCTTTAATTGGCCTTTAATTGTGGCCCCAGATGACCTTGGTCCTCTATGGTCATACCTTCCTCCTGATCTTAACTCATGGCAACCACTAACACTTTCTTTGTATCTATTTAGTTTTTGTCTTTCAAGAATGTTATGTAAATGAATTCATGCATTGTGTTAACATTTGGGGCTATTTCAGTCAATGTAATTCCCGAGAACTAGTCTTTTCATCCTTGTCTTTTCATTAAACAGAGTTTTTCTCACAGCAAAAGTTTATAATTTTGATAAAATCCAAGTCGTCATTTTTTTAATGGATTATACTTTTGGTTACACGTTTAATAGCTGTTCAGCTAACTGTAGGTAATAAAGAGAGAAATATCAATGTATGGTTGCCTCTCATGCATCCCTTGCTGGGAACTGGCCTGCAACCCAGGCATGTGCCCTGACTGGGAATCGAACTGGGATCCTTTGATTCACAGGCCTGCGCTCAATCCACTGAGATATACCAGAGAGGTCAGCCTGGATCTTTTGAGTTTATCCTACATGGAGTTCATTGGACTGCCTGTATAGGTTGATTATCATTTTTCATCAGCTTTGGGAAGTTTTGGCCATTACCATGTGAAATGTGCCTTTTGTTCCTTTCTCTGCCCTTGTCATTTGTGACACTTACTAATATTAGTGTAGGTTCCCTTATAGTACTTGTTGGATAATTTTTCTTCCTGTTCCTTTTCCTGGATAATGTAATTGACATATTTTAAATTTATTTTATTTATGAATGAATGTATTTTTGTAGTGTTTTTATGCTCCCACCTTTGCCAATTTCACTTTCCATGTTTTCCAGTTACTAGTGAATGTCAAGGCATATTTCAGTGAGTTTATTTGCCACGTGTATGTCTTAATTGGAAAAATGTCTGTTACTTTAAACTTTTTATTTGGGTTGTTTGTCCTCTTGTTGAGTTGAAAGAGTTCATTATATATTATGAAAACACATGCTTATAAGAGATAATAATTTGAAATTTTTTTCTGTATGTCAGTGGGTTGTATTTTCTCTACATAAATGGTGTCCATAAAACATATCATATATTAATGTCAATAAAGTAAACTTACATATATTTTTGTTAACTATTTTTGATGGAGATATTTATTGTTTCTATTACTGTTTTCATGATGAATTGTCTGTTCATTTATCCTTTGTAATAGAACTGTGACAAGGAATGGGGATATGTTTAATCCCATGTTGCGATTGATAAAATTTAAAATGTTTAAGACTGTTTTGCTTGAAGATACCTGAGAAGCCTGTGCACATGATACTTGAGTGTATTTCTTGAAGTTTTGGGTTCTAGTTGGTAAGATGTTACTTTGACAAGTGGTACTTGAACGTTGTTAGGAGTCACTGTAATGAAGTCCAGAGGTGGAGGAAAACCAAGATGGCTGAATGGGAATGTGCCCTGTTCCCATCACAGATTTCTGTGGGACGTGAAGTACATAAAACAACAAACTGGCTCAAGTGATGTATTGTCCATGACTGACCCTTACGGGGAGCCTGCCGGGAAGTAACTTTCTCAAATATGCATGATTTCTCCAAACTGGGCTGGTGGACGTGACAAGCGAGGTTTTCCATTGGCCAACAAAAGAAGACCTTTCTGTTCTTTAGTGAATGGAGGTGTTTGGACATCCTGGAACAAAAACTATGGTCCTGGGTGTGCACCATGCCTTGTGATTGCTCACCAAGTAAGCATCCCTCAGCCCCGAGTTCTGCCATTCGCTTGAAGACTTCATAGTCCTGCTAGAAAGACTATAGGAGTGTCTCCAGTGGTGGGTGGGGGCTTCACTCCAACAGCGGACGGACAGTTTCACTTGTTCACTGGCTCAGATCTGGATTCTCAGGCTTCTAGAGAACTGGGGTGTCATTGAGTTCCAAGAAGACCTGTGGAGTCTGCTGCTCTGAATCTCTCTGCATCGCAGAATGTGACCAGATGGATGACAACTCCCTCCTGGGGTTCAGGGTCATGGTGAGTAAAGACCACAGTTGTTCTCCGGTTTCCTTCTGTTCTGCTGAGGGAATTGAGGAATGGATGCCTGTCGAGAAGTCATTCAGTCACTTAAGATTCACAAGGGCAACTTGGGCCCTGTGCAAATATCGGTTGCCAACCTTCACATTGGTGGTTTGTTGTTTCTGTGGTTGGTGGGTTTCCATCCGGAGAAGTTCACCTGCAGAGGTTGCATGGAGACAATGGGCAGGGAGACATCAAATTCATAGTCAGGAGGGACTGTGCCAAAAATGGCTGTGAGTCGCTCAGACGGAGCAGTTGCAGAGGAGCCTATACGCCACTTTAGAAGTCTCTTGAGGTCAGAGTTGGATCCTGTCTCTAAAGGCCCCGTGTTTCGTTGGTCAGAAGCAGGGTGTGAGGCTAGGGATCTGGCTTACTGCCGTGCTTGTTCAGGAACTGAGTCCTCTGTCAGGACCATGTGTGCATGTACCTGTGTAACTGCCTGCCTCACGGTGACACGCACACCTGCACTCACTGGAGAAAGGTGCGTGTGGATTGGTCAGGAAGTTAAGCATTTCTCAAACCTTCGTTTTTTGACTTGCATTAGGATTTCATAGACATACCTGTGGCAGCCTGTCCCTGTGTCTCCAATGTTGTGGGGTTTCGCTGTATAAGTGGATGGACTGTTTCTCTGCTCAGTGGCTGAGATCTGGAAATCTCCAAGCAGGTGTAGGTTACTGAGGTCACTGGCTCTCTAAAGTGAGCCTCACAGCCAGCCTTGCTATAACATGGCCTTCATCGCAGAACGTGCTCAGATCGATGATGACCCCGTCACAAAGCATTTCTTGGAAAAGCTGAACAAACTGTTGTTCTCATCGGATCTGAGGTCCAGCATGTGGAGGCCCAAGGCAGGAAGGAGAGAGGGACAGTTTCCACCTTGTCACTCTCCTGCATGTTCCACCCAGGGCCTCTTATATACCTGCTTGAATTACTGTGAATATGTTCACTGTGTTAGCTGCTGAGTACATTTTTCAAATATGCATGTGATTTTTCCACACTTCTCAGGTGGAGTGGCTGTGTGAGCTCACCGTCAGCCAGGAAGATACAACCTGACTTTTCCTTTTTGATGATCAGAGGTGCTCGGAAGTCCTGGAGGGAGTGTGGCCCCATGCGTGTACTGTGTCTTTGTAGCCCTCCAGAAGGTAAGATTGCCTCTGACTTATGTTCTGCTACTTCTGATAGGATTTCACAGACCAACTGTGGCTGCCTGTCCACATGTCACCCAGTGGCATGTGGTTTTTGCTCAAGAGTGGACTCACTGTCCCTCTTTATCAGTGGCTGGGATCTGGATGACTCAGGACAGTGTAGGACACTGAGGTCATGATCTCACTAAGTGAGATGCCCAGCCGGACTTGCTCACATGTCCTGGATTTTAGAACATGCTTGGATCGATGATGACCCCCTCACAAAGCATTCCTTGGAAAAGCTGAACAAAATGAGTGAGAACTCCAACCGTCGTTCTCATCGGATCTGAGGTCCAGCATGTGGATGCCCAGGGCAGGTGGGAGAGAGGGACAGCTGCCCAGCAATCACGTTCATGCATGTTCCACACAGCAGCCTCTTCACTTACTGTTTGTATTTTCGCTGCATTATTTGGCTGTTTAATATGGGTGGTGTTTGGGTGAACAGGCAGTCATTCTGTCTTCTGAGCTAGCACACATTTTAGTCCCAACACAGGTATGGGTACAGTGTGGCTGTGGGACAGGCCTATTGAGTCCATGGTCTGGAAGTGTTCTAACCCAGTTCTTGCTAGAGACTCAGGACTTGGGGCTCTGCGTCAGGAGCCAAAGAGCTGAAGCTTCCGTGATTTCTGATTAGAGTCCTAAGGCTGGCAGTTTGGGGAACCTGTTCTTGACTTAAGTCGCGGACCTGAAATTGTAGCTAGGCTGGGAATGGGGGATGTGAACAGTGGGCTGATAGGTCCTGATGTGCAGTTGGCAGCTCCTCTGACTGAGCTGCTCACCCAACATGGCCACCCAGGGACTGTGCTGTGGTCGTACGTTTGAAATGAAGATGGAGTGGTGACCGATGGCTGAGGAGGACAGGTCATCTTGTGGTTCCAGGGCTTCTGTGGGTTGTACTGTCCCATTGTGTTCCTGCTGGCCTCATCATCATCAGCTCGCAGGAACCTCTCAGGGTTGTGATGGGGTGGACTGCGTGGGTGTCGGTCGCACTCAGGAGAAACTTTGGTGTCCCTGCTGTTGGTATTGTACTATCTGACCCTTGCTCCTTTACTGATTCAGTTCCAGAAAAATGGCATCTGGTTTTATTCCTCGTATCTTGGTCATGGTCCAGTGTCCCCAATGCCCATTTCCTATTCTGAGTTGCTGGCCAGAACTCCTTTGTCCTTTTTCACCCTGGTAGGAGGTTTGCCAGACTAAGCTGCTAGTTAGGAAGGAGTTGTTTACTTGGTTTAGGTCGGATTGTGTGCTGCAGAGGGATTGAAATGTATCATTTGATGCCAGTCTGTGGGCATGTCAGAGCATTTGAGAGCCAAGATCCACAGCACACAGCTGTGAACAGGTTTCTGCCTTGGAAAATGTATCATGCATTGTGATTTCTTCCTCCTGTCTTTGTGTGTGGTGATTGGAGCACTGTGAGGTCAAGGGCAGAGCTACCGTGCAGAGAGACATCATAACCTTGAATCTCGTGGGGTTGCCATATGCGCTGTTGATACCTTTACCACTCTGCTCTGTGCTGGTCACTGCTGCCCGGGTTGGCCCACTTTGGGGGGACTTGCCATACAGCCACGAGAAGGCTGCTTTCACCAACAAACCCTTAGTGTTTGAACGTTTTTTGAATGTCAGAGCCCTGAATTCCTCTGCATGGGAATGTTGGTCTCTGGGTGCAAACACAGACTGGTTGTCATTGTGCTCGCTGCCTGAGTCACGGCAGGTGAAGACGCCAATACCCCTCTGGGTTCACGTTGGCCCAGGGCGGGCCTTTGGCTCATTGTTCCTAAAAAGGTGACTTGGCTGAAGTTATTTGACTCCTCTCGGGCCTCGGTAGCTGGTGTGGTCCCGGCACCAAGTGTGCTGTCAGTGGTCATTTTCTCTTCGTTTCCTGTGTTCCCAGTCAGGGGCAGGTCATGTGTGAGCATGTGCTGGACCTCAGCATTCGAGTTGACTTCCTCTGCACTGTCATCAGAGCATTCTAAGCAGTGGTTTGCCCTTCAGTGTACAAGGAATGGATATGGCAGAGGGGCCCCTGGCACATGTTTGGGGCCTCTTTGGTCAAAAAGTTACTTTAGTTTTTTTGAAGCAATGGGTTTTTCTTCGATGGCAGGCAGGGATTGTGACTAGCAGTCAGTGCCCAGGGCTGGCTGGTTCAGATGAGGAGGCCTCTGCCCATGAACACATGCAACATATTTGCACACTGACCCACACGCATGGCACCATAGAAGCCCTGAGTTATACGTCAGGGACAGAAGTAGGTGACAATGCGATGCAAGGAGAGGATGTCATGAATTAATTGCCTGAGTACCTGGGTACATAACTGAAATGCATGTATGTTTCTGTCCACTTCTCAGATGGAGCTGCAGCACAAGGTTCTTTGTCGGCGGAGAAATGAACACCTGCCTCTCCCTGAATGACTGAGGTCCCTGGGAGTCCCAGAAGAGGTGTGTCGCTGAGTGAGCACCGGGCCTGCAGACCGTTTGGGAAGGTAATGTTCCTTTGGTCCCAATTCAGCCATGACTTATCAAATTTTTAGAGGTGGCTTGTTTGGTTGTCCTGAGTGGCACGTGGGGTTCCCCTCCAAGAGTGATCACGTGTCCCTCTTCCTCAGTGGATGAGACGTGAAACCTGCAGGCAACTGGAGGAGGTTGAGGCCATTGAGTCACCTGGTGAACCACCCAGCCAGCCTTGCTAAATTACCCGGTGTGTCATAACATGCCCGGATCAATGATGATTTACTCAAAAGCATTCCTTGGAAAGCTGAACAAGATGAGTGAGAACTCCACTCTGTCTTTCTCGTTGGATCTAAGGTCTAGCCCGTTGAGGCCCCAGGGTAGGAGGAGGGAGGAACAGCTTCCCCTACATCACACTCATGCACGCTGACCGATGTGCACGGTATTGCACAAGCCTCCCATCGCATGGCAGGGACAGAAGTAGGCAACAGTCAACACAAGGGCTGCTAAGGGGGGGGGTGGATGACATGGATTGGACCTCCTGTGGTTCTCCATTGTGAATGTTTTCCTGTCCACTTCTCAGGTGGAGCTGTAGCGCACATTTCTTCATTAGCCAAGAGGAGAAGACCGCTCTTGCTTAGGATGTACGAGGCTCACGGTGTGTGCACACTGCACCTGGGTGTCACTCAGGACAATAAGCATTCCTTCTCTCTGAGTTAAGCCATTAGCTTCCGGAGTTTTTAGAGCTGCCAGAGGTGGCCTATTTGTGTGTCCTGAATGGCACGTGAGGTCTCCCTCTAAGAGTGGGTGGACTGTTTCCTTGTTCAGTGGCTGGGATCTGGTTGCTCCAGCTTGTTGGAAGACTCTGACGTTGTTGCCTCATCCTGCAAGCCAGCCAGCAAACCTGTTAAAAGACGCAGTTTGCCAAAACGTGCTCGGATCAATGATGACCCCCTCACAATGCATTCCTTGGAAAAGCTGAACAAAATGAGTGAGAACTTCAACCGTCGTTCTCATCGGATCTGAGGTCCAGCATGTGGAGGGTCAGGGCAGGCAGGAGTGATGGACCAGTTGCCCCTTGGTCACACTCATGGACACTCCACCCAGGGCCTCGGGATCAGGGATCTTCCTAACTTGGTGTGAGGATTCTCAGTGGGTTAATTGAAAATTTGTCTTTGATGGATTTGGGGGGAGTGGCCAGTCTTTACCCTGTCAGCTAGCACATACTGTAGTTGTAAAGTCATATATAGTAGCTGCTGCAGTGGCCCATAGGGTCTTTGGCACATTTTAGGAACCGTTTCAGGTCAAAAAGTTGTCTTTCTATGTTTTTTACTGAAATCGTCTTCTTTTGATGGCAGGTAGGGCTTGTGGCCTGCAATCAGTGCTATGATTTGTTCAGCTGAGGTGGCCTTTGTCCATGAACACATTTACTAACCACCTTATTTGCATGGCAGGACACAAGCATTCAGGTGTGCATCAGGGTCGCAGAGTGGGTGACAGTCAGTTGCAAGGCCCACTGTGGGGGAGAGGGTGACATAAATTGGACTTAGGCACATTACTTAAATGCACATTTCTGTCCGCTTTTCAGGTGGAGCTGCAGCGCAAGGTTCTTCATGATCAAGAAAAGACTTGTCTCTCCCTGGATGACCTATGTCCCTGAGAGTCTCAGATGTGGTTTGGCCCTGAGTGATCACCATTATGGGGCACCATCCAGGAAGGTCAGTGTTCATCTTGCTCCAAGTTCAGATATTAACATTCAGATTTCTTAGAGCTGCTTAAGGTGGCTTCTTTGAATGCCTTGCATGCCATGTGTGGTGCCCTTGCAAGAGTGGACTGCATGTCCCTTTTGCTCAGTGGCTGGGATGTGGATCCTGTAGGCCGCTGGAGGACACCGAAATCACATTCGCACAATGAGTCACCTGGCTGTCCTTGCTAAATTTTCAACACTCCAGAGTGTGCTTGGATCGATGATGACTTTCTCAAAATGCATTCCTTGGAAATCTGAACAAAATGAGTGAGAACTCCAACTGTCGTTCTCAACGGATCTGAGGTCCAGCACGTGGAGGCCCAGGGTAGTCAGGACTGAGGGACAGCTGCTCCTTGTTTACACTCCTGCATGCTCTACCCTGCACGTCAGCTTTGAGTGAGTTCTTATGAGGGTCCATGGTTCTACTGCTATTGTGTGGTCTATGAATGTTATTTCTTGTTTAAATATCTGGTCTTTTTGGTGTGGGAGCACTCTAGCATTTTAGTTGCAGAAGAATGTGGCAGTGACCTTGCCCACGCTAACTCATTACATGACCTGGGGTGTGCTTCAGAATTATCCCATGAAGGTCTGGCTTTGGTACCTAGGAACCAAAAGCCTGTTCGTTCTTCTGTTGATCAGAGCCCCAGGTCGGGTGGGTATCGATACCTCTTCTTGCCTTCTGATGTGGTAAGGAGTTTTGAGTACCCTGAGGTATTGGTGGCCAATTGCAGATGATCAGGCTATGATTCTGCAGTTGGAAATTTCATGTTTGTAATGCACTTGATCAGCATGGTGGGCATGTGAAGTGAAGATTCTATAGCATCATGTGGCCTGGTCCCAGAAGGAAGGGCACCTATGGGATGAGTAGGTGTGTCCTTCCATGGGATGTACTGTCTCTGTTTGCTCATGTGTGATCATTAGCTTCCCAGGGAGGTTTTCTGGCACTGATGGGGCTGCCAGTTGCCATCTGCCAGTGAAAACTACCTGACACAGGTGTATGGTACTGCAGTGGTTGAAAGTGTTTCATTTGGAGTCTCCATTTCTCAAGAGTGGTGCCCAGTGGTTCTGGTTTTTGCTCCCTGAGGAGGTTCTATTACTGATCATCGTAGGTGAGTTGGCCATGCCTACTCCTCACTGTTTCAAACATTCCCTTTTACCCTTTGCCCTATTAAGGCCTTGGGATTTTAATATCAAAGTATTTCTGCTGGATAGCCAGATTTTCCTCATACTGCAGTCTTACATCTTCTTCTGATGGCTTAGCTTTTTCCCTGGAGGTCTTCAGGTGGCCCAGGCAGCAGGTGCTGGCTTGTCGGGTGCCTGTCCAGGGACCTCTGAGAAAATTGGAAAAGTGCCATGTGTTAACCTCAGCTCCTGCTGTTATCTTTGCGAATGGAGCATCTTATTCTTTGAGGTCACCTGTGGTATTACCTGCCATCTGTGGTGTCTCCTGTGCATCCAGGTAATGGCGTCATGTGAGATCAGCATCTTCTGTGGCTATGCTCTGTGACTTACTGAACTGTAGAGGGGTGTGGTGTCTGAGGCTACTTTTCTGGGACCTTCCACGGTAGATGTGCGAAGGTACTTTTGGCTAAGGCAGCAAGTGTTGAAACGTTTCTGTGGAGGTTCAGGCCTAGAATCTCCCTGGATAGGACTGCGGCTGTGATTCAGTTGATTGCTGCCCTGGGTCATGGCGTGTGAACAGGAGCCATTTTTGTGCAGTTACCCGGCAGCCTAAAGAAAATCAGATTCAGTTGCTTCACGTGAACTAATTTGGGCACTGAAGGCTAGGACAGGCTACTCCTTCCAGGTCCCGATGGCGCCACCTATGCGTGGGAGGTTTTGCCAGTGTGATTTAACTGATAGCTGATTTTGTGTGTGGGCAAAATGTCTCAAGTTGACATCAACATCCTCGGCTGTGGCACAGGTGTGAGCATAATCCGTGTGCTTGTTTAGAAGGAGCGGCTGTGAAAGGAGTTGTCTGTGGACTTTAAGGGAATGTTCCTGATTTTTGTGCATGCTTTCTCCCAAGACCCCATCTTTTATTTTTGGGAAGCTGAGCATGATTCAGGGGATCTGGGTCCAAGGTATGCTTTCAGGAGCTGAGTCCCCTGTCAGGACCACAGGTGCATATCTGCCTTCCTTATGGTGTCACACATGTGTGCAATCACCTCCAAGGGGCAGAAGTGCATGACACACAGGGTCAGGGATTATCTGGAGGGAAAGGCATGCATGAATTTAGTTACCTGAGAATCTGTATGATTTTCTTCTGCGTGTGTGATTTCTCCTCACTTCCCAGGTTGGGGGCCATGCAACACTCTGTCAGCCATGAAGATAAGACCTGCCTTTCCTTTGATGATCACAGGTCAGAGGTGCTCAGGAGTCCTGGAGAGAGTGTCCCTGGATGTATCCCATGCATGTAGATGCCTCAGAAACATAAAATTGCCTCAGTCCCAGTTCATCACCATCACTTAGGCTTAATAGACTTGCTAGACATGTCGATTCCTTGTCTGCTCTGTGGTTTCCCTCCAAGAGTGGATTGACTGTTCCTCTTGCTCAGTGGCTGGGATCCTGATTCTCCATTGCATTGGGGGTCTAAGGTTGTTGGCTTACATGATGGTCTGCCCTGCCCACCTTGGTCAATTACATAGCATCCCAGAGTGTGCTCAGATCAATGATGAGTCCCTCAAAATGCATTCCTTGGAAAAGCTAAACAAAATGAGTGAGAACTCCAACCATCATTCTCATCGGATCTGAGGTCCAGGACGTGGAGGCACAGGGCAGGCAGGAGGGAGGGACAGTGGACCCTCGGTCACGTACCACCCAGGGTCTCAGTATCTGAGAACTTCCAGTCTCACTGTTGTATTTTCTTTTTGTTAGTTTCTGAGTACACTTGTCAAACGTGCATTTGGTTTCTCTGTACTCCCAGGTGGGGTTGCTGTGCAAGCCTCGCCGTCAGCCTTGAAGAGATGTTTCTTTGGTGACAGGAATTGCTCAGGAGTCCTGGAGAGAGTGTGTCGCCTAGTTTACACCTCACATACGGATCACTCAGGAAGGTAAGATGTCCTCTGTCTCAATTTTGGGCTTTTTAATAAACTTGCTGGAGTGGTGGCATGTGCAGACATCCCCAGTGGCATGTAGGGATTTGCTCCAAGAATGGAGTGACTGTTCCTCTTGCTCAGTGACTCAGATCTGCCTGCTTCATGCTCCTGCAGGGCTCTGAGGTCACTGATTTACCCACTGGCCTGCCCGTCCTGCCTTCCTACATCTCTCTGCATCCCAGAGCGTGCTCGGATCGATGATGACCCCCTTACAAAGCATTCCTTGGAAAAGCTGAACAAAATGAGTGAGAACTCCAACCGTCGTTCTCATCGGATCTGAGGTCCAGCACGTGGAGGCCAGGGCAGGCAGGAGGGAGGGACAGCTGTCACTTGGTCACGCTCATGCATGTTTCTTCCCGGGCGTATTTTAGAACTTCTCGTCTCACTGTTGTATTTTCATTGTGTTAATTGCTGAGTATGTTGCTCAAATGTGCACGTGATTTCTGTACACTTCCTAGGTACAGTGGTTGAGCAAGGCTCGACGTCAGCCATGAAGAAAGGGCTTTTCTTTCTTTGCTGACTGGAGATGCTTGGATGTTCTGGAGGAAGTGTGTCTCTGGGTGTGCACCTTATATATGGAATCCTCGGAAGGTACTATTTCTTGACCCCTGCATTTTGCCTTTCTATTTACTATGAGATAGATTTGCTACAGTGGCAGAATGTGCACGCATCCCCAGTGCCACACGGGGATTTGCTCCGAGAATGGAGTGACTGTCCTTCTTACTCAGTGACTTAAATCTGCCTGCTTCATGCTCCTGCAGGGTTCTGAGGTTTACCCACTGGCCTGCCTGTCCTGCCTTCTACATTTCCCTACATCCTAGAGCGTGCTTGAATCGATGATGACCCCCTCACAATACTTTCTTTGGAAAAGCTGAACAAAATGAGTGAGAACTCCAACCATCGTCATCATCGGATGTGAAGCCCAGCATGTGGAGGCTAAGGGCAGTTGCAAGTGAGGGGCAGGTGTCCCTTGGTCACACTCACGCACGCACCATGGAGCAAGCTAGCATCAGAGAGCCTCCTACTGAACGTCAGGATTTTCATGTCTGTAGGTGGGTGTTTGTGAACTAGCACACACTCTAGTCCTGACAGTGGCTCAGTGTGGCTGTGGCACAGGCCCTTTGATACCATGTCCTGGATGGGAGCTGGGCAGCATCTTCATTCCATTGTAGACCTTGGGGGTCTCTGCGGTTCAGCCAAAGGACAGAGATCTCCCTGACTTATCACTGGATCCTTGGGCCAGGAAGTCTAGATACTTGTTCTTGCCCTGTGCTCTGCAGGGATAACAGAGCCACCGTGGGATTGTGGGTGTGGGCAGAGAGGCTGGCTGTGGTGCTGCAATTGGCAGCTCCTCTATTCAGTTCTTTGCCCAGTCCACATGCCAAGTGGCCAACCATGGACTGTGCCATGTACGCAGCTCTGAAGTAAGGAAGTATGGTGGTGGCTCATTGCCTGGACCGGAACAGTGGGGAATTAGGAAGACAGGTCTTAACTCTGGTTCTGTGGACATCCATGGCATGGACATCCACCTCTTACGTTTCTACCATCACATGTCATTGAACGTCAGTGTCCAAAAGGGACATACGTAGGCTTCCTCTAGGGTGGTGTTAGTGATTAGAGCATGGCACTGTGGCTTCTCACCTGTTCTCACGTAGCGTTCACAGTGCAGAGTCATGGCTCTCAGAGGTTTCTTTTTTTTTTTTTAGTACCATTGAAGAGGGTGACTTCCCATGACTGCTGCTTGCCATCCCTAATTTTCACAGTGTGACCAGCATTCCCCCTGCCCCTTGGTTGCAAGTGTCTTAGGCCACAGCACTACTTCATGACATTGCCATTTTTCCAGCCCAGGGAGTCCGTTCTCCTAGAGGCATTGAGATTCTCCAGCGGCAGCCTGAGGTTGTGGCCAAGACGTACACCGCTGAGGGACTGGGCACATAGCTGTGGACAAATACTTGCCTTAGAAAATGTACACGAGTCTTTGTTTGGGGAAAGTACCATATTTTAATACTGCCTTCTGTCGTTGGGTTTGAACCCCTGGGGCCTTGTTAGGTATGGGTGGTGTGTTCGTGTTGAGGGAGGGAGGGGTCACTTCAAGTCCCACAGTGTCGAGCTATGCAGTGTCCTTGGGTCAACATGGTGCCTGGTTGGGGCTGGGCTTTTGTTTGGACTCACAGGAGGTGATGAGCTCACATCCTCGAGCACCCTATTGTCTCCTGGAGGGCATCTGGCTGAGTTAGCACAGATGGGTGCCTGACCTGGTGTCCCTGGGATCCTGGAGGTGAGGACAGTCTGCTGTCAAAATGCACGTGGACTGCCCATAGTGAGAGCCTTTGTGTCGGTGGCAAATTCGTTTTGGTAGTCTCTGTGTATCCATCCAGGACGGCTCCCCTGTGACAGTTTTGGGGACCTAATGGCTAAGCTGATCTCACATCCGTGGTCGGTAAGAGTTTGTACATAGACTTACAAGGATGTTTGTGTTCCAGAAGGACTGGCTTTTAGGGAGGGAGTCATGGCGTATTTTAGCAGCTGCATGAATTCAGATTTTTATTTGTCCTCTTGTGCATGTGACCATGAATGTGGCCTTGTGCACAGCTCAGTTCAGGTGAGGAGGCCTCTGGCCATGATCACATGCAACTATATTTGTAATGTGACCCACACACAATATCACACCTGTTTCAGTCACTCATCACGGATAGTAGGAGGTGATATTCTGATTCCAGGCCCATTGAGGGGAGGGGATGACATGGATTAATTGCCTGAGAACCTGGATACATCACTTACACACACATACGGTTTCTATCCCTTCTCAGGCACACCTGCGGCGAAAGGGTCTTTGTCCGCCTAGACAAGGAAGACTTCTCTGTGCCTGGGTCACTGGAGTTCTCCGGGGCTCTCAGAGGAGGTGTGGCCCTGAGTGTTCATCATTCCTGCAGACACGCGGGAAGGTATTTACCTGCATCATAACTGGTCTCTGATTTCCTAGAGCTGCTCATGCTGTCTTGCTGGGGCATCCTCAGTAGCCCATGGGCTGCTCCTCCAAGAGTGGACTGCATGTCTCTCTTGCTCAGTGTTTGGGATCTGGATACTGTGGGCCATTGGAGGGTGCTGAGGTCCCTGCTTCATCCAATGAACTGCTCAGCCAGCCTTGCTAAATTGTGCAGCTTCCCAGAACGTGCTCGGATCGATGATGACTCCCTCAAATGCATTCCTTGGAAAGCTGAACAAAATGAGTGAGAACTCCACACCGTCTTTCTCATCAGATCTGAGGTCCAGGAAGTGGAGGGCCTGGGCACCATCAGAGTGAGGGAGAATTACTCCTTGGTCACACACATGCATGGTGCACCCAGGGCTTTAGCTGGCAGAGCCTCTAATTACTGTCTGTATGTTCATTGTATTAGTTTCTGGGGACATTTCTAAAATGTGCATGTGGTTTCTCTACACTTTCCAGGTGGGATGTTCCTGCGAGGCTTGCTGTTGGCTGTAAAGAGATGAACTTACTTTCCACTCCTGGCTGGGGGTGCTTGGAAGTCCTCGAGGAGGGGTGACCCTGGGTGTGCCTCATGTATGTGGATCCCTCGGGAAGGTAAACATTCCTCTGACTCCACTTACACTGTTTGGTTTACAAATATGTAGAGCTGGTGGACACAGCCTCTGCAGGTGTCCCCAGGTGTATACAGGGTTTGTTCCATGGGTGGAGGGACTGTTCCTCTTACACAGTGGCTGTGATCTGGGTGCCCCAAGCTGCTGGAGGACTCTGAGGCGGTTGCCTTTCCCGATGAGTCTCGAAATGAACCTGTCGGGTAAACCAGTATGCGGAAACGTGCTCGGATCAATGATGACTTCCTCAAATGCATTCCTTGGAAAGCTGAACAAAATGAGTGAGAACTTTAACCGTCGTTCTCATCGGATCTGAGGTCCAGCACGTGGAGGGCCCAGGCAGGCAGGAGGGACAGTGGCCCCTCAGTCACGCACCACTCAGGACCTCGGTATCTGAGAACTTCCGGTCTCACTGTTGTATTTTCTTTAGTTTCTGAGTACATTTTTCACATGTGCATGTCATTTCTCTACACTTCCCAGGTGGTGTGGCTCTTTGAGGCTTGCTGTCATCTGTGACCTGTTTTTCCTTTGATGACCAGAGCTGTGTGAGAGTCCTGGAGGGAATGTGTCCGTGGGCGTGCACCTTACACGTGGATTGCTCAGAAAGGTAAGTGTTTCTCAAACTTTTGTTTGTCCATCTATTTAGTATTTAATAGACTCACTAGAGTGGCGGGGTGTCCACATGTTCCCCGTTGCACACAGGGAATTGCTCCGAGAATGGAGTGATTGTGCCTGCTCAGTGACTCAGATCTCTTTGCTTCATGCTCCTGCAGGGCTCTGAGGTCACTGCTTTACCCACTGGCCTGCCCATCTTGCCTTCCTACATTTCCCTGCATCCTAGAGTGTGCTCAGATCAGTGATGACCCCCTCACAATGCATTCCTTGGAAAAGCTGAACAAAATGAGTGAGAACTCCAACCGTCGTTGTCATCAGAACTGAGGTCCAGCACGTGGAGGCCAGGGCAGGCAGGAGGGAGGGACCATCTGCCCCATGGTCACACTCATGCACACTCTATGCAGGACCTCAGCACTAGGGAGCCTTTTATTGACTCTGAGACTTTTGAAGGTATTACTCTGGTGTGAATGAAGGATGGTGCTTGCGTGAATTGCTGGTCTTTCTGTCTTGTCCTTGAGCCAGCTGGTATTCTAGTCCCTACAGTCGTACAGTGTGACTGTGGCACAGGCCCCCTGGATTCCATGGTGTGAATCTGTCAGTTCTGATGTGGTCTTGGAGTTTTTGGTTTTGTGGAAACTGTCATGGATTCTGATAAGAGCCCCAATCTTGCAACTTTGGAATCTGTTTTTTGTCTTCGGCTTGACAGGATAGAGAAGCCTTGGGATTGCGGGCAGGTACAGAGGGACAATTAGGTGCCCACACTATATAGGTAGCTCCTGTAGTTAACTCTCCATCCAGTCCACCTGCCAGGTGGTGAGCCTCAGCCTGCACTGCAGACGCAGATCTGAAATCAAGACAGTGTGTGGGCCAATGGCCTGGACACGACGGTCACACATAGGACATGTCATAGTATCAATCTCTGGGCTCCCATGGTTTGTATTTTTTTTTGTTGCAACCAAACGCACTATGTTTGGATTTGAGGCCTCTCTCAGAGCTGTGCATTGCCATGCATCTTGTGCCTACTGGCTGAGGCTTCAGCGATCTTGAGTGGGACACTGTGGTGTTAGACCGTGTGCACTTCTTGGTTCCTGTCCAGAGTTGTAGCGTCAGTGGGTTTGTTCCCAGTACCCTGTAAGAGATCTTCTAGACCATGGCTGCTGCCCAACCTTCTCTAAACTGAATGTGTTGGTTAACATTTTTTTTTTTGTTCTTGTGCCTCTTTCTTAGTTAGGGAGCCTCCCAGGTCAAAGTGGTATCTGGGAGGTTGCTACTTCTTGGTGCTGTTGTCTCCCATTTTATTCAGAGGGGTTTAGATTTTACAATGAAAGCCTCTGGGCAGGGCAGTGAGTGTGGGTGGTGCAGCTACTGTGGGTGTGGCAGCAAATGTGAGCGTGGTAGTGACTACAGGTAGTGTAGTCCCATGTAGAATTCTGTGGATAAATTCCTACATTGGAAAGTAGTCATATGAAGAAATTCATGTCACGTGAAAAGTTCATGTGTAGAAGTAGTAGTTCGGAAGACATGTCATATTGTAATTCTTCTGTTTTGTGGATGAATCCCTGGAGCTCAGAGTGGTCACAGCCACATTCTTGAGCTGAGGGGGATGGGTCCCACTCTGAAACCCAGGAGGTCAAGGTACAGTGTATCTCTTGGAGCCCAGCTCCACTGGGTTTTGTTCTGAGTTAGGTAGGTGGGGATCACGGATGCGTCTCTGATTCCTGTGTGTTTTCCACAGGCCTTTTGCTTAGTTCACACACTCAGGTGCCTGGACTGATAATGCTTGGCCACTTCACGTTAAGAGAGCACTTTGGCCCTGTAGCAGGCATACTCATGGTGCGAGGCTTTGTGTCGTTGTATTTGTTTTTTTTTCTAGTAGTTGCTGTTTTTATTTGAAGGATAACTCATTTGTGAAAGTTGGCAGAGCCCAAATGTCTGTTTGTCTGTGTTCAGTAGGAACGTGTGTGGGAAACGGCTGCACTTTTTTCAGTCATAGCTAGTTGTAGAGTTCATGGCCCATTTTAGTATCCCAATGAGTTCAAAGTTTTCATGTTTGTTGCTTGCTTATTTTTTTTGAAGAACCTGTTCTTCTGCCATGGAAGCAGGGCGTGCCACCAGGTGTCAGTGCCCAGGGATCACTGGTGATGATGAGGAGGCCCCTACCCATGAACACACACAATATATTTGTAGATTGAACTGCATGCTTGTTATCATATCCACCTTATATTATACCCCAGGGATAGAAGGAGCTGACAGTCAGGTTCAAGCCCTGCTAAGGGGGGTGGGTGTCATGGGTAATTCCCTGAGGACTTGGGTACATTAATCAAATGCACATGTGGGTTTTGTGTACTTCTCAGGCGCAGCTGCAGTGCAAGGGCTGTTTGTCAGCCAAGAAATGAAGACTTCTGTCCTTGGAAGACTGAGGTCCTTGGGAGTCCCAAGGGAGCTGTGGCCCTGAATGTGTACTGTGCCTGGGGTTCACTGAGGAAGGTAAGCATTGCTCTGCTCCAAGTTCAGACGTTAATTCTGGGACTTCTTAAAGATCCATGTTTGGGTGTTGTGCATGGCACATGGGGCTTCCCTCCAGGAGTGACGGACTGTCCCTCTTGCTCAGTGGCTGGGATCTGGGTGCTCCAGGTCGCTGGAGGATGCGGAAGTTACTTCCTCCCCCAATGGGCCTTCCAGCAAACCTGCTGAATAACCTAGGATAACGAAATGTGCTCGGATGGATGATGACTCCGTCAAATGCATTCCTCGGAAAGATGAACAAAATGAGCGAGAACTCCAACCATCGTTCTCATTGGATCTGAGGTCCAGCACTCGCAGGGCCCCAGGGCAGGCAGGAGGGAGGGGCAGCTGCCTCTTGGTCACAGTCACACACATGTGAGCTTTATGGTGCCACACACTCCTGTGGTCAGTTTTAAGGGACAGAGGTACATGACAGGTGTGAGGCCTAGCTGGGGGAAAGGTTGGGAAGGGTCATACTACTTGAAAACCTCTGAGTTACTCAGATGTGTGTGTGATTTCTCTACACTTCCAGGTGGGGTGACAATGCAAGGTTCGCTGTCAGCCATGAAGAGACTTCTTATTTCATTTGATGACCGAAGATGCTAGACAGGCTTGGAGGGAGTTGTGTTGCTGGGTGTGCCCCATGCACGTGGATCCATCAGGAAGGTAAGACTGCCTTTGTTCCACTTCATGGCCATCTCTTTAGACTTAATAGATGTCGTAGACACAGCCTGTCTGTGCGTGCCCTGTGGTTTCTCTCCAAGGGTGGATTAACTATTCCTCTTGCTCAGTAGCTGGGATCCTGATTCTCCACTGCAGTGGGGGTCTCAGGTCATTGGCTAACACAGTTGTCAGCCCTGCCCGCCCTGGTCAATTACATATTGTCCCAGAGCATGCTTGGATCGATGATGAGTCCCTCAAAATGCATTCCTTGGAAAAGCTGAACAAAATGAGTGAGAACTCCAACCGTCATTCTCATCGGATCTGAGGTCCAGCATATGGAGGCCCAGGGCAGGCAGGAGGGAGGGACAGTGGACCCTCGGTCACGTACCACCCAGGGTCTCTCAGTATCTGAGAACCTCCAGTCTCACTGTTTTTTCTTGTGTTCGTTTCTGAGTACACTTGTCAAATGTGCATTTGGTTTCTCTGTACTCCCAGGTGGGGTTGCCATGCAAGGCTTGCCATCAGCCGAGAAGAGATGACGTTTCTTTGGTGACAGGAATTGCTCAGGAGTCCTGGAGAGAGTGTGTCGCCTGATTTGCACGTCACATATGGATCACTCAGGAAGGTAAGATGCCTTCTGTCTCAATTTTGGGCTATTTAATAGACTTGCTAGAGTGGTGGCATGTGCAGACATCCCCAGTGGCATGTAGGGATTTGCTCCAAGAATGGAGTGACTGTTCCTCTTGCTCAGTGACTCAGATCTGCCTGCTTCATGCTCCTGCAGGGCTCTGAGGTCACTGATTTACCCACTGGCCTGCCCGTCCTGCCTTCCTACATCTCTCTGCATCCCAGAGCGTGCTCGGATCGATGATGACCCCCTCACAAAGCATTCCTTGGAAAAGCTGAACAAAATGAGTGAGAACTCCAACCGTCGTTCTCATCGGATCTGAGGTCCAGCACGTGGAGGCCAGGGCAGGCAGGAGGGAGGGACAGCTGCCCCTTGGTCACATCATGCATGGTCCATGCATCAGGGAGCCTCTTGTCTTAATTTCACTATTTGTCTTTCCTTTGATGGTTTGGGGCTGAATTCCATGCCTTTGTCATTTCTATTAGCATATTTTTAAACTCTAGCATGCAGGATGGTGGAGGTCCAGTGGGCACACTGTGGAGATGTCTCAGCTATATTTCCTGGTTCCGAATAGCCATTGGAGGTCTTTTTCTAGGTGTCAAAGGTCAGGCACTCTTTTGTTCTCTGATTAGAGTCTTAGGCTCAGTGTGTTGTCCACCTGTTGCCACTTTTCGTCTTGCTAAGGCAGTGTGAACTGCAGTTGATCTGGCAGTGGGGACAGAGGGAGTTATTGGCAGATTATGTGGCTCAGTCCCTCAGTCCATCCACATGCAAGGTGCTCAATCATTGGTGTGCTCTGGTCTTCGCTGTGAAGTCCAGATGCCGTGCTGGCTGAGCCTCAGGACAAGCCAGGATGTGGGGGTGCATGGTAGTATGATTCATTGAGCTTCCTTTAGGATGTTCTATCTTGTAATCTTACTACCGATCTCTCTGGCCTACATGGAAGTCTTTGCTTTTTCCTTCCATTGCCGACTGGTACCTACCAGGGAAGGCCTCCTGGACTGGGTGAGTGGGCTCTGTGCTGGCTGACCTTGGCCAGCTGGGATTTGCCATTCCAGGGCAGTATTGCTTCATAGTGCTTTTCCTATGGTCTCGAAGAGGTTTATGGTCCTATGACTCATATTCTGTCATTGACTTGAGTCCTCTGTGCTCAGAAATTTCAAGGTAGAAGTGCTAATGCAGGGGTGTTTGGTTTTCCTGGTCCGGACAGCTGTTAGTGTGTTCAGAAGTGTTGCAATGGATGATGGGAAAGGCCTGGACGAGGCATGGACTTGGAGCACTGTGAGCCCAGTGCACAGCTATAGGCAGAGGTCTGCTTTAGAAAACACCTGCTTTTCCTGTGTGGGAGGTGTATTCTTTTTTCTTTTTCTGGAGGCACCTGTGGCACAGGGCGACAGTCCCTACAGGGCATGAGGGTAGTGGTTTGGGTATGGCAGCCAAGTCTTTCAACATTTTCTCAGAGGTCAGCACCTTGAATTTCGTTGATTTAGAAATTTTTGCTTCTTAAATAAGAATGTGCCTTAGTTGCTATTGCTGGTGTTATTTTTTGTCATGGTTGATTAGTGTGCCATTTCTCCCCTGGCGTCCTGCTGGCCCAGAAATTGAGGATTAGTTGGCAGAAGCAGTCTCCTGGCTTGGACTCTTTCGGCAACTTGATATTTACAATGGGCTGCTCCTGTCCTGTAGCTGGTGTCCCAGCCTTTATATGGCTCATTCCATTCGTCAGTTGTAAACTTCCCATGAAGCGCGGTTGACTTGTGAAAGTTCTAAGGGGCACAGTGTACAAGTTCAGATGACACTTAGGGTCAAGAAGAGGATATACCTAGAGTCAGTGGCGTGCTGTGTTCAAGAGGGGCTGTGAGAGATGGAGTTCATGGGCTATTTCAGCAGTTCCTAGGGCCAAATTCATACCCTCTTGTGTAAAGGCACCGGTCTTCCCCCACTGGGTGGCCAAGATTGAAGTAGCGATTTGTGCAGAAGTGGTGCTTGTTCATTTGGTGAAGCCTTGACACACACACACCCCTGCACACCCATCTGCACGCCAACTTATCCTCATGGTGTCACACACACCTAACAGCCACACCTGAGGTACAGAGAAGTATGATAGTCAGATGCAAGGCTCACCTGGGGAATGTTTGGCCTGATCTTGTTACCGAAGATCTTAACCCTGCCTGTGATTTCTCTCCACTTCCCAGGTGAGGCTGCCAGTGAACACATGCCAGACAGGGTTGTCCTGTGAACCCCAGGAGTGTTGCTGCCAGGACGAGTCCCTCGGAGTAAGGCCTGTAGGGTCTGCAGGATGTTGGCAGGTTTCTGCAGGGTCTTCGGGATGTTGACGGTGAGTGGCGCTTGTTTGCCAAAACCAACTGGTTATCCTATAGGGAGGGCCTTGTTCTGTGTGGGAAGCCCTATGTGTTCCTCCCTTTCCCCAGGCAATTAACGAAGCATGTGGGCTGCTCTACCTGCCCAGTGCCTTAGCACTGCATGCTCAGAGTTTTGAGCTCATTGCCTGTTGTAGGGTAGAGTCTGCACCTTTGAATGGCCTGTGTCTGAATATGTACTCTTTGAATTGAGAATGGTTTCTGGGTATGCATTCCTTGAAAATATGAACCGGAGTTAGGGTCCATGCCATCATTTTGATTTGTGAAAGGATAAAATTTAAAATTCATGGCATTGAGGGCCGATTTTATTGGTTATTTCTTCAGCCACTTTCCCCCCTACATTTCAGGGAGACTATAGGTGTATTGAGTCATGCTAGAGGAGACCTTTGGGGAAACTTTGATGCCATTGCCTTATAAATGTGACTTTCTGTGCTGCCTGGTGTAAGCACCGAGTGTAATTTCCTCGTCTTACATCGTGTAGTGCATGCGTGTAGTTAAGTCCTTATAACCTGTCAATAGTACACATTCAGTTAGGAAGATACTCTACTTCAACTTCCATAACTGTCCCCAAACTTGAGGGTTGGAAGTGACGTAGGAATTGTCCAAAATCCTTTCTGCTACACTTGGAAGTGCTGATTTTGTCACTTGTACAAATTTCCTTTTCTGGAAATAATCAGAACACTAACTTCCAGAGGTAACGTTACAATTATTAATGCACTTATTTTTCTCTGGGTCATTTTTATTTCTTTCTTTTTATTTTTTAAATTTTTTTTTACTTTAGTTGTTTTTGTACAGTTTTCTGTCTTTTGCTCCCATTCCAGCCCACCGCCCCAGCTCTCCCCTCCCCCCTCCCATTTCCACCCCCGCTAGTTTTGTCCATGTGTCCTTTATGTTTGTTGCTCCAAACTCTTCCCCTTTACCCCTGAAATTCCCTCCCCTCTCCCCTCTGGTGACTATCAACCCGTTCTCAATTTCAGTGTCTTTGGTTATATTGTGCTTGTTTGTTTGTTCTGTTGATTAGGTTCCTGTTAAAGGTGAGATCATATATTTGTCCTTCACTGCCTGGCTTATTTCACTCAGCATAATGCTCTCCAGTTCCATCCATGCTGTCGAGAAGGGTAGGAGCTCCTTCTTTCTTTCTGCTGCATAGAATTCCATTGTGTAGATGTACCAAAGTTGCTTGATACATTCATTTACTGATGGGCACCTAGGTTGCTTCCAACACTTGGTTATTGTAAACTGTGCTGCTATGAACATTGGGGTGCATAGTTTCTTTTGAATTGTTGTTTCAGATTCTTAGGGTATAATCCCAGCAGTGGAATTACTGAGGCATGTAATACCTTTCTCTTTTGCAATCCATTGTCTTTTGTAAAAGTTTTCAAATTGTTTATTGATTTGAAGGAGAAAGAGGGAAAGGGAGAGAAAGAAACATTAATTGGTTGTCTCTCTTAAGTGCACCAACTGAGGACCGAACTCTCAACATTTTGGTGCATGGGATGATGCTGTAAATGAGCCACCCGGCCAGGGCTTCAAATTCTTTATCTTCATTTAGATTTTAAATACTTTATGAAGAAAAGTGTCTATGTATGTCCCATAATACTTGTTGAAATTTTAGGCAAAATTATTTTGGGGGAATTTTGAAAATAGAAGTGTAAGCTACCACAGTGTGTTGAATATTTCTAGATTTTTTTTTTTTTTTTTTTACTTTTCAGGAAGCAAAATAATGAAATAAAGACAGTGGTCTCATGAACAATTTATGTTCAGAAGACAAATGCATGTTTTATAAATTTGTATGTGTTTTCCTTAACTTTAAAAATAAATTATAAAAATAGTAAAATAAAATAAAAATTTACTCCTTTATATGTAATACGTCAAGATATTTTAATGATTGATATAATAGAAGGAAACTTGTAAATACATTTGATAATATTTATGATACCGTATTTTACAGATGGCTTCAGAAAGTATTAGGATATTACTTAAGAGATACACACAATTTTTCTCTTGGTCATTGGCTGATTAATAATGTTCACATCAGTAATCACATAAGCCATTGATCAGAATGTAGTAATCAAATGTATTATTCATACGGTCACTCCACCTCATGGTTATACTGAGCTTGTTCAGTAATGATGATTAACTTTAGATACCTTCTTCAAGACCGTAGATTAAAATACTGTGTTCATGATTGATTTCTTGTGAAGAACGGTTGGGGGGCTTCCAGTTATGTCCCAGAAAGGCCCCCTGTCACTAGGTAATGCCCTTGGGGCCAATTATAGACTGTTCAAAAAATAGCCATTCCATTTCAATCCATTTTTCTAGATACCCAGATATTATTGCCATGCATAGTTTTCTCAAAAAAATGGTTTTATAAAAGTTGATAAGCTTGAAATGTTTTTTGTCAATGAACTTGTCAGGTGCCTCCCTTGGACTGTAGCATGTGGCACTGTAGAAACCATTTTTTCATGGAAACCATTTTTTCATTGATTCAATAACAATTTCAGTATTATTTATTTTTACAGATTACGAAAGTATTTGGTCTTGTTAACGTAAGGATAAGCGAGCCCCTGTCTGTGTCTGTTGGCTCTCGTGTGTCTCGTGTTTGTGCATGTGAGACGCACACAGAACTGAAGAAAGCCCTCTCTTCCCAGCCTTCATGCACCACAGGCTTCCCCTACATCAGTGTTTTGTGTTAGAGTAGATTGCATACACATGCATTTGCGTACGGACTATACATACAGAAAGGAGCATTTATATCTGCATATATTCTTCTTTAAGATGTTAATTTTTTTCTTTCTTCCCTTTTAGGTGATGATGGAGCCCAGAAGGAAAGGGGATAAGTCCAGACCTTTGCCTTACCTCTTCAGAGTGCATTGCAGACAACTTCTCTGTTGGTGATCTTGTGGGCACCCTTGCAAGTATGATTCCACGTGGGCAGGGAAGGGCACATTGATCAGAGAAAGAGGCCTAGGATGCCTAGTGATCAACAGATCCTGTTGTTCTGAAGCTTGATGTCATGTGGGTCCAGCTCAGTGCCATGAAAAACCCAGCTCAGAGCCCCAGGAGAATGGGCACAGTAACTGGGGGTAATAGTTATGGGTCCTAATGGGTCTCCCTAAGTGGGGGTGTTTGCTCCACAATCCTGAGACACAATCAACCCCCATAAGATTGTGTATTGAGTTCTTTCTCAGCTCTTTACATGTGTGGTTGATTTATCATGTGGCCTTTGACATTCTCACGGCCCAATGGTTCTCATTGTATGCTTGTATGTACCAGTCATAGACTTTGTCCTCCATAGATTTGGAGAATATGCATGTGAGGACTTTATTTGGAGTTTGTAAATTATCCTAGTCAACTAAGCAGAAAATGATCAACTGTGAAAACTCACATGATTTTCAGTGGGATTCAGGGCACTCTGTAGGTCTTAGAAATGCAGAGACAGAAGAGCTCTGTGCAAGGTGCTGATGTTGGCACACGGACAGTGACAGCAGGTGGCTGTGGTTTCAGAGCTGTGTGACAGAGCGAGAGGGTAGCTTCCAGATGAAGTCAAGACAAAAGAGTCCCGAGCTGTCGTGCATTTTTCACTGGAAGTGATCTTTCCCATTTTATTTCTTCATAGGATGCCAGCATGGCAACTCTTGTGGGAGCCAAAGACCCAATGAAAACCCACAGACGCATGTGTGCTGACCAAGAGCCCTCATCAGCCCACTGATTGAGGGGCAACCTCTGCAGGTGAGATTTTGTCTTTCTAGGAGCAGCAGTGTCTGGGTAGGAAAGTAGATGCTAACTTCCTTAAAGGTGCATTCTAATGGATTCCAAGGGCCAAATGCACGATTAGTTAAGTAAGACACACAGACTTCCTAACTTACTTCCTTTAAGGATCTTATTTATTTATTTTTAGAGTGAGAGGAAGGGAGGGAGAAAGAGAGGGAGAGAAACATCCATAGGCTGCCTCTTATGCGCCCCCTACTGCTGACCTGGTCTGCAACCCAGGAATGTGCCCTGACTGGGAATTGAACCAGTGACCCTTTGGTTTGCAGGCTGGCACTGAATCCACTGAGGCATACCAGCCAGGGCGAGATAACAGCTTTTCTTTGATGCCTTCATACCTTGTCTACTACATCTCAATCTCTTTCCTGCCACTAGGAAGGGTTATGTTATCCTGCAAACTGAGCTCCTCCTTGGCTGGATCCATTGTGTAAGCAGAAAATTGCTGTATGGAGGTACAAGGCATAGTAGATTGGAAGTATTAGACTGGAGGGCAGACAAGTAATTTGGTCTGAAATAGTTGATTGAATGAATGAGTGACCTTGAACTGTTTTTAAAGTATGCAATTAACTTCTCATTTTAATTCTCACCTGAGGGTATGTTTATTGATTTGAGAGAGAGAGAGAGATTGATTGAGAGACTGATTCCCATATGTGCCCTGATTGGAGTTGAAACCCTAAAACTTTCATTGTACAGGACAGTACAATGAAACCAACAGAGCTACCAGGGCAGAATGTCCTTGAACTTTAATAAGCCATACACAGAGCAGAAGAGGCAGCTACAAACCTAGTTGGAGATGTTTATCCCTTTTTAGCTTAACAAAGGAGAAAACATAGCATCCATGTTTGGCCTGTTTAATTTTAGGAAGTTTTTAAAGTCCCTTTTCTGGCCACAGCATGGACCCAGCTACTGAAAATATGGTGCTCTCTTTGTGCCCTGGGGAGGTTTGCTTTCCAGCCCACATTGAAGCATGTGAGGGGTTTTCATAGACCCCCGACTTTGGAAATTGGGTGCCTCACCTTTGGCAACTACCCCCATTGTGTCCTTACAGGTGGTTCATAACCCTGGGTGCCGTGACCTCTGCCATCAGCCTCACCCATAAAATGATACCACCTTTCTCTGCTTGGAGACTCCCTCTGTCCTGTGTCGCAGTGGACGCCTCCCACAGATAAGAAATGCTTAAGTGTGAAATGGTCATGTTGAGATGTCATCACTGAGACTTTAATTTGGGCACGTGGCTCTTTCCCTTTTGCCACTCGTCTTGATCAGTCCCGGGAGACCCTGTAGAGGACACATTATTGCCTGAGAAACACAGAATGATGGAGCACCTCAGGGCTCCCATTGCTCTGAATCCATCATTTCATTTACTGGGCAGTAACCTTAAAAAATAGGGTCTGTTGCTAAGGAACTATGCCTGCTTTTTCCCCCAAACACTCAGAACAAAACATATCTAAGTCAGTTAGGCCCCTCTTCTCTCCTAATTCTTTCTCAGTTAAGGGAGTGTTATTCATCCTTTTTAAGCGAGTAGATATGCTCACATTCACGCTCTATTTTGGGAGAGTTCTGGAAATGGGGCCATATTATACACATTCTCCCACACATTGCATTTCATTGAACAGTTTTTTCAGATCCCTTTTTCTCTTTTTAAAAGATTTTGTTTCTTTATGTTTAGAGAGAAGGGAAGGGAGGGGAAAAGAGGGAAAGAAACATCAGTGTGAGGGAGAAACATGAATCGGTTGGCTCTTGCGCACCCATAACTGGTATCTGGCCTGTAACCCAGGCAGGAGCCTTGACTGGGAATCGAACGGCGAACTTTTGGTTTGCTGGACAACACCCAACCCACTAATCTCCACCAGCCAGGGCTCCGTGCTATTTTTCTATTTCAATAGCACACATTTATGTCATTTATTGAGTGTTTGCATGTCTCTTTTGTAGATTGAATGTAATGAAATGCTTCAAGTGTTTTTCATTCCTAGATATAATTAATGCTAGTACCAAATTTTTGTGCAGTGAACAGAAATAAGCAATCAATAATTTGACATTTGTCTGTGGTATCATAATTAATAACTTAGCAGTTGAAATACTGGGATTAAGAATATGCACATTTTGAATTTTGAGTATTACTGCAAGATTTCTTTTAAAATGGGATAACACCTTGATCCTCCACTGAGAACAAACTAAGATTGTCAGTTGTCCCAACACCTCGCAGACAATGGAGTTCACGAATGCTGAAAGTCCTTGGCAATGTGATATAGCCCAAACTATTGTCTTAAATTGTGTTGCTTTTGTTTTCAGATTTGACCGTTTTTTTTTTTTCATGTTTACTAGCCATCTGTAATTTTTCCTTTCCTCTTTACATATAATTTTGTTGTTGTAGGGAGTCCCTCAGACTGCTCTTTATTTCACAGAGGTCATTTATTACTGGGAAAATAAGCTTTGGATTGTCAAGCATTACAGATGTTTTTCACACAACTTTTAAACTTTATTCTTGTTACAAGAATGTGTAAAATTGTTACATGTCTGAGAACAACCATGTTCGCTTCTACAGCTATTGTACTTTATGTCATTTTGGAAAGATATTGATTGCTTGCTATCCTTCACTTATGTTAACTGTGAATTATTTTGTGGCTTTTGAAATTCAAACTCTTATATCATGAGAAGGTTTTTTGATTTGATATCCTGAAGTTGCCATTCCCTGCCATTCTTTGCCAGTAGTTGCCCAAGCATCTGTGATGCCATCTTGCAGTTTGCTGTGCTCTCGTCTGTGACTGGCTCCATTTTTTTTCCGTGGGTCTGTGTGTCTTTTTCCGCCTCCTGTCTCACGTGTCTGTTGGGAGTAATTACAGTTGAGACTGCCATTTGATCAAGTGTAATAAATTAATATAAGGGAGATTTGCTTTTTAGTAATGTAAATCTTCCTATCCAAGGGCAAGGTATGTCTTTTTTTTCAATAGTTTCAGTTATGGTTACTATTTTTACTTCATGATGGGAGTATTTTTATTTTCTTTCAGTTTATTTCCTTACATGATAATTTTTTGTACCTGAAAGTCTTGTTTTTGAGGGTAAGTAATCATGGTTTGTTTTTTTTTTGTGTGTGTGTGTGTGACTGCTCAGATTCTCTTCAAAGTATATACTAAATACTTTGCAAAAGCTGGTAGTTATGAGTGTCCCTGTAGATTTTGGTTATGTTGGTAAAGTTCACTGACTGGTACTTTCTGAGCCCTTGAGAACTTGTGGAGATGCCACCCATTCTTGATTTGATCAGATGGGCGTTGGATATGGTGAGGTTTTGACCAGCACATTGTTGCAGGTCTGTCACCCAGAAGTATTCCCCAAATGAACCCTAAGCAAAGCAAGGAAAAAACACCACTTTGATGAGGTTTGTAGTCACTCAAAAGCCAGGAAATCACGGCTTTGGGGTCTGGGCTGGTGCGATTTAAGGCAGGCTTTGTAAGCAGGGAACTGGTTCAATATGGGTACGATCCGTCTTGTGGTAGCTCCAGGGTGGTGAAGGGGAGGAAGCCGAGGGCTGTGATGTGAGACTGGGCCATCCAATTTCCGTGTGACAAATGATCTGTTTGTTTCTGGGAATATGGAGTTTCCAGGGGTATTTTCTTAATTGAGCAAACTGAATGTGTTAGTTTCCATTTCTGTCTTGTTTATAGGATTTGGCTGGGGTGGGGTCAGCGCTCAGGGTCAGTAGGTTAGTTATTTGTAGGTAGGTTGGAGTCATCGATATAAATACTAACCTTGAATTTGAGATACTTTTTGTGTCGTGTTAGATATACTCGTAAAGTTTTTATATATTTCTAAAGCCTTTTAATCAAAATCAGGTAGTACATCTCATCGAATGCTTTCCGCACAAGCATCTGTAGTCTTGAAACTTGTGTCGTTGTGGAATAATTCATTTTGTTATTGACATTTCCTTTTATTTCTTAAATTTGGTTCTAAAAAAAGTGTTTTACTATTTAAATTTACTACTGAATCAGGAGTATCTTAATTTGATTTAGAATTTTTAAAGTATACTCGTAAATGAAACTGATCTGTAGCTTTTTCTTCTATTTTTGTTATGCTTTGATGTCAGATTCTCTGATTTTGTCAAAATGATTTTGAGCATTTTCTTCTTACTCTATACTCTAGGTTGGACTGAAATGCTCTGGCATTAATACCACCATTAAGCGAACACATTAAACACATTAAGTCATCCTAAATCCTCTGTTTGGCGGGGGGGGGGGGGGCTTGGCTTAGAATGGAGACTGTAGAAGATTCTGTCACTTTTTTCCTATGGTTATGACCTTGTTTTGTTTTTTATCTTATATCTAACTTCTTTTCTCCTCAAAAATTATAGTCTGAATGTATTTTCATACATGGTAGCGTGAACTAACACAAAGTAGGTTTTAGTACCTTATTTCTGTCATTTTAATTAGTGTTTATATTATTTTCCAGTTTTGGTTATTTCTTCTGTATCTTAATTTTTTTAACAAAATAAGTTAGACTCATGCATTTTTGGCATCAGTGTTCTTCTCTTTTCTCTCAGTGAGCTGTTGTTATAATTTATGAGACATTTTCTTCATGTTCTAATTATTTATGTATTTTTTCTGTATTGTGTTTTTATCAAAGAAATTCTTAAATGTGTGTAATCCATTTACGGTATTTTTACCTGTCCTTGGTAATGAAAGATTTTCTCTGTTTTTACTTTCATAAAACTTGTCATTTTGAATGCATTTTGTCAACGCAGCATACCAGCTAGTGCTCAGTGACCTTGAACTACTCAGCTTCTATGACGTCCAATGTTTTTCCATTTCTACTTAATGTTGTTGTTAAAGTATCTTCAATTTAAGTTTGTGAAGTCATAACACTTCTTTCCTGCAGAGGCATTTAAAATTTTTGTTTTAAAATTCGTAATGTATGCCGTGGCTGGTGTGGCTCAGTGGATTGAGCTCTGGCCTGCGAACCAAAGGGTCACTGGTTTGATATGGCACATGCCTGGGTTGCAGACCAGGTTCCCAGTGAGGGATATGTGAGAAGTAACTGCACATTGATGTTTCTCTCTCTCTTTCTCTTTCCCCTTCTCTTTAAGAATAAATAAAATCTTAAAAAATTTCAAAAAAATAACAGCAATAATAGCACATGCTGCTCAGTGTATCATATCATGAGTGCATGAGGTCAAGAATTCTTATTTCTCCTGTTGTTAAACATGATGACCATTTGGTTTAAGGTGGTTCATTTCTCCATGACACAGTTACTTTTATTTTCTTTGTAATCGACACACTTGTAATTGATACACATTTTGTGAGGAGATATGTTGAGACTTTGCAAATACGTTTTTTCATATGCTTATTAATTTTGGCATCTATTGGTGATACTGGCTTTTAGCAGTTATGAACGTGTTCACCAAGTGATTGTTTCCTGTTGCTGTGATACTTTTTATACTCACTGCTTAGGATTTGGTTGTAAGGAAGGGTCCTTCTCCCCCACTCCAGGTATTTATGTATTCATTTGTTTCCCATCAGAATGTATGTGTAATATTTAGTGTATTTCCAACTTTTTAACTATTTTGCCATTGTTATTTATTTTTATTTGGAAAATTTTCTCAGGATTGTCAAAACTCTTTGAAGTTGGCCCCTATGTTCTTTGCACATGCCCACATCATTTTTCTTTTCCTTGTCCTTATTTTCCGGTTCCACTAGGTCTTCTAGGCTTCTTTTCTATTTTCCACCCTCAAACCTGGATTCCACTGTTTCTTCAAGGAACTCTGGTTCTTTGTGTTGGAAAATAGTGTTTAGAAACCACGGTCTGACTGTCAAGTGTGCTCATTGCTATGGGGGTGTCACTTCTAGGCCCCAGGAGCACATGGAGCTGGGAAATGGTGCAGGTTACTCACACTTGCATATATGCACATCCAGTGACCTCAGTTTCCATGCATCCATGTGTGTGCACACTCACTGATGTGTCTGATTGCAAACCCATCTCATAGGCCTCATTTTATTATTCCTCTTTACTTATTTGTAACTCCTAGCTCTAAAGCAAGAAACCTACCTTTCCTTATCCACAAGTGCTTTTTATTTTCTCTATCCATTATAGGCATAGGTAGTTTAAAAATCACTAAGCCATTCCCCTTTTTAAAAAAAAAACCAACTAAGTAAAATGTAGTATTTCAATGTAGTTCTTTGTCCTTTGCCCTTAAAATGTCCAGTCAGTCTGGTGTGAGTATAAGCAAAAAGGCATGAAGGTCAAAGGGTGATTAGAATGAGGGAAAGTGTGTTGTAGGCGAATGTCAGATGCAGGTGGATGTGACATAAAGGGCAAAGGGCACTGACACCCACATTGATGGTCAGCCCCACACCAAGTTCCATGGAAGCAGTCCAAAGGGTTGTACCTGTCCGTTTGGTTCAGTACCTGTCATTGTCTGTCTAGTGCATGTATCCCCAAAACTGTGAATGATTGAGCAAATGGTGGTTACCCAGAACCGTGAATGATCGAGTGAATGGTGAATCCCCAAATCCATGAATGATTGAATGAATGGTGGGTCCCCAAAACTGAAAAGTTGAGTGAACAGGTGAGGTGATTTGTTCCATACCCACTCTTGGAAGATTTTCATAGTTAACTACTTCCAGAGAAGGGGTGGAGGGTTGTATCTGGAGTGAGCTCACAGCTAAATCAGGCCAAGCTATACTCTTTGAGGTTTTTGATGGATCATTTTTTTTACCTACTGTAAATATAAAATGTAGGAAATATAAAATGCGAATCTACCAATATAAAATATACAGCCTGAAGGCATCACAGAAAATAAAATGGTATTTGGAGGTGGTACTATATGGTGGAAGGGATGAGTATTCTTTTTCCAACTCCAAGGTACTGACCAAATCCATGTTTTTGGCTAAGTGCGTTTTTGGAATTGGAGGACGGAATTATTATAAGGACTGATACTTGATTTTTAGCTTTTTAGTCCTTTTCACATTCTGGTTTTAGAAGATGTTGTCCAGTTTGAGGTAGTAGTTAAGATAAATATGTCTAAACCTCATTAGATTTCTCGCAGATAATCCTACCTATGTTAGTAGAAAATTTTGTGCACAAACATGTATATAACTTCTTTGAGATCTTCAGTTTGGATTTGATTCAGATGCATTTGTCATCGTACATTGATTTCCAGATTATCTGTGATCTTTGTATGAGAAGGGGAGACTTGTGCTCAGAGACAGAGTGTTTAATTTGCAGTTTCATTTATACAGTGAATTCCTACCTGTCCAAGAAGCGGATACGGTGTTCCACTGGAGGAAAAACTGAGGCACATAAAGTCTGAGGGTGCTCTGGGATAGGCCAGGGCATGGGGAACCCCCAAGGATTCTGCGAGGAACCTAACTCCTGAATACTTCCTCATTTCTTAGGAAGAGGTTGTGCAGTAGTGGTAGGGTTGAAAATTCATATTGTAGTCCCTATATCCATCTTTAATTTTTTAATTTTTATTTTTTTCTTGTATCCATTTTTTAAATTGCAAGTTTATTGTCTGATATTTAAAGAAAATGTTTTTTTCAACTTTAATGTAAAATGGGGGCTTCATACCCACCTGAGGAACTAGACTATTTTATTTTTTTCCTCTCAGGTTCTCAGCTAATGCATGACAGTTGTTTTCCTGGTGTATTTAATGTTTAAAGTTGTCTGAGGTGGGACGGTGAAATTTGGTGTCTGGTTCAATTTTGCTTTTATGATAAAATGTTTAGTGAGTTGCTGGTTCTGATAATGTGACTACTTCCAATTCTGGTGTTTTTTTTCTTGCATATTTAATTCTTTATTTCTGGCTTGAGTTTGTTTACATTCCATGATATTTGGGGGCTTATCATCTAGTGTAACTTATAGTATTTAATATTTTTGGTGAATATCTTATTTCATTAGATTGTAAACATGCTGAACATATAGCTATTTTGGTCTGTGTCTACATCAGTACCAGTTCTCTGAGTGTGAAAGAAATAAAAAGTAACCGAAGTTTGAAAACTAAGTGCTAAATTACTACAAATTCTAGGTCTGGTAAAGGAGCAACTACAAGAGAAACTTCAACTATTGGGTTTGCCAAAAAAAAATTGTGTTTTTTCTGTATAATGGCTCTCATAGCTCAGTTGTTTAGCTGCATTCAAAACAATTTTGTTGGATTGTGTTGCAACAGCTGTCATATCAGCGTGTATTTTTTAAAAACAACAAAAATTGGTGAAATTTGCAGCCCTTTTAATACTGAAGATTGAGGAAGAGAGAACATTTTCTTTATTATTTGAAGAAATATAAAAGTGCAATTGAAATGAGAAGAAAAAAAAGATTTGTGCAGTGTGTGGGGAAGGGGCTGTGGTTGACCAAATGTTTCAGGAGTGCTTTGTGAATTTTCTTGGTCCTATTGGCATTTTGGTCAAATAATTCTGCTCTGTGGGCTGTCTCATGCATTGGAAGATGTTCAGCAGCACCCCTGGGCTGTACCCGCTGGAAGCCAATAGCGAGAGAGAGCTCACATACTTAAAATATCCAAATTAACAGTTATTGATGAAAATGAAAAATGTGTCTATTTGAAGACTTTTTGGCCTACCCAATATATCACAGAAGAAGAGGTACCTGGATAGAAAGCTTATGAAATGGTTATTAGCCACGAGGGGGGAAGCAATAAATGATAGAATATATAAAAATTATCAAGCCTTACTGCATGTGTGTTGAAGACTCTTAGTGCCCATTAACATGCTCTCAGACACACAGTTCATCCAAATCCGTACATTTACTCCAAAATACATATATCTAAGTACTTAGAGTGATGCCATTCCTGATAGCAAAAACCCTGAAAATAAAGCACACATCAGAAGTTGAAGGGATAGGTACGCCTTGGTGTATGCACAAAGTGAAATGACAGAGATTCTTGGAAGTAAAAGTGTAGAGGAAGCCAGAGCCTGAGAGAGGGCTTCCTGTTGGGGGGAAAGGGACTGTCTTCACGTTATCTTTCCCCAGGAGTATTGAATGATCGTTAGGGCAGGGGCTTGAGTGTCAAAGCTTCAGCCTTGCAGGGGACTTCTTGGAAAAAGATGAATGAGCATGTGTAGAAGGATTGCATTTCTTGGAGCTGGACCGAAGCACACAATGCCACTCTATTGAATTCTGGGGGATGAGAAGGGTATAGGGCTGGCTAATTACCTAAATAGTGTGGAACTAGAAGCTAAAGAACTAAGCTAAAAAAACTCTCTAGTGCAGGAAATAACTATCTCATCTCAGAGTTGAGTTGAAAAAGGAAACTTCAGAAACAAAAGGTACAAACACAGAATGAGAGATTAAAAATCCAGACCACCCCCCATGATTACAAAGAAATACGCACTTGACTCTTAAACAACAAGGGGGTGAGGGCCTCAACTATGCTTGCATTGGAATATTTGCATAAGCAGATTCCTCACCTTGAAGTTGACCCTTGGAAAACTTGGGCGTACATTGGACACACCATTTGGAGAAAATCCGCATATAATTGATCCCCGTAGTTCAATCCCAAGTTTTTCAAGGGCTAACTGTAATTCCAAATAGATCATTGGACTAATAAAAACTAGCCTGTGTGATAATTTAGGCTTATTCTTTAAGGAAATACAGGTATTATTGTGGCTAATCCTTCTCTTTGTGAGTGACTCAGAAGATACGAGACTCAGGAGAAAAATTTTATTATTTACCCAAGCTTTGCTTTAAATTGAGAAATCTTGTGAATCATTGGTATTATTTCTGTGGTGCACAATTGGTTAGATCTAAATCCATACATAGATTAATTGATACCTGGTACATTATTTTAAGTTTGCTAAGGTGTTGTGGCAAGTGGATATCATAAATGAACTACTTATATAGGAAGGACGACCTTAGGAAGTGGGACCAAAAGATTGAGATTTGGACATATGCTTTGCCCATATGTGAGGAGGAATTAAAATTTAAAGCAGCTTGATACCTGATATGTAGTTTTTATTACTTCAGTGGAAAATCTGTCCTGTGAGTGAGACTGTGTTTTTCTGCTCTGCCTGCTGGAAGGTACAGCCAAGGACTGGTTAAAAACTCCTGATATGTGGTTTAGGCCAAGGTGTCTTGGTCTCTTTAACTTGACTGTTTGGTGAATCACTGGTGCATATTCAAAGGAATGAGGCCTTCTGTGTGTAAGGAGAACCAATATTACTCATGTAGGGGTCACAGAAACATGTGAGTAAGGTAGAGACAAGATGTAGTACTCTTCTTTCAAAGATATTTTTAAAAACAGTTTTTAAAAATATTTTTAAAAGAAAGTACTTTCTAAAAAATACTTTGTTTAATTTTAGAGAGAGGAGAAGGGAGGAAGAAAGAGACAGAGTGAAACGATGTGGGAAACACTGGTTGCTTTCAGGGACTTGTCAACCAGGGACTGAACTTGCTATCCAGGCATGTGCCCTGCCTGGGAATCAAACTGGCAACTTTCTGTTTTGCAGGTTGACACCCAACCCACTGATCCATACCGGGTGTAGGGCATGTAGTATTCATCGTTGACTACTGTCCTCAGTGACAGAAGCCAGTGGGAAAAGCAGCCCTTTGTCCCACTCCCCATGGGGCACCATGAATTCCCTGGTGGTCCCACAGTAAATCTGAGACCTTCAGCGCACTTGGGATTGGTGATGAAGGATGCCTTCCCTTGCAGGAGATTTCAGGAGAAGGAAGTTAGAGGCGTGGGGCTGCTGCAGATTAAGTGGATGATTGGATCTTGTCTTGACAGATGTAAAGCACAAAAATCATGCTCAATAGGCTTCCAGGGGTCCCAGCAGAGGTGACAATCTCAGATGGTGGAATGGGGAGGGGTTTCATAGCTTCATTAGAGTAGAAATGTTACTCCTGGTCAGATAATGTCCTGTGAAGACACTCTTTTCATCTACATCTGTCTCCTTTCAACTGAGTGGTGCTTTTCTATGAACCAATTTAGATGCTTGCTTCTCATAATTTTAAGAAATTTTATGTCATTTTTTTTGCCTTGTATGTTCCAATAAATATGATTTCCAGGATATGCACCGTTACTTGGATTACAGCTGCCTCTGCTAATTGAGAAATCTCAGATAAACCTCAGACCTAGTCAAACTTGATTTTAGGGAATGGAGGTCCATTGTTTCATACCCGAACATTATGATGGGCTCCTTTCTATGAGTGATAGTACATGATGTGAACCTTATGGGAAGAATTTTACATTTCACCTAAGCTTGCTTAGTTGAAAGGTGATAAAGTATTATGATTCAATGGTGTATTTAATTTTTTCAAAACAGATTTATTTTATTTATTTTTAGAGGAAGGGAAGGAGAGAAACATGAATGTGTGGTTCCCTCTCATGCACCTCCCACTGGGGACCTGGCCCGCAATCCAGGCCTGTGCCCTGACTGGCTATTGAACCCGTGACACTTTGGTTTACAGGCTGGTGCTCAGTCCACTGAGCCACACCAGTCAGGGCTCCATGCTGTCATTTCTATCATTTCTATGGTGCCCTATTTGTTTGGGTGTAAATGCCCAAGCAGACAGATTCAACATTGTCATATGATGTGAGGTTTTCAATGTGTCGTATTTGTGAATCATTTTTCAACCAGGAATACTTAGGGGTCCTGAAAATTGCAGCCAGAGGATTGAGATCAGATATTTCTTTGCTTGTGGATGTAAAACTCAATAGAATTAGAAGATTCCTGGTTTATTATTATTAATAATATTACTAGGAATAGTGTACCTGAGGTGCAGTTTTCCTGTCTATTCCTGTGTATTTCCTGTCTATTCCTAGAGAAAGACTCCTGAGGAGGACAACTAGAGAAAGACTCCTGAGGAGGAGAACTAGTGGACTCCAGTGCAGGCACACATGTCAACTACCCCGACTAATTTCACCAAATCTGCTAAAAGCCCAGTTCACTTTGGAACAGGGCTTAAGAAGTTTCAGGATCAAATAGATGCATAACAGAGCTGGTATGGCTTGGGTCAGGAGTAGATGTGATGTCACAAAAATTATTCAGACACCCAGTATCTCAGGAGGGGATGCAGGACTGTCCCAGGCTGTGCAAGATACAGCTGTGGAAGTAGGAATGAATGAGACCAAAGAACAAGTTGACAGTAAATTTGGGAGACTGTGCTTTAGAATAAAAACGTCAGATTGGACAGTGATTGCTATAGTAACTTGGAAAAAGGGATAAAAAACAGTCATGGTACTAATGGAACTGAAATGCCAATGTCATGGAAACCAACTTATTTTTCATTTCATGTTGAAGAATATTGGTCCTATCCTTTTGTAATTCTGGGACTCAAAGCCCTGTTAGACTGTATCCTTGACTTCTGGGAGGTCTGAAAATGAGTCTATATTTACCTTTTTCCCCCAGATAAGATGAGGTAGCCTAAGAATTATGTTCAACTTCTTTGTAGAGAGCCACTAAAATTTCTTTAGGTGCTCTGTAGTATTTGTTAAACCATTTTTAGTTTTTAGATTACAGCTTTTGGGGTGTACAACATAGTGGGTATACATTTATATAAGTTTAGTTTCCCCTTCACCATACTAACTATACTATTGACTCTATTCCTGATGCTGTACTTTACATCCCCATGACTATTTTGTAACTGCAGATTTTTACTTTTTATTCCTTCACCTTTTTCACACAGATGTCCAACCCCAAACCTATCTGACAGCCATCAGTCTGTTTTTTGTTGGTATGAGTCAGTGTCTGTTTTGTTTGTTCATTTCTACTGTTGTTTAGAACCCCACATGTAATGAAATCATGGTATTTGTCTTTCTGTGACTGTCACTTAGTATACTGTCTAGGTCCATCCATGCAGTTACAAATGGTAAAATTTCCATCTTTGAAAGGCTGAGTCATGTTCCATTGTTTAGATGTGCCATATCTTTATCCATTCATGTATTCAATGGCCCTTGTCACCTCCAACATTTTGGCAATAGTAAATGAAGCTGTAATGAACACAGGGGCCTGTATCTTTTCAAATTGGTTTTTTGGTTTCCTTGGCGCCTGGCTGGTTCCGTATTCTTGGGCACTACAGGTCCCTGGAGGCTCGGCCACGCCCTTCCGGCATAGGAAGTTCTGAGTTTGCCCTATTGGTTAAAATATCCTCCGAAGGAGCGTCGTCTGGGCAGGCCCAGTGCGCTCAGTTTCCAGGCTCTACGAGCTCCGCCTCTTCCTACTTTGAGCTGGCCTCATGCACTTGGGCGGGCCCAGGGGCTCCTGGGTATTTCCCAGCTCTCTCTGGGTCTGGGCAGGAAGTTCCTGTAGGATTGGCGCCTAGAAGCTCCTCACTTCCTACCCCTAGGGCCGCCACGCGCCTGAGAGGGCCAAGTACTTCCATCCCTTATCCTCGCTGGTGAGAGTAGCCCCGCGGGTAGGTGGGTGGTGCGGTGTTGTGTTGGTGCTTTTTCGGGAAGCAGAGGCCCTCGTGGGCACAGCAAGGAGGGAGCACAAAGCAGCAATTACCTACTGGCGTGGTCTCCGAGCGAACGGCTTCTCATGCGCACGTGGTAGTGCTGGCCCTGCTGGTTTTGCTGGGTGTAGCTCCTGTCGGGGTGGCTGGGGACAAGTCCTAACACCGTGGTGGGGGCCAGGGAATCTGGGTGGAGTTCCCACATGCTATTCAAGTCAAGGGGAAATGCCAAAAGGGCTCTCACCTGTGCGTCCCGGCCTGAGTTCCTCACCTTATCTAGGCGAGGTCTGTCAATTGCTTCTTGTGCCGAGGCTGTTCAGTGGGTTCACAGTGCCTCTCGGGATTTTTCTCGAAGTCCTCGTGTATGTTTGATGTGTCCTTGTGAGGAAGCGAAGTCCACGTCCTTCTTGCCGGCACCCACGCAGGTATATTTTTTTGCCATTCCATACATTGCCTTTTCATCCTGTTCATTGTTTCCTTTGTTGTGTGGGCTAGTTGTTTAGTTTTGATTTTGTTTTCCTATCCCAAAAAACCCCAAAATAGCCTAGACCAACATTAAGGTGTTTTTCTCCTATGTTTACAGTTTCAGGTGTTAAAATCTTTATTTGTATTGCACGTTGTAACAGATATATCCTTTCTCTACCTCTCGCTTTCTTTCTTCTTTTTTTTCCCCCACCATGTGGCTATCCAGTTTCCCAGGACTATTTTTGGAAGAGACATTCCCTGTTTTGTACTCCTGGTGCCCTTGTCGAAGATTAGTTGACCATGGTTTTGTGGGCTTACTTCCATGCTCTCTATTTCACTGGTCTGTATGTTTGCTTTTATGCCCGTGTTTTGATTACTATAATTCCATAATGTAGTTTGAGGCCTTCAGCTTTACTATTCATCCTGACATTGCTTGGACTTCTGTGGTCTTTTTTGTTTCCCCAGGAGTTTTTTTCTATTTCTGTGAAAAATGTAATTGGAATGTTGATAGAGATTACATTGAATCTGAAGATCTGTTTGGGTCATGTGGTAGTTTTAGCAATATTGATCCTTTCAGTTCATTAACATAAGACATATTTTCATGTAATTGTGTCATCTTTGATTTCTGTCCTCAATGCTTTACAGTTTTCAGTGTACAGATGTTTTACTTCCTTGGTTCAGTGTATCCTTGTGTATTATTTTGGGTCTTGCTGTAAATGAGATTATTTTATTAATTGCTTTTATGGAGAGTTTATAATGAGGGATACAGTTGATTTTTGCATGTTGATTTTGTATCCTTCAAGTTGCCTGAATTTATTCTAACCTTTTTTGTGGACTCTTCATTTGGTTTTTACATATATATCATTTTATCTGCAAACAGAGTTTTTAAATTCTTCCTTTGTGATTTGTATGCCTTCTATTTCTTCTCCTTAGCCAGCCGCTGTGAATAGGATTTGCAGGGCTGTATTGAATGTAAATAGCATGAGCTGGGATCTTGGTCTTGTTGCTGATGTTAGAAGAAAAGCCTTAAGCGTTTCACCTTTGAGTACAATGGTTTTGTCATATAGGGTATTTATTATGTTGGGGACATTTCTTCTACCCGTACTATGTTGAGTGTATCTGGAAGGAAAGGATGGGGAATGTTGTCAGATGCTTTTTTTTTTTTTGTTTCTGAAATGATCATATAACTGTTACCCTTTATTCTGATAAGGTGGTATATCACGTTCATTGGTTTACATATATTGAAATATCCTGGCATTCTGAGAAAAAAATCTTACTTGGTCATAGTGTAAGGTATTTTTAATTTGCTGTGGAATTTGGTTTTCTAGTGTTGTATTGGCCAAAAATGTCCATTACATTCTTTCCACATGATGGCTCTGATGGCTCTTAGTACCAGTTAGTTGTCTATAACTTCATTCAAAACAATTTTGTTGAGTTTATTTTGACAGCTGTCATATCAGTGTGCTGTTGAAAAAACTTAACCAAAATTGGTGAACTTTAGTGCAGCCATTTTAACATTGAAGATGGAATAAGATACGCAACATTTTGTATCATTATTTGAAGAAATGTAAAAATGCAACTGAAACGCAAAAAAAGATTTGTGCAGTGTATGGAGAAGGTGCTGTGAGTGATGAAATATGTCAAAAGTGGACTGTGAAGTTTCTTGGTCCTACTTACATTTTGGCTGAATAATTCTCTCCTGTAGGGGTTGTCTTATGCTTTGGAAGAGGTGTAACAGCGCCTGTGCAGCCTTTACCCACTAGAAGCCTATAGCAGAGAATAGCCAGTGTACTCCAAATATCCAAATTAACAATGTCGTCGGTGAAAGTGGGAAATTTGTCTTTTATTTTATTGAAAAAAAAAATGGATTTCTGGCCAACTTAGTATGTTGTTGAGGATTTTGCCTGGATGTTCATTAGGAATAATAGCCTGTAGTTTTAATTACTTGTGATATCTTTGTGTAGCTTTGGTATCAGGGTGATTCTATTTTCATAAAATAGGTATAAGAGTATTCTCCCTTACACAGATTTCTAGGGTTGTTGGAGAAGAATGGTTTGCAGGGTTTTTTGGTGTTTTTGTTTCAGTGTTTAGTAACATTCACTAGCAGCGTCATCTTGTGCTGGGTTGTTCTTTTGGAGTAGGTTTTTTCTAATTACTGAGTCAGTTTTCTTAGTTATTATTGACTGCTCAGATTTTTTATTTTTTTAATGATTTTAGCAGGTTGTATATTTCCAATAATTTTCCATTTCTTCCAGATTATCCCTTTATTGGGGCGCTGGGGTGTCCAAAAAGTTTGTTTCCTTGTCTGATTTGTACTTCCCTTATTTTTTCTTTCTGTTTTTGTAGTTGAATGATTTTTTTATAGGTTCTGGTTTATTTTTTTATTCTGTTGCAGCTGTAGCAATCCTCAACCACCCACCCCCACCTGCTCCCCCCACCCCATCTTGCTCCCCATTGGTTTGTGTGTTCTCTCTTCAGCTTTTGTGTATTTGCTGTAGGATTTTTCTTTGTGGTGACCACAGGCTTGCATTGAGCCACTTAGTGTTAGGAGCATGATTGCAGTCTATAAAAATTTATCCTTAATTGCATGCAAAAGCTCTACACTTTTCTTTGCCCCTCCCCACACTTTGTGTTACTCTTGTCAGAGTTTATTTTTTTTAAAAATTGTGAGTGCATTAAAAAGTTTTCTGGTCATAGTTACTGTTATTTATTATTTGTTATAGTTATGTGAAAAAGGCCATGGGTATTTTGATAGGAATCACATTTAATGTTTAGATTGCATTGGGTAGTATGGACAATTTAATGATATAAATTCTTTTTATCCATGAGCATTGTGTATTGAGGTTGTTTAATGATGGATGACTATAGTAGACCATTCCTTCAAAATCATAGGTGTCGAATATTGCATGGATTAGGTGTCTTATAGCTGAAGAATGATTAGGACACTCTGATTATGTCACAGAAAATTGTGAAGCATCACACAGAGGTTATGTTCTCTGTGTTTGTGCTTTGCTAAGAGGTGTTAGTATGTATAGTACTGTATCTTGCCAAGTGCTCTTTCTGAATCTATAGATATGAGCATATGATTATTATCTTTAGTATATGTGATGTATAACATTAAGTGAACTATCTTTGCATCCAAGGAATAGATCCCAATTGATCATAGTGTATGAAGTTTCTAATGTATTACTGAATTCACTTTGCTCATATTTTGTTGAGGATTTTTGCATGTATGTTTATTAGGGATATTATTGGCCTATAATTTTCTTTCTTGTATCTCTATCAGGTTTTGTAAATCAGGGTAATGCTGGACTCATGAAATGAATTTGAGAGTCTTCTTTCCTTTTGTAGTTTTTGTACTGAGAAGAATAGATGTTACATCTTCTTTGAATAGATGGTAAAATTCACATGTGAAACCACCCAGTCCAAGAGTTTTGTTTGTTGGGAATTTTTGATTACTGCTTTGATTTTGATGGATGTTAACTGGTCTCTTCATATTTTCTGATTCCTCTTGAATGTGGTTTTGAAATCTTTTATGTTTCTTGGAATTTATCGATTTCTTTTGGTACCTCAAATTTGTTGGCATATAGTTGTCTGTCATATTTTCTATAATCTTTTGTATTTCTGTGGTGTCAGTTCCAATGTTTCCTTTCTCATTTTTTATTTTATTTATTTAGGTCTTTCTCTTTCTCAATGAATCTGGTTAAACATTTATAAATTTTGTTTGGTTCAAATAGCCAGCTCTTGGTTTCATTGATTTTTGTATTGTTGTTTTAGATTCTGTATTACTTATTTCTGCTCTGCTCTTTATTTCCTTTCTTCTACTCACTTTGGGCTTCGTTAGGTTTTTATTAGTTCTTTTACGTGAAAGGCTACCTTATTAATTTGAAATAACTTATCTTTCACATACCATATTTTTTGGACTATAAGATTCACCCCCCCCTTAAAATTTGGGAGGAATAATGGTTGTTAATGCTGCTGTTGAGTTCTGTTTGTATTTACATTGGTGAAATAGTATCTTATTTACGTTATTAAATATTTTACCCGATGTTTTGCGTCAATTTTTTTCCTATTTTTCTCTAAAACCTAGATGCTTCTTATGGTCCAAAAACACCACTTTCTCTCAAGTCTATGCAAACATGTCCTTGGTTAAGGATTTTGTTAAATAACAGTGAAGCTTTTAAGTTCCAGGCCCCATGCTGAGTAGGGAATGAAAGATGCTTGGTGTGATTTTTGGACTTCCTTCTTTATTCACTGTTTTATGAAATGATATGTGGATGCATGAGAGAGTAGCATGTGTGGGTGCCTGTTGCATGAGGATGGGAGTAAGTGTTTTGAAAATTCTCTTAACAGTAATAGTACAGAACACAGGGTCCTCAGACAAATCTGTGTGAAGTGCTTGGGATAGAGCGAGCTCCTCCGGGAGAACTGCAGCAAGTGGACTAGCGCAAATCATGCTCATCTTAGGGAACTCTACTATTCAGAAACCATCTCCTGTAAGCACCTTCAGGTGCACATGTTGGGATGCATGGGGAGAGAGCAGGCTGAATGAGAATTCACATGGTTTTGAAGAGTGATAGTGAACTAAACCACATGCGTCAATGGATTAAGCTGATGCCTGCTGGGTGGTAGTTGTGTGTTAGCATATAAAGGTCTTACTTTTACCACATAAGGAAAAATGTACACTATTATTATCTTTAGTCACAGCAATAAAGGAATAAGTGGTTTAGATGGCTGTTACTGTTCTTTCTACAGGTCAAGTTCCTGAAAAAGATTTGAGTTTGTCCTACAGCCTTTCTGGGCTCTGGGTGTAAGGCTTCTTCCAGAACTGGAAACAGGCAGATTCCAGTTCTCCTTGGTGTCCTCAGGTCCAGGACACATCTCTGGTGAGCGTGCATATATGCAGCTGTACAGGTGCCTGCATGTGCCTGCGTTGGGTCAATGATGAGAACTTATATTGCCCTGAAGGAGAGGATGACTTAAAAATCATGCTCAATATGTTCACGCTGAGGCCCAGCGTAGGTGACAGACTAGTGGCACCATGTGGGAGTGTGATTTCCTTCCAAAAGGGGAGGGATTTGTGTTCTTGAGGCCAGCAGTGATGTGCGGGATTGCCATGTGCCTCTATGCAGCTCTTCCGTATGACCATGGCCTGCTCATGGTCATAGGTTGTGATGGGGCCCCCTTGTACCTCACAGAGAGGCGTACACGAGGCCAGTCTTTCCAACTCCTTTTTTCTCTCATTGTGTCTTGCAGTGAGAATATGTTGCCGAGCAGTGGTAATGGTCTTCATATTTAAGGTGAGTGGATGTCTTTTGGGTGGATGGGGACCAGAGACTACAGAAAAGTAAGCAGGATGCTACCTTTCAGGCCATAATGATGATTGTTTGCTTTTCTAAACCCCAGTGTGATGCAGGTTAAATTTTATGAATGACAGTCTTTAACAATGGGACCAGAAAACTCAAAAGGTTTACTTCCTTTCTGTAATGAATTGTACTCCACGGGGGTTAATTTCTTTTTATATCATAATCTGAGCAAGTGGCATTGGAGTTTGAGCATGTCGGTACCCATAATTCTCGCGTGCTTAATGGATGGGTATCACGGTCATTGCTGGGATGTCACAAAACCTTGTGTAGAAATGGACTGTGCAGGCATAATTAACTTATTGAAGTGCAGCAGTAATCTTTTGGTGCTTAGGTTCCAGCTTTAAAGTTTCCGTGGTGGGTGGGTTTAACCTTGAATATAACAAGTGAACAAATAGAAGGTGTTGAGATACTTGTGTTCCATTGAGAAAGTTGTGTGTGACTTATTGGTGTTTGTTTTACTCTGAGTAATAGGGGTCACTCAGTATTCTGTGTGTGACCCATTGTTTTAAGGCTGCAAATGAGTTGTATGCATTGTCTTCATCTGTCATGGCCAGTGCTGTGTGCATTTGTAGTGAAATTCGTAGGAATGGTGGTGTGTGGGTGTGTGCTTGAGTGGACATTGGTAAGCCTTTCATTGGGTAATTTTTTTATGCTGTTACTTATGTACACATTCATTCATTCTTTGATTCACTCATTCATCTTTGGAATGATCATTACCACATAAAAGAGCAACATGTGTTAGCTTAAGTCCCCAGTTGTCAGAATAAATGTTTCTGACAGCTGTTTTCCTCTTTCTTTTCCAGGTCATTTCCCAAAAAAGATTTTCTTTGACCTAGAGCTACTCTCCCTCTGCATGTTGGGCTTCTTCCAGAATTGGAAAGAGGCAATCTCAAGTCCACCTTGGTGTCCTCAGGTCCAGGAACGTCTCTGGTGAGTGCACACATGTGCAGGAGTACAGATGACTGTGTGTACCTCCATTGGGTCAATGATGAGAACTCACATCGTCCTGAAGGAGAGGATGACTTAAAAATTCTGCTCAATATGTTCACGCTGAGGCCCAGTATAGGTGACGATCTTATATCACCACAATGGGGAGAGTGATATCTGAGGCAGCAGTTTCAAGAGGAAATCCCTCAAGCCTCTGTCCAATCGTTCCGGTGAACGCGGCCTGTTCAACCTGATAGGCTGTGAAGGTGCCCCCTTGTTCCTCACAAAAGGCCGTACATGAGGCTGGGTTTTCCAACTCCTTGTTTCTCTCCTTGTGTCTTGCAGGGAGACCTTGGGCAAGGTAGTGGCCGTGGTCTTTTTTGTTGAAGGTGAGTAGGGTCTTTGTCTTGGCTGGAGGTGAGAGATGATGTGAAAGTAAAGGGAAGCTTGTTTTCTGGCAGTAAAGACATTTTTCGGTATTGCTTTAATGTCAGTATTGAAGCCAGCTGAATTTTTTACAACTTCCTGTTTTAGAAATGGGACCTTTAAACTCCCAATGTGTCCTTCCTATTTATAATGGTGGAGAACAAGGGGGCCACTCTTTTTTCTATGAGACTCAGAACTGGTGTGATGTCAGTTATATCCAAGCTTGTTACCCATAATCCTCATATGCTTACTGGATGATCAACATCTGGATTAGTGTTGGAATTTCCCCAAGTTTGTGTAAAAATAAACATGCCAGGGAGTCCACAGGGTGAAGGGTCACATTGCTGTTTTCCTGTGGGTCTTTGATGGCAGGCACTGTTGAGGTTTGTACTAAATAATGTAGCTTCAACAAAACAATAAGCCTTCACCATGTCCATTGACATATTTGTGGGCTTCGGTATATTTGGTTGTCCTTGATTGGTTCTTTGAGCCTTTGTGCTTCACCATAATCAGGTGGCTGGTTTGCCATTGACAGTGTTTCCTCTCCGCTTAGGTTACCCTACACCATGCTGGATAGATTTCTGCATTTCTCAATGGATGATAGGCACAATGTTGAGAATATTTCAAAATCCCTGTTGCAGCTTTTCTCCACTTCAGTTTTCATTAAAGTGATCCTCCATTTGTGTACCATTGAGGACACTCGTGCATGTCTTCCTGGGGGATGTGGTCACATATGAAAGTGCAAGTTCATAGCTGGTGTTATGGCTTCCATTTGCAAATGTCCTCATTGGGAGAGGTTTGCCTGGAATATAGCAAGTGAGCCACTCAGGAGGTGTCCTGATACCTGTGTTCCCCAGAACAAGAGGCGTGTGACTTCAGCGTGTCATTCTGCGATCTTTCCTGAGCAATAGGCTTCACCTAGTGTGCTCCCTGGAGTATTGTTTTAACACCAGGGATGAGGAGAATGCATCGTCTTCACCTTTCATGACAAGTGCTGTGTGTTTTTATACTAGGATTGTATAAGTTTTATCTTAGGATTGGTTTTTTTTGTATGAGTTCTTTAATCAAAATGGTTGAGCTTTTACTTGGTTCTTATTCTATTATTTATTTATGTATTTAGGCATTGTTTTCAGTGATCATTAGGACAGAAAGGAGCAGTGTGCATTGGCTGCGGTGCCAAAGGAACAGAATAGAGAGTTTAGACAGCTGTCTTTCTCTTGTTTTTCCAGGTCACTTTTTAAGTAAAGATTTTCATTTGCCCTAGACTTGCCCACACACTCTGTGTCAGGCTTCTTTCCTCTAGAAGTGGGAACGTGCAGATACAAGCCCTCCTTGGTGTCCTCAGATCCAGGACACATTGCTGGTGAGTATATTAAATGTGGAGTTATACATGTGCCTGCAAAGTGCTTTTGTTGGGTCAATGATGAGAACTCGTGGTCCTGAAGGAGAGGATGACTTAAAAATCATGCTCAGTATGTTCACACTAAGGCCCAGTGTAGGTGACAGTCTTTGGCATCAAGAAGGAGAGTGTTATTTTTGGAGGCACCATTTTGTTGAGGGAATCACATGTACCTGCACCCTATCACTTCCCTGTGAACATGGCCTTTTGTGGTCACGGGCTCTAATGGTGCCTCTTTGTGCCTAATGGAATGGCATGCAGGGGTCAAACCTTCGAACTCATTATTTCTCTCATTATGTCTTGCAGGGAGACACATTGGGCTCTGCAGTGCCGTGGCTGTGGACTTAATGTTAAAGGTGAGTGGGTGTCTCGTCTTGGATGGAGACCAGTGACAACATGAAAGTAAGTGGAAAGCTATCTTTCAGGCAATAAAGACTTCTGTGTGCTGCCTTCTACATTAGTAATAATTTAGGCTGTACTTGAAAAGCTTGTGAGGACTGGGACCTTTAAATGTCAGATTTCCATCTTTTCTGTGGTGAATCCCACTCTAAGGGGGCTAATTTTATTGTGGCATCCTGAACCATTTGGGCATAGGTAGACTACCATAATTCTCATATCCGTAATACAAGAAAAATACCTTGGTCAGTGTTGGAATTTCACAAAAATTTGTGTAAAAAATGACCAAATCAGTGACATCTAGGGTTGATGGGCAGTGATAATCTTTTCCATGGACCTTCATTTTTGAAATTGTTTATTTGGCTAAATACATGTAGTTTTGACAAAGCCATAATGCTTCACTATGTATTATGCAAATGTGGGCTTTTGAGAATTTTTTGTGTGCATCCTCAAAGACAGGTTGCTGGTGTGCCATTGGTAGTTTCTCCTTTCTGGTCAGTGTTGCCCCACTCAATGCCAGATAGGAATATGCAGTGGCATTCGCAGTGTTAGACACACTGTTGAGAATGTTTTTGAATCACAGTGTTTCTTCACTTTGACTTCAGTTTGACGAGAAGGAGGCATTCAGTTGTGTATCCGGTGAGGAGACACTTGCCTGACTTTTTGAGGCAGATGGTATCTATGAAAGGGAATTTTGAAATATAAGTTCATAGCTGCTGTTCAGGCTCTGGCTTGAAAGTTTCCATGGTGGGTGGGGTTTGATTAGAAGATAGCAAGTGAACACAATGGGAGGTGCCATGATATTTCTGTGCCCTGGAGTAAATTGTGTGAGGCTTCATGAGTCATTCTATGTTCTACCCTGAGCAAAAAGGCTTGCCCAGTGTTGTGTGAAAACCCATTTTTGTAACGTGAGAGATCAGTCTTATGCGTTGTCTTCATGTTTCATGACAAACGCATTGTTTTGTAGTGAAAATCGTAATACTGGGTTTATCTGGTGTGGTCTTTACTCCATGGTGTTGGACCTCTTTTGACTCATTTCATTATTCTTTCTTCTTTCTTATTTTCCAGCCCTTCCCCGCTCCCTTCCTCTCTCCCTGAGTTGTCCTTCCCTTTCCTCCCTCCTTCCCTCCCTTCCTTCTTTATTTCCCTCATTTGCTTTTTCCTCCCATTGTTCTTCTTTTTTTTTCTATATTCATTTGTCTCTTCATTATTTTACTTTGGAATTATCATTAATGCAGAAAGGAGCAACATGCATTAGTTCAGTCTGAAGAGTGAATGAATTAGTGATTTAGTCCACTGTCTTAATCCTCTTTTTCCAGGACAAGTTCCCAAGGCAGGCTTGGTTGGCCTAGAGTTTCCAGGGTGCTCTCTGCCAGGATTCTTCCATAATTGGAAAGGTGCAGAGGTCAAGCCCACCTTGGTGCCCCAGATCCAGGACACATCTCTGGTGAGTATATTGAATGTGGAGTTATACATGTACCTGCAAAGTGCTTTTGTTTCGTCAATGATGAGAACTCAGGTGGTCATGAAGGAGAGAATGACTTAAAAATCAAGCTCAGTATGTTCACGCTGAGGCCCAGTGTAGGCCACAGCGTTGTGGCACCATGATAGGGGGAGAGTGATTTTTGCAGGCAGCAGATTCATGAGGGAATCCCAGGTGCCTGCACCCTGGCACTTCCCTGTAAAGTTGGCCTGACGTGGTCATAGGCTTTGATGGTGGCCCTCATTCAATATGGAAGTCCATACATGAGGCCAGTTTTTCCACTTCTTTTTGTTGGCATTGTGTCTTGCAGTGAGACCTTGTTGCTGAGTGGTGGCTGTCACCGTTACGTTGAAGGTGAGTGGATGTCCATTGTCTTGGGTAGAGACCAGGGACAACGTGAAAGTGAGTGGGAGGCTGGCTTAAAAGCAGGCAATTTAGAGATGCTTTGGTGCTACCATCACCAGCAGAGTTGATGCAGGCTCAGTTTGTGTGCGTCAGTCTATAGGGATGAGACGTTAAAACTCCAAAGATTTCCTTTCTGTCTGTAATGAATTGGGGTCTCAAATTGGCTACTTTACTTTTTTTCTTTGAATGTGAGGAAGTATCATGTCAGTGTGTACACAGTCTGATACCCAGAATTCCCACATCATTAATGGGTGATAAATATCATCGCCAGTGTTGGAATTTCATAAAACCTTATGTGAAAATCTATCACTGCGGTGTCATCCAGAGATCGAAGTACAGGAAAAATTATTTTCCTACGGGCCTTCATTGCCCAGCATTGTTGAGTTTTTGTCTGATTGTGAGCTTTGACCAAAAAAAATGTTACACCTTGTCCGTTGAAATAACGATAGCCTTCTGAAAATGTGGGTGTGTTATAGAATCTCTCTGCCTTCACATGCTTCACCAGAATCAGTCCTCTGCTGTGGCCTGAATGATACTTGATAAAAATGCAGATTTGCACAAAAAGTGATAGGCGTAAGGTGGAGAAGAGTTGAAAATCACTGTATGATCTTCACTTGGACTGCAGCTTGATCAAATTCATCCACCAGTTGTGTTTCTTTTCAGGAGACACTTGCATGGCTTGTGAGGGATGTGGTCAGAGAAGGGAACTTGGAAGTGCAAGTTCATAGCTGGTGCTTAGGCTCTGGCTTGAAAGCTCCATGATGGGTTGGTTTACTGGAAATACATATGCAAAGGAGTAAAATGGGAGGCGTCCAGATACCTGTGTTGCGTGGAGTAAACTGTATGGAACATTATGGTGTCAGTCCGTGCTCTACCTGGAGCACTGGGTCTCGTCTGGTGTTTGGCGTGTGACCCGTTGTTCCAGCACCAGGGAGAAGCAGACTGCCCCGTCTTCAAGTTTCCTTAAAAGTGCCGTGTGTTCATAGTGGAACATGTAAGGCTGGGTTTTGTGTTTGTGTATGTTCTTGCATCAAAGTTGTTAAGCCTTTCATTGGTCCTCTCTTTATGCTCCTGTTTAAATATATATTTATACACTCATTTACTCATTCTTGCATTCGTTTATTGTTTTTTCAAATGATTTTTATTTCAGAAAGGACCAGCATGCATTCCGTTCAGTTCCAATATTGATGGAATAATAATAGTTTAGACAATGTCCTTTACTCTTTCTCCAGGTAATTTTCAGAGAAAAGATTTTCATTTTATATAGTCCTTTTGTGGCTCTCTTTCATTTCAGGCTTCCTCCAGAATTGGACACGTGCAGATCCCAAGCCCGCAACGGTACCCCCATTTCCAGGACATATCTTTGGTGAGCGCATGATGTGCAGCTGGGTAGTGTCAGAGACGTGCCTCCATTGGGTCAATGATGAGAACTCATAATGCCCTGAAGGAGAGGATGACTTAAAAATCATGCTCAATATGTTCACGCTGAGGCCCAGTGTAGGTAACAGTCATGTGGCACCATGATGGGGACTGTGATTTCTGGAAGCAGCCTTTTCTTGAAAGAGTCCCATGTTTCTGCACCCCATCACTTCTCTGAGAAGAGGGCCTGCTGTATTTGTAGGCTGTGACCGTGCCCTCTTGTTCATCCCTGAAGGCCGTACCCGAGGCCAGTCTTTTGAACTATTTCTCCTGTTGTGTCTTGCAGGGAGACCATGGATAAGGTGGTGGCCGTGGCCTCTGTGTTGAAGGTGAGTGGGGGTCTTGTCTTGGAGAAGACTAGAGACAACATGAAAGTACTCAGGAGGTTCACTGTCAGGCAGTAAAGACATTTCTGTGGTGCTTGCACCTGTGGATTGAAGCAGCCAGGAATTTTTGCAACTTAATTTTTAGGAGTTGGACCTTTAAACTCCAATGGGGTCCTTCCTATTTGTAGTGCTGGACTCTAAGGGGGTGTTTTCTTTTCCCATGGGACCCTGAACACGTGTCATGTCAGTTGTATGCCACCTTGTTAACCATAACCCTCACATGCTTGCTGGATGATCAATATCTTCATTTGTGTTTCAATTTCACCAAATTTGTGTAAAAATAACCATGCCAGAGAGTCCAGAGGTTGAATTGCAGCATGATATTTTCCCATGGGTCTTTGTTGGAAAGTAGTATAGAGTTTTGGGATAAAATATGTAGATTCCAGAAAATAATAGGGCTTCAGTATATCCATTGACAGATTTCTGGGCTTTTGTAAACTTGTTTGCGTTTGATTGCTTCTTAGATCTCTTGGGCTTGACCAGAGGAGTCCGCTGATGTGCTATTGAATGATTTGCCCTTCACTGTGCCAGATAGAAAGCTGTGTTTGCTGAAATGGTGGTAAGCATGCAGTTCAGAATCTTTGAAAATCAGTATTGTATCTTTACTTCATCTTGCAGAAGAATGAGGCAGCCAGCACATGTGATGAAGAAACACTCGCTTTGCTTTCTTGGGGATATGGTTAGATATGAAGGGGAAGTGCGAAGTCCAAGTTCATAGCTGATTTTTAGGACCCACACAGGAAGTTTCCACGTTGGGAGGGGTTTGCTGGAATACAGCAGGTGATCAAAGTGGGAGGAGTCCAGATTGCTGCGCTCCCCAGTGTAAATGCATGTGACTTCAAGGTGTCATTCTGCGGTCAGCCCTGAGCAGTGCAGCGCACCTAGTGTTTTGTGTTGGAGTGTTGTTGTGACTCCAGGGACGAGGAGAATGCATTGTCTTCAGCTTTTTGACCAGTGCTGTGTGTTTTGTAAGAATCATAGGACTCGTATGTGTTTGCGCGCGCATGCACGCATGTGCTTGAACAAACATTCTTGAGACTTTTATTGGGTTCGTTCTTCTTGCTCTCTTTCTTTATTCCTTCGTAACATTTTTTGAATGAGTTGCACCACAAATACGAGCAACATGTATTAACTTGAGTTCCAAACTGACAGAGTAAAGAGTTTAGATGTTTGATTTTCTCATTTTTCTCCTGATCACTTTTTAGGAGAAGATTTATTTTGACCTAGAGTTATCAGGGTGCTCACATTGTCTTGAAGAGAGAAGAAGGGAAACATCTCTGGTGAGTATATGAATATGAAGTTGTACAGATGTGTCCGAAGTGTCTTCTTGGGTCAATGATGAGAACTCTTGCCTTGAAGAGAGGTGATGACTGAAAAATCGTACTTAAAATGTTCACGCTGAGGCCCACTGTAGGTGACAACTCGTGGTACTATGATGGGGAGTGTTATTTTCCTCCAGAGAGGTGGGCCATTTTCTGAGTAAAATCCAACCACCTCTATGTCATCAGGTCCACATGAACAAGCCTGCCATGTCCTTTGTTCCTCATGAAAGGCTTACTTTAGGCCACTAATTACAACATTTTTTCCTCCCGTTGTCTCTGCAGGGAGACCATGGGCAAAGTGATGATCGTGGCGTTGATATTTAAGGTGAGTGGGTTTCTGTTGTGTTGGATGGAGATTCCGGACAACATGATAGTAATCAGGAGACTGGCTTTCAAGCAATAAAGAAATTGGTATGCTGTCTGAAACCTCAGCACTGATGTAGGATAGATTTTATGGTTTTAAACCTTTAGGAACGGGACCCGACAACTTGAAAGCTTCTGCCTCAGTAATGTATCAGATTCTAAGAGGGCTCCCCACAATTCCTGTATCCTAATGGATGATAAATACATGGTGAGTGGTGGAAATTTACAAACGTTTGTGTAAAAATGAGCATGGTGGGGGCATCCAGAGGTTGAAGTGCAGCCGTGATTTTCCCAAGGACCTTCGTTGCCAGCACTGTTGAGGTTTGAATGAATGATTGTAGCTTGGACAAAACAATGAGACATCACCTAAGCCAGTGACTGAATTGTGGTCTTTTGAAAATTGATTTCAATTGGTCTTTGTGCTCAGTGCTTCACTAAAGTCAGGCCACTGCTATGCGAGTGATAGCGTTTCCTCTGCAGGTAGTGTTGCCCTGAATGCCACCAGGTCAAACTCTGTATGTACCACAATGGTGTTGTGTATGAGGTAGGGAATATTTGAAAATCATGTTGTATCTTCACTCTGAGTTCATTTGACCAAAGTCAGGCCTCTAGTCTTGCATCCATTAAAGAAACACTTGCATTGCTTCTTGGGGGGATGTGGTCAGAAATGTAAAGGAACTTGGAAGTGCACATTTATACTTGGACATTAGTCTCTGCCTTGAGAGCTTCCATCATGTGTGGGTTCAGCCTAGAATATAACAAGGAGCAAAATGGGAGGGGCTTCACAGAGTAAATCATGTGACTTCATGGTGTCACTCTGCTTCACCCAGGGAATAGACCTCACAGAGTGTTTTGTCTGAACCATTGTTTGAAGGCCAGGATGAGCAGTATGCACTGTCTTATTCACCTTGTCCTGACCTGTGCTGTGTATTTCTAGTGAAATAGGTGAGACTGATTTTTGTGTTCATGTGTTTCAGTCAGTTTTGTGGAGCCTTTCATTGGGTAATTTATTACTTATTGATTCACTAATTCAGTTTTGAATGGTGGTTATGTCAAAGGAATAACATTCACGAGCTTCAGTCCACCAGTGAAAGAATAGGTGATTTATACAGGTGTTTTAATGCTCTTTGTCCAGGTCAAGTTCCCATGAAAGATTTTCATTTGGCCTAGAGCATTTTCGACTCTGTATGCTGGCCTTCTTCCACAACTGGAAACATGCAGATCCCATCTCTCCTTGTTGTCCTCAGGTCCAGGAACATCTCTGGTAAGCGTGCCCATGTGTCAATATACAAATGCCTGCATGTGTCTCTGTTGGGTCAATGATGAGAACTCATATTGCCCTGAAGGAGAGGATGACTTAAAAATCATGCTCAATATGTTCACGCTGAGGCCCATTGTAGGCGACAGTCTTGTGTCATCGTGATGGGGGAAATGTTACTTATCTCCTGCGCAGCAGGAAGTTTCTGAGAAAAATCCTCATGCCTCTACCCCATCACTGCCATATATACATGGCCTGCTGTGGGTGGCGCCTTAGACAATGCCCCCTCATTCAACACAGAATGCTGTACACGGGGCCAGTCTTTTCAACTCTTTGTTTCTCACATTGTGTCTTAACAGAGAGACTGTGGTCAACCTGATGTCTGTGACCTTTATGTTGAAGGTGAGTAGTGGGTTCTGGTTATGGATGGAGATGAGAGACAAGTTGAAAGTAAGGGAAGCTTGTTGTCAGGCAGGGAAGGCTTGTGTGCTGCTTTACCCTCAGTACTGGAGTAGGCTAAATTCTTTATGAATGTCAGTTTTACGCATTGGTCCTTAAAATTCCAAAGGTGTACTTTATATTTGCAATTGTAGAGTCTAGGGGGGGTCCATTTCTTTTTCTATGGTACCCTGAACAAGTATGAGGTCAGTTTGTGCACAGCTTAGTAGCCATTGTTCTAAATTGACTAATGGATGATCAGTGTCTTAATTACTATGGAATTTCACCAAAACTTTGTAAAGAAATAACCATTCGTATGGAGTCAGTATTTTGAAGTGCCACAGTGATATTTTCCCGTCGGTTTTTATTAGCAGGCATTGTTGAGTTTGGGGCTAAATAAAGACATTTCAGTGAAATGGTTAAGGCCTTACCATGTCCATTGAGAGATTCGTGGGCTTCTGTAAATTTGGTTGTGATCTATTGGTTATTTCACCAAAAAGATTGTGTTTCACCACAATCGGGACACTGATCTCCGATTGACAGTGTTTCCTCCCCAGTTAGGTCACCCTAAGTATGCTAGACAGGCACCAGCATTTGAGTAATGGTGATGGGCAACATGTTCAGAATATGTCAAAATCCCTGTGTGTCTTTACCTAACTTTACATCGAAATGAGACTCTGGTGTTGTATTGTTGAAGATACACTTGCCTGGTCTCTTGGTGGATGTGGTAAGATACAAAAGGGACCTTTGAAGTGCACGTTCTTAGCTGGTGCTTAGACTCCAGCAGAAAAGTTTCCATGTTGGGAGGGATTTGCCTAGTATATATAGGAAGTGAGCCATGTGGGAGTCGTCCAGATTTCTGTGCTCTCCAGAATTAATTGCGTGTGATTTCATAGTGCCTTTGTGTTCTACCCTGAGCAGTAGGTTTCACCCAGTGTTTTGTCTGTGACTCTGTGTTTGAATGCTGAAATGACTACTGTGCACGTCTTCACCTGTCAGGAAATATGCTGTGTGTTTTGTAGTAAAAAACATTAGTTTTCTTGTGTGTCTTCAGTTGGCACTGTGCTGTCTTTTATTGCTGCATTTCTTTATTTTACTGTCTATCCAGCTCTTCATTCATGTATCACTTATCTGTTTATTTCCTTTTGGAATGATTATTACCACATACGGGAAAAACGTGCAGTATCTTCAATCACAAGAGTGAAGGAATGGGTACTTTACACAGCTATGTACACCTCCTCCTCCTGGTCAAATATCTGAAAAAGATTTTGTTTTGGTCAAGGCTGCTTCTGTCTCTCTATGTTGGGATTTCTTCCATCATTGGAAACATGCAGATCCCAGCCCTCCTTGGTGTCCTCACTCCAAGACACATCTCTCGTGAGTGCACGCATGTGCAGTTGTACAGATGCCTGCACATGCCTCTATTGGGTCAATAGTGAGAACTCATGTTGCCCTGAAGAGAGATGATGATGTAAAAATTATGCTCGATCGGATTATGCTGATGCCCAGTGTAGGCGATAGACTTGTGGCACCACATTGGGGACTTTGATTTGCGAAGGCAGCTATTTTCTTGAGGGAAACTCACATGTCTCCCACTCCATCACTTCCTGTGAACACAGCCTGCTTCTGGTCATTGGCTTTAGTGGTGTCACCTTGCACCTGATAGGCCATATATAAGACCAGTCTTTCTAACTCCTTGTTTATCTCATTGTGTCTTTCAGGGAGACCATGTTGCAGAGTGGTACCCATGGCCTTTGTGTTGAAGGTGAGTGGGTGTCTGTTGTCTTCCATGGAGACCATGGACAACATGAATGAAAGTGGGAGGCTGGCTTTCAGGCAATAAAGACACTTGTGTGCTACCTTACACATCAGTAATAATTTAGGCTACTTTTTAAATGACTGATAGGAATGGGACCTTTCATCTCTAGATTTTTCCATCTTTGTGATGAATCAGGTAAGGGAGCATTTTGTTTTACTGTGGGAACCTGGTCAGTTTGTGCTCATCTCCATATTCACAATTTTCCTATCTGCAATGGATGAGAAATCCAATGGGCCGTGTGGGAACGTCACAAAATCTTCCTGTTAAACATGATCATACATGTGGCGTGTAGATTTTGAGGAGCAGCACTGACCTCTGCCCTTGGGCCTCTGTTTCCCAAACTGCTGAGGTGTGGCTAAATGAATGTGCTTCACCATATCTGTTACAGAATTGTGGGCTTTTGAAAATTGTGTGTTCTATTTGACCTGCAATGTGTTTCCGAAAGCAGTCTGGCAGTTTGCTATTGATAGTGTTCCCTCTAGTCAGTGCTGTCCTGCACGATGCCAGATCTTTGCAATTCCATTCAGAGTGTTAGGCACAATGTTGAAAATCACAGGTGTGTCTTCACTTTGACTTTGTATGACCACAGTGAGGCATGCAGTTGTGTATCCAGTGAGGATGCACTTGCATGGCTTCTTGGGGAATGTGGTCACATATGAAAGGGAACTTTGATGTGCAAGTTCACAGCTGGTAGTTAGGCTCTGGCTTGAAATTTTCCATGGTGTGTGGGGTTTGCCTAGATTAGAACATAGGAAGTGAGCCACATGGCAGGTGACCAGATGTCTGTGTTCCCCAGAATAACTTGTGTGTGACTTCATGGTGGCATTCTGTGTTACCCTGAGCAGTAGGGTTCCACCAGTGTTTGGTATGAGACCCACTGTCCTAAAATGAGGAATGAACACTGTGTGTTGTCTTCACCTTTGTCACATGTGCCATGTATTGTTGTAGTGGAATATGGAAGACTGGCATTTGTTTTTCTGTTCCTCAGTCAATGTTGCTGATTTGTTGGGTCATTCATTTAGGTATAAGTTATTTGTGCAAACACTCATTCCTTTATTCACTCATTTATTCACTTTTGAAATAATTGTCACCACAGATAGGAGCCAAAACCATTAGGTTGAGTCCCTGTATTAATGGAATAAATAGTTCAGATCGATGTCATTCGCTTCTGTTCCAGGTTCTATTCCCGAAATAAATTTTTGTTTAGTCAGAATGTCTCTGGCTTACTATGCCAGGCTTCTTCCAGAATTGCAGATGTGTAGATTGAAGCCCACCTTGGCATCCTCAGATCCAGGATAGTTTTGTGGTGAGTATGATGTTTGCAGATGTATACATGGCTCCAAAATGCCTCCGTTGGGTCAGTGATGAGAACTCATACAATCCTGAAGGAGAGGATGACTTAAAAATCGTGCTCAATATGTTCACACTGAGGCCCAGTGTAGGCGACACTCTTTGGCACCACAATGGGTACTGTTATTTCTGGAGGCAGCTTTTCCTTGAGGGAACCCATGTGCTTCTACCCCATTGCTGCCCTGAGAATACGGCCTGACGTGGTCATAGGCTATGATGGTGTCTCCTTGCTCATCATGGAAGGCTGTCCACAAGGCCAGTCTTTCCAACTGCTTGTTGTCTTATTGTGTATTGCAGGGAGATCGCAGCCAAGGTGTTGGCCATGGCCTATGTGTTGAAGGTGGATGGAATTTTTGTCTTGGACGGAGATGAGAGACAACTTGAAAGTAATGGCAAACTTTTTTTCAAACAATAACTACATTTGTGTCCTGCTTATCCCCTTTGTATTGAAGCAGGCTACTTTTTTTTTTTTTTTTACAACTTTCAGTGTTAGAAATTGGCCCTTTAAACTCCAAAGGTGTCCTCCCTACTCATAATGCTGGATTTTAAGGAGTCACTTTCTTTTTCCATGGGACCCTGAACAAGTGTGGGGTGAGCTGTATCCCAGCTTGTTACTCATAATCTCATATGCTTACTGGGTGATCAGTATGTTTGTTCATTTTGTAATTTCACTAATCCTTTGTGTAAAACATAATTGTGCCGTGGAGAGCAGACGTGGAAGTATGGCAGTGATTTTTTTCTGTGGGTCTTCATTGGCAAACAGTGTTGAGTTTGGAGGCAACCAATGCAGCTTCTACAAAATGATAAAGCTTCATGATGTCTAAGGACAGATTCATGGGCTTCTGTAAATTTGACTTAACTGGATTGGTTCTTTGACTCTTTCATCAAAATTCAGTCACTGATGCGCCATTAATAGTGTTTCCTCTCAGGTTAGGTTGTTGGAAACCATGTTAGGAGGTAGACATCTGCATTTTCACAATGGGGAATGGGGACCCTTTTGAAAAGAGTTCAGAATCACTGTTGCAGCGTTACTTGACTCATTTTCACCAAAATGACACTCTGTGTGTATAATCACAGAGGAAACACTACCCTGGCCACTTGGGTGGTGTGGTCAGAACGGAAGGGGATCTTTGAAGTGCAAGTCTGTAGCTGGTGTTTACGCTTTGGCTTGAAAATTTTTATGGGTGTGGATTTGCCTCAAATAAGCAACTGCTCAAAATGGTAGGTGTCCAGATATGGGTTCCCCAGTTTAAATTGTTGGTGACTTCATAGCATTATTTGTGGTTTACTTGGAGTAACAAGGCTAACCCTGTGTTTTGTCCTATTGTTTCAGCGCCAGAGCTGAGCTTATACCCATGGTGCTCTTCACCATCATGCATGGCAAATGCTGTATGTATGTAGAGAGAATCACAGGACTTGTTGTATTTTGTGTGCTCCCATCAGTATTGGGAGCCTGTTCTGGATTATTTCTTTATTCTTTCTCCTTCTCTTTTCATTCTTTTTTATTCTTTCCTTACTCTGTTGGTTTTTCCTTTTCATATACGTTAACAATTTATTTTATGTTGAATGATAATTGCCAGGTAAAAGACCAACATTCATTAGCTTCAGTCCTGATGACAGAATAAACGGAATAGATGGCTGTTTTTCTCTTCTTCAGATCATTTTCCAAAAAGAGTTTTGATTGTCTTAGAGTTACCATTGTGCTCTGTGCCTGGCGTCTTCCAGAATTGGAAAAGCACAGATCTCAAGTCTTCCTTGGTGTCCTCCATTCCAGGAAATGTCTCTGGTGAGCATATGATGTGTATGTGTTCAGGTGTCAGGAGGGAAGTGCCTTCAGTGGGTCAATGATGAGAACTCATACTGTGTGGAAGAGAAATGATGACTTGAAAATCATGCTCAACAGGATCACGCTGAGGCCCGAGTAGGTGACACTTTTGCGGCACTACAATGTGATTTCTGGAGGTAGCAGTTTCTTCAGGGAATCCCATATGCCTCCATCCCATCAATTCCCTATGAACACAGCCAGCTCGTGGTCATTGGGAATAAAGGTGCGCCCCTATGTCTCCTGGAAGGCCGTGCAGTGGCCAGACTTTCCAACTCTGTCTCTCTCATTGTGTCTTTCAGCAAGACAATAGGCAACGTGGTAGCACTGGCCTTTGCATGGAAGGTGAGTGGGTCTTTGTCTCAGATGAAGACCAGAGATCACTAAAATGAAAGAGAGGCTTGTACTCAGGCCATAAAGACTTTTATGTGCAGGCCTGCCCTCTGTGCTGGAGTTGGCTAAATTCTTAATGACTGTCAGTTTTAGGAATGGGAGCTTCAGAGTCCGAAGGTGTCCTTCCTATTGCTAATGCTGGACTCTAAGGGGGCCACGTTCTTTGTCCACTGGCCCCTGAAGAGGTGTCATGTCAGTTGTATCCCAGCTTGTTACACGTAATTCTCCTACGCTTAATGGCTGATCAGTGTCTGTGTGAGTGTTGGGAGTTTCACCAGACCTTTTTGTAAAATGCAGCCGTGCAAGTGGAGTCCACAGACAGAAGTGTTGTAATATTTCCTTTTGGGGGGTTTGTTGGCAAGCAGTGTAGAATTTTGGATCAAATAATTAAGCTTCAACAAAATGATAAGACTCCACCATGTCCATTGACAGATTCGTGGGCTTCTGTAAATTCGATTGTTATGATTTGGTTCTTTTACCTGTTGTTCGTCAGCGAAATGAGTTTGCTCATGTGCCATCATCAATAGTGTTTCGTCTTCAGTTAGTTTGCCCTGAATGACAGGATATAGTTGGTGAAAAAGCTTGATGTATAGAATATTTTGAAAACACTGATGTGTCTTTAATTGACTTCATTTTACACTGGATGGCGGCATCTGGTTGTTTCTGTTGAGGAAACACATACTTTACTTTTTGGAGAATGTCGTGCATTTTTTTAAGATCTTATTTCTTTATTCATTGATGTAGTCATTAATTTTCAAATAATTGTTACCACAAAAAAAGAGAAGTATGCATTAGCTCAGTCCCAAGAATGCTGTAATATGTGATTTAGACAGGTGTTTCTCTTCTTTCTCCAGGTCATTTTTCCCAAAAAGACTTGTTTGGCCTACAGCTCTCAGGGGTCTATGTTGGGCTTTTTCCCGAACTGGGAACGTGCAGATCCCAGCCCTCTTTGGTGTCCTCAGGTCCAGGAACAATCTCTGGTGAGCGCACCCATGTGCAGTTGTACAGATGTTTTCATGTGCCTCCATTGGGTCAATGATGAGAACTCACATTGCCCTGAAGGAGAGGATGACTTAAAAATCATGCTCAATATGTTCACGCTGAGGCCCAGTGTATATGACTGGACAGTATTTGGCACCATGATGGGGACTGATTTCTGGAAGCAGCATTTTGTTGAGGGAATCCCATGAGCCTGCACCCCATTTTTTGCTTTAAACATGGCCTGCTCATGTTCATAAGCTTTGATGTTGCCACTTTAATCCTCAGGGAAGGTTGTACTATCAGCCAAATTTTCCAACTTTTTGTTTCTCCTACTCTGTCTCGCAGGCAGACCATGTGGCAAGGTGGTGACTGTGGATTTAATGTTTAAGGTGAGTGGGCATGTGTTGTCTTGCAGGGAGAGCATGAAAGTCAGTGGCAGGCTGCCTTGCAGACTCTATGACATTTTCCAGCTACCTTAAACCTCCATACTGATGCAGAATAAATGTTTTGCCTGTCAGCGTTTGGGACTAAAACTCTAAAACTAAGAGATTTCCTTTCTACGCGCAGTAAATTTGAGAAGATTGTTGAATTTGTTTTTGATTGGGTCCTGAGCAAGTGTCTTGTCAGTTTGTGCCCAGCCATCTGATACCACCATCTCACATGCTGGATGGATGACAGTATCATGGTCCGTGTTGGAATCTCTCAAAACCTTTTTGTAATAATGACCATGATGGTGGCATCCAGAGATTGGCGTGCAGCAACAGTCCATTCCCATGGGCCTTTGATGCCCAGCACTGTTGACTTTGTGACTGTGAGTGTGGACAGGACGTTCAGGCGTCACCATGTCCATGGACAGATTCATGGGCTTAAGTAATTGCGGTGAGGTTTGATTGGTCTTTCCTCCTCTTGTGCTTCCCTGAAAACATGCCGCTGGTTTGGCAGTCATAAGGCTTCCCCTACAGTAGGGTGGCCCTGAACAGGGGTGTCCGGCCTGTGGCCTGAGAGCCACGTGCAACTCAGGATGGCTATTCATGTGGCCCAATGCAAGTCGTAACCCTACTTCAAACCGTACCAATTTTGTAATTTCTTGTCACAGTGTATTTAGTGTGTAGCCCAAGACAACTCTTCTTCCAGTATGACCCAGGGATGTGAAAACATGTACCCCCCCACAGAATGCCCCATGGACATCTGCCTCAGCACAGAAGGTGGAAGGCAAGGCATTGGCTGTATGTTTGAGTGTCATTGTTGTGGGATTACTTTTACTTCAGTGTACCCAATTGATGTGTCCAGTCGGTGTCCAGTGAGGAATCACTTGCAAGGTTCTCACAATGAGAGGGAATGTGGAAGTGCAAGTGCACAGTGGGTATTTAGGCTCACGTCTGCGTAGGTTTCCCTGTTGGGTAGGGTTTACCTAGAATATGGCAAGTGAGCCCAGTGGGAGGTGCCCTCATACCTGTGTTCACCACAGTAAAGTGTGTGTGACTTTGTGGTGTTGTTCTGTGGCTTACCCTGAGCAGTAGTCCTCACCCAGTGTTCTGAGCGTGACCCATTATTTATTATCCATGTGTTTTTTCATTGTTGTTATGACCATTACCACAGCAGCCAAACATACATTAGTTGAGTCCCAAGACTGACGGAATGAATAGTTCAGATGGCTGTATTTTCTCCTGTTTCTTCAGGTCATTTACCCAAGAAAAGATTTTTGCTCTTGTCCTCCTTGAGTGCTCCTTGTCAGGCTTCTTCCAGAACTGGAAATGTGCAGGTCCCAGCCCTCCTTGGTCTCCTCATCTCTGGGAATCATCTCTGGTGAGTGTGTGCATGTGCCTGTATACAGATGCCTGCCTGTGCCTGCATTGGGTCAATGATGAGAACTCTTGTTGCCCTGAAGGAGATGATAGCTTAAAACTCATGCTCAATTCGATTACGCTGAGGCCCAGTGTAGGTGACAGTCTTGTGGCACCATTTTGGGGATTGTGATTTCCCTCAAAGATGTGGAATTTGGGTTCTTGAGACAAGTAATTTCATGAGGGAACCCCTCATGCCTGTATCTGATTACTTCCGGTGAACACGGCCTGGTGGTGGTCACAGGCTTTGATGGTGCTCCCTTGTTCCTCAAAGAAGGTCATGTTGAGGCAAGTCTTTCCAACTTTGTTTCTCTCCTCTCTCCTTGTGTCTTGCAGGCAGACCATGTGACAAGGTGGTGGCTGTGGCCTGAATGTTGTAGGTGAGTGGATGTCTTTTGTCTTTGGTGGAGACCAGAGGTAACATGAAAACATGTGGGAGGCTGGCTTTTTGGCAGCAAAGTCATTTGTGTGCTGTTAACCTTCAGTAGTAATGCATGCTAAATTTCACCACTGTGTTTAGGAATGAGACATGTAAATCGCCAAGGATGTCCTTTCCTCTGTGTGTAATGAATCGGACTCTGAGGGGCAAGTTCCATTTTCCATGGGGTCCTGAGCAAGTGTCACATCAGGTGGTCCACTGCTTGTTACTGTGATTCTCATGTCCTCAGCGGGTGATAAATACCATGGTCATTACTGGAATTTCACAAACCTTTGAGTCAAAAATGACCAAACTGGAGGCATCCTGGCATTAAAGTGCAGCGATACTCTTTTTTGTGGGCCCGTGTTGCCTGGCAGTGCTGAGTTTTGGGGTAATAGTGTGAGCTTTCATGAAACTGTAAGGCTTCGCCATGGTCGTTGAGAGAATTGTGGGCTTTTGAAAGTTTGTATTTGATTCTTTGACCTGTTTTGATTCTTCGAATTCAGCCCAGTGCTGTGCCAATGATAGTATTTCCTCTCTTGGTTGCCCTGAAGGATGCTGGGGGGGAATCACCTTTGCTAAACACTGAGATGCAGGATGTTTAGAACATTAAAAAATCAGAGTTGTGCCTTCACTTTGACTTCAATTTGTAAAATTGAGGCTTCAGTTTATCCAGTGAGGAAACATTTGGATGGCTGCTTGGAGGGTGTGGTCATGTATGGAGGAGAACTTTGAAGTCCAAGTTCATAGCTGGTGTTTAGGCCCCAGCTTGAAGGTTTCCACAGTGTCTGGGCTTTTCCTAGAATACATAGCATGTGAAGCACCATGGGAGGTCCCTATATCTCTGTTCCCCTGAGTAAATTGTGTGTGACTTCATGGTGTCCTTGTGTGGTCCCTGAGCAATAACATTGACCAGTGTTTTGAGTGTGACGTATTAAGGCCAGGGATGAGTAGTATGGCTTGTCTTCACCGTTCATGACCACTGCTGTGTGCTTTTGCAATGAACGTCCTAGAAATTGTTTGCTCTGCATTCTTGTAAACATTGCTGAACCTTTTGTTGGTTTATTTACTTACTCTCTTATTCATTAATTCTTTTGTAATGATCATTACCATGTATAGGAGCAAAATGCGTTAGCTTCACACCTAAGAGTGAGAGAGTAAATAGTTTATAGACAGCTGACTTACTTGCTTTTGTACAGGTCATGCACTCAAAAGAGACTTACCTTTGGCCTATAGCTCCCAGGTGCTGTATGTCGGGCTTCTTTCAGAACTGGAAACATGCAGATCCGAGTCCTCTTTGGTGTCTTCAGGTCCAGGATACACCTCTTGTGAGCGTGCTCACATGTAGGTGTACAGATGCCTGCACATGCCTCTGGTGGGTCAGTGATGAGAACACATATGGTCCTGAAGGAGAGGATGACTTAAAAATCACTCTCAGTATGTTCCAGCTGAGGCCCAGAGTAGGTGATAGACTTGGGGCACCACGATGAGGAGTTTGATTTCCCTGTAGAGCAGTGTGGTTTGGGTTCTGGAGGAAGCAGTGTTTGGAGGGATTCCCACATTCCTCCATGTGAACGCTTCCCTGTGAACGCAGCCTGCTGTGGTCCCAGGCTTTGAGGGTTCCACCTTCTTCCTCTTGGAAGCCAGTACTCAAGGCCAGTCTTTGCAACGTTTTTCTCCTTTGTGTCTTGCAGTGGGACCATGTCACAAGGTTGTGGCTGTGGCCTTAGAGGTAAGGTGAGTTGATGTCTGTTGTCGTGGCTGGAGACCACAGAGACAACCTGAACGTAAGGTGTGGAGGCTGGCTTTCAGGCAATAAAGACGTTTGTGTGGAGGATGCCTTAACCCTCAGTGTTGATGCAGGGTAAATTTTATGCTTGTCATTTGTTGTTATGGGACATTGAAAACTCCAAAGGTTTTTCTCTTATTTGTAATAAATTGGACTGAGTCTAATTTTGCTTTCCATTGGGTCCCCTGCAAGTGATTCGTCAGGTGGTGCGCAGCTTTCTAGCCACTATTCTCATGTCGCCAATGGGTGATAAGTACCATGGTCTACATTGGAATTTCACAAACCTTTGTGTAAACTTTGACCAGACTGGTGGCATCCAGTGATTGAGGTGCAGTGATTTTTTCTCCACAGGTCTTTGCTGTCCAGCATGGTTACTGTAAACGATGCTGGGTAGAAATCGGCATTAGCACAAATGGTGGCAGACTGGATATTGGGAAGACTTGAAAATCACTGTTGGCTCTTCATTGTGACTTCAATTTGCACAGGAGTGAGGACTCCTGTTGCCTGTCCGGGTAAGGCAATGCTTGTTTGCTTCTTCGTGCGACCTGGTCAGATATGAAAATAAACTTGGAAGTGGAAGTTCACAGCTGTTTGTATGCCCCAGCTTGTAAGTTTCCCTGGAGGGTGGGATTTCCCTAAAATATAGCATGTTACCAATGCAGGAGGTGTGCAGATACCTGTATTTCCCTAGAGCAAATCGCATGCACCTTGTGGTGTCAGTCTCTGGTGTATCCTGAGCATTAACTTCACCCAGTGTTTTCTGTCTGACCAGTTGTGTTAAGGCCGAGGATGAGCAGTGTGCCTTGTCTTCACCTCTTTTACGTGCTTTTGTAGTGAAAGTCCGTTAATTATTTTTCTACCAGTCATGCAGTGAGAGACTTTCATTTGCCCTACAGCTCCCAGGTGCTCTCAGTTCAGGTTCTTCCAGACCCGGAAACGGCCAGATCCCAGCCCTCCTGGTGTCCTTCATTGAGGACACCTCCGGTGAGTGTGCGCATGTGCAGGTGTACAGATGCCTGCTTTTGCCTCCACTGGGTCAATGATAAGAACTCGCATCGTTCTGAAGAAGAGCATGACTTAAAAATCATACTTACTATGTTCACAGTGAGGCCCAGTGTAGGTGACAAATCTCGTGGTACCATGGTGGGGGAGTGTGATTTCCCTCCAGGGAGGTGGGCAGATTTCTGAGTGAAAGCCACATGTTTCCACTCCTCTTCCATGTTTTTTTGGACATGTGCTCATGGTTGTAGGCTTTGATGGTGCCCTCTCGTTTGTCATGGAGGGCCATACCGAAAGCCAGTGTTTCCAACTCTTTCTCCCATTGTGTCTTGCAGGCAGACCATGGGTAAGGTGTGGCGGTGGTTTTTGTGTTGAAAGTGAGTGAGTGTCTGTTGTCTCAGAGGGTGACTGGTGATGATATGAAAGTTCATGGGGGGCTGGCTTTCAGAGTCTTTGACATTTCTGAGCTGCCTTAAACCTCTGTACCGATGTAGAATAAATATTTTGGCTGTCATTGTTAGAGATGGAGACTGGAAAGCTCAAAGATTGCCTTCTTTCTGTAATGAGTCAGAGAATACGTGGGATAATTTTTTCTTATGGGATCCTGAGCCAGTGTTGTGTCAGTTGTACCCCAGCCTGTTACCCACAATCTCATGTGTTGGGTGGGTGAAAAGTGTCATGCTCAGTGTTGGGGTTTCAGAAACTTCTGTGTAAGAACAGTCGTGCCTGAGGTGTCCATAGACATTGAAGGGCCACATTGATCTTACCCACTTGCCCGTGTTGCCCAGCACCATTGGGTTCTGGACTGATGGAATGGGCACTCTGAGAATATGATCAGGCTTTACCACATCCAGGGACACTTTCATGGGCTTTAGTGATTGTTGTGGGTTCCATTGGTGCTTCGACCTCTTGTGTTTCACCAAAAACAGACCACTGGTGTGCTGTTGATAGTGTTGCCTTCCGTCAGGTTGCCCTAAACTGTGCTGGAAAGAAACCTGCTTTTGCATAAACTGGGAGGGGAACGATGTTGGGCGTATTGGAAAATCACTGTTTTATCTTCATTTTTCCTTGAATTTCCACCAGAATGATGTGTTCAGTTGTGTATCTGGTGAGGACACACTTGCATTACTCCTTAGGAGATGTGGCCAGATATGAAAGGTGTTCTAGGATATATTTGTTATACCATCTCTGGCTTGCCTGTTTCCGTGGTGGGTGGGGTTTGCCTAGAATATAGTAAATGAGCACAGTGGCAGGTGTCCACTTGCCTCTGTTCCCTGGAGTAAATTGTGTGTAACTACAAGGTGTTCTTTTGTGGTTCATTCAGTTTTTTGTAACTTTTAGGGACAGCTTTTGTTTAATCTGTATTTTCTTTATTTCATCTTTTGATTTCACATATTTCTGCTGTGGTCATTGGGGTATTTTTCTTTTCCTTTAGTTGAAGCATTAGGTTGTTTGTTTTAAGGGGGTTTTTTGGTTTGTTTCCTGAGATAAGTATCTGTTACTGTTAACTTTATTTTAGGACTTTTTTTTGCTACAGCTCATAGTTTTTTGTATTTCATATTTCCATTTATATTTTTCTTCACTTGTTCATTTACTATCATAGTGCTCAATCTCCACATGTTTGTCAATATTTTAGCTTTTGTTTTTGGAATTGCCTTTTTTATTTAGACCATAATGATCAGGAACGATGCTTGATACAACTTCAGTTCTCCGAGTTTGTTAGTGCTTTTTTTGTCAGCCAGCCTGTGAGTCCAAAACAAAAGATTGCTCTTTTGATTCCCAGTCAGGGCACATGCCTGGGTTGTGGGTTTGATAGCTGGTTGGGGCACATGAAGAGAGGCAACCAATGGATGTTTCTCTCTCGCATCAGTATGTCTCTTTTCTTCTTTCTCCCTGTCTTCTTCTCTCTCGATAGGTAGATTGATAGATAGATATTTTTTTTTAAAAGCAAAACATGTCCAGCTTGAAGTTCCCATTGGAAGCTTAGTGCATGCGGTGAATTGTGAAGACCATCAGTGTGCATGGCAGTGGTCCTGTTTGAATCGAGGGGAAGCCTCAGTGTCTTCTGGCTTTGCAGTCTAGTTGGATGGCCTTCTAAAGTTGGAAAATAACATTTTGTGAGCCGGCTTCATCGAAGACCCCTCCACTAATCCCACTATATCCCTACTATGTGCCCTTCATTATTTTTCTTTGCTGGAGGGAGACAGCTTTGGAATTTTCCATCCAAGGGACAGCTGCTGTGGGATGCCTTGTACAGCTCTGCAGAGACGATCATTGACTCTTCGAAAAGGAAAGAATTCAGAAATAAGTGAATACAGGACATGACAAGGGATCAAGCAGGCTGCCTGTGTCCAGGGTCACCTATCCAGTGAATTCAGATAGAGACAATGCTGTGCTTTGTTGAACCGACTCAGTACATATTCCAGTGTGATGTGTTTTCCTTGTGATGTGTTGCTGCAGGTTGAGCACTTGAGCAAGAAGCTGTTCCTGCCAGTGACGCGTTACCTTCAGGGAACAGAGGTGAGCCGCTTACCTGGCACTTTAGGATTTTTATACATTTTATAACCAGCAATGCCACTACTTCAAAGTCTGTGGGTTCGTGTTTCCAGGGGCTCATGGAAAACTGCTCTTTCAGTAGATAACTTCTCATTGTGAAAGTCCCCACATGGTTTAAGGAAGCCTCACTCTTGTTTCTCCATTTTTCTTTGCTTTTTTCTTGTTATCCTCACCAGAGGATGTTTTTCATTGCTTTTAGAGAGAGGAGAAGGGAGAGAGAAATTTCAATGCAATAGAGAAGCATCCATCAGTTGCTTCCTGTATGCATCCTGACCAGGGATCAAGGATCAAACCTGCAACCTAGCTAGTGTCCTGACTGGGAATTGAACCCACAACCTTTTGGCGCACAAGAGCGTTAGACCCAACTGAGCCACACCAGCCAGGGCTATTTTGTTCCTTCTTTAAATCTTTAAGTAACTTGAATAATTTGGAGGGGATCATTTTCATTTTTTCACCATTTCATATTGTGTAAATATGATCTTGCTTTGAAATCTGAGTATGTTGAACACTGATTTTTATCTTTATCTGTACCATTCAGAGCACAGATGCTGCTACTTATGTTTGTAGTATAATCACGCTACATACTATTTTGCTATTTTATTTACTCTTTAAGATTTCAGTTGAGCCCTGACTGGTGGGGCTCAGTGGGTTGGGCATCCGCCTGCAAAGTAAAGGGTCACAGGTTCGATTCCCAGCCAAGACTCATGCCCGGGTTGCAGATTCAGTCCCTTGTTGAGGAGCGTATGAGAGAGGCAACTGACTGATGTTTCTCTCTCACACCGATGTTTCTCTCTTTCTTTCACCCTTCTTTCTTCTCTCACTAAAAACAAAACCTTTAGAAATTTTTCAAAAAGAAATATTTTAGTTGATTAAATGGTTTCTTTACATTCCCAGTAGATTTTACCTTATTTTGTTCAACTAATTCAAGGTCCCACTTTTAATGCCACATACTATATGCCGGTGTCCTCTGCACATTTGCCATGGTTCCTCAGAAAGCGGTAAGCAGTCAGCCTGCACCCCAGGGGCCTAGCCGTGGCAGTGCCTGTGTGGTGGCAGGTTCCTGTCTAGATGAATGACAAGCACAGTTGTCTGAGGATGCTGAGGGACTTGTTCCAGATGTCTGTCTGAGGTGCAGATGAGTGGTCCTCAGCCAGGACCAGTGAGACTCCCAGACCCTGGCTCTGGTGACCTGACCGTGGCAGCATCACCTGTAGTGTCCCAGCTAGTTAGGCCATGTGCACTGCCAGGTGTGCGCAGTGACCCAAGACTGGCTCTAGTTTGCTCCCTCTGAACAGAGAGTTGTAGAGAGATAGGTGTGTGCAGGAAACACCTTCTGGAAATGTGACTGAAAATACTGAATTAAGAAGGGGATAAGCAACTGTGATGAAGTAAACAAGGGAATACTGCATGGCTGTGTCCAGTGATGACGCTGGAACCAATTTTAGTTCTTCATGGTGTTAGAAAATTGAACGTGTTCTGACTGTCTTTGCATTTCTTTGTCATGTTTTGCTGATACCAGGGGCTGAAATCAGGTCTTCCACTTTGGGGAAGAGGGGTGAGTACCAGATCAAGATCTCCTGAAATTTATATCATGTTTTGTAGCAGGTCCTGAGGCATCTCTTCATCTCTTTAGGACATCATTTGGAAATATTTCCATAATGTGCCCTGTCCATTAGTGAGATCCTCCCCAAGCTTGTCTCCATTATTGAATCCTTAGCATTTCTTCCATTCTAACTGCTTTTTGCTTCGTTAGGAAAATGTAGAAATTCAGAGAATGTTTAGCTATTTCATGTTAATACCCTGATTCAAACTTACCGTGGGGAAAACCAAGTGGGCCTGAAACATTATGAGAGGTTCTTTAGCCCTGCGAACAGAGATGGCGCGGCTCCCTGACATTGCTGTGTCACCTCTGATTGCTGAAGATCATTTCTCACTTAGGCAGTGTGGTAAGTCATGTGCCGTCTCTAAGATATGATATGTGGTATCGTATCTTACATCTATTGCAAGGTGCATGTTTGATTTGTGTTATTTTTCTATTACTGCTTTCAGTTTGTATCGTGTGAGTCAAATCGTATGGTTCTTGCTTTCTTCTGACTGACTGATCACGCTCAGCATGGTATTCTCAGGCTCCATCCATGTTGTCGCAAACAGCATTATTTCATCTTTTCTCGTGGCTGGGTACCATGTATTATGTACCACATCTGTTTCATCCAGTCATGTCTCCAAGGTCACTGGGGTTGTCTCCATGTTTTGGTCACTGTGAATAATGCTGTAGTCAACATAGGTTGCATGTAGTTTTGCAACGAAACGTTTTCAAATTTTTCAGGTAGATGCCCAGAAGAGGGGATGCTGAGTCATACGTACGGTAACTGTATTTTTTATTTTTTGAGGATCCTCCAGACTGTTTTGCGTGGTGGCTTCCCCAGTCTGCCTCCACACCAGCAGTGAATAGGGTTCCTTTCTCTCCACACCCTCTCCACCATTTGCTCTAGCACTTGTCTGGTTGGTAACAACCACTCTTCACAGGTGGGAGGCAGTGTGTCATTGTGGTTTTGATTTGCGTGTCCCTAGTCAAATTGAGCATCTCTTCATACATCTGTTGCCTGTTTGTATGGCGTCTGTGGAGAGGTGTCTTTTCAGGTTCTCTGCCTGTTTTTAATTGAATTGTGTGTTGTTGGAGGGTTGTGGTGGTGAGTTGAATGAGTTCTTCATGTAGTTTGGATAGTAAGCCCTTGTCAGAGCTCTTCTTTGCAAATACCTTCTCCCATTGGGTTGGTTACCTTCTGTCTCGTTGGCAGTTCTTCTGCGATGGAGAGCTCATCAACCCAGACTCGATAGTTGTGGTGATCAGAGGGAAGGTGGTGGATGGTGACAGGGGTCATACATAAGATGACAGAAGATGCTTTTGCAATGAGCACACAATGCAGTGTACACAGATGATGTGTCATGGAATTGTACACTGGAACCCTGTATAATGTTACTGACCAATGTTACCCCAGTAAACTTCAAATTAAAAAACATTCCAAGGATTGACACCTTCTAGTATTGTCAAAGACCTGGTGTTATCAGGACTCGAGTACAATTGCATTTGAATAGAAAATGGGGCAACTGCTTTGGGAGTAAAGTTGCAATATTTCTTTTGAAACACAAAATACTTCAAATTTCTGTACTGTTTGTGGCTATAAACAGGATATGGAAAGGGGTGTGTTGGAGGCATCAGTAGGTGAGAACCAGAAATACCATGTCATTACTCGTTAGGAAAACTCGAACAACGCGCCCAAGGGAAGAGGGCCCCATGCACTCTTGGCAGGCGCTCTTGGAGAGGCGGTTAGGCGGCACCAGCGATCGGTGCCCTGAGGATCGGTGAACTCTTGTTTGGAAAAATTCTGTCACAGATATGATATTTACTATTTATTTTTATTGTAATTTATTACGTACTGTTATTTCCATTTATTTTCTAGAAAGATAGAAGTCACAGATCAAAGGCAAAATTTACTCTGGCAAATAATTGAAATAATCTTTGGAGCTCCAGTCATTCACAAACCTTTGGGCAGGCTGATAGATCGTGGAACAATGAGGAATTTTTTACTTAAAAGGCGTATTTTTATAAACACAACTTTGTACATTATCATTCGTAGACTCAGAGTCATACAGTTGGGCCACTGTCTCAATCCACAGAGCATAACAGCCTATTGACGCATAAGTAACACATGCTCCGTGTGCAGCTATGTCATCACCCTGCAGTGAGTAGCACAGTGCGGACACAGAGTGGAGGCCAGGAGGAGAGCCCTCCTCTGTGGTCGACTTCAGCCACTTTGCAAATGCTGCGTGTTTTGAAATGTAGTTCTTTTTCACCTGATGATTTTAGGTTGATAAAAATGGAATTACAGAATTTTGTCCTCTTTATGACTGTATCCTTTCCTCAAGATTTTACTAGGGTGAATATTATATTTGAAACATTGAATTTACTCTTGTAAGTCAGTGATGTACTCTTGTTACCTTACATCTTTCATATGTAGATATTTGATGTTACCACAACTGATCTGATGGTGGAGGGTTTTAGTCAGTAATTATTTCAAATTAACTAGCTTTTCTTGTTTTTTTTTTTTTTAAAGTTTTATATGCACATCTGGTATTTCGCTGATTTCTGTTTGTTACCTTAAGAAGTTTTTTCTTGTACTACTCTGGAATTTGATTTGTTTTTCATTACTTACATTATTGTAAAATATATAATACACGGATTTGGGGCCTTTGCAGTTCTGTTATACTGTTTTTTACTCTAAATTTTTTCTGTAAGTATGGTTCAGCTTCATTACCAGAAGTTTGGCATTTTGCATCTTTACTTTCCTCATACAAGTATGTTTTAGAAGTCAAGTACGTTGTATGCTGATTTGTTTTTGAATTGTGGATTATCTAAAAGGGCATTGCTTAATTTCCAAATAAGCTTCTGTTGGTTTTTTTACTAATTTTGAATAATTCAATATTATGGGAAAACATACTTTCAGTGATGTTACTAGTTCAGAAAAATAATGTGTATGCATAGAGGCTCAGGGTTTGGTCACATTCAGCACGTTTTTTATTTGCACTAATGGCTGTGTTAGAATGTAATTACATCATGGTGGACACAGGGTTCTAGACCCGCTGGTCACTTCTGTCTTGAAACTGCCTTGGCCATGTCTGTTGTCAAGTCACTAATCTGTGTTCTGCGTCAGTCTTGAAAAGTCACGTGGGAGATGCTCATGAAAAGAAGACTCGTGGGTGGTTTTGAAACTTACAATGTTTGCGTCTTCATCTGTATGTTAATCAGTTGCTGCGTTTGGATGGTGCAAATGTACCTACTGGGCTCTGAATTGTAGTGCATGCCATTTTCTGCCAGTGTGTTACATTGTAATCAAAAATTTAAAAAAATATCTCCATGAAACTAGCCCAAACATTAACTAATAGTTTTCTGGGAGTAGTGGATAATATGCATCTTGGGGCCTAATGGCCGATGTCTTCAGCGTATGTAACAGTGTCCTCTTGAATACAGACTTTGCTGTAAATCAGACCACACAACCCTGTTTGGCACCAGCCGCCACCACAGGGAAATGCTTTATTTTCAAGCACCTAAGTGGTGTTACCCATTGAAAAGCAAGACGTGTGTGCTGAGAGTCAGATGCTCTGAGAAAGCCATTGTCTGGATAAACCATGCAAGTTTTCCTTTGTCTTTGTAACATTAACTTACATCCTGATCATTAGTACAGGGGTGACCGTGAGGGTCAGAATTGATCAGACTGATAAAAAGGGTGTTGACATAAAATAGCAATGAGGGTGTCTTCCACAGTAGGAGCCTTTAAGATTCTGGTGCTGTGCATGCTTCTACTGGGCAATTTAAGTGCATTTCTATTTGGTACATGGGTTTTTCTTTCTATTTCTTGATTCTGGGTATTGTCAGTACATGGTCGAAAGCAAACAAGTAAGAACATAAATACAAAGCTATACGTTATGGTCTGCCCTGGGGGCAGGTGACACAGTGATAGAAACAGTCCAGGGACTATAAAGTGGGTTATTACTAATAGTAGTGATGTTGAGGAAACAATAAGGAAATCTACAACACTTACATGTTACATAAGACAGTTGAACCAAATTGTGCTGTTGCATTAGAATTGTTATACTGTTTCAGTTCATATTTGCTGTTATTGCTCCCAGTTTATTTATTTTTAAATAGTAACAACAGCACAGAACAGTGAACCACAGCTCCTTGTGTCTCTGAAGTTCTTCACATGCTGGGAAAGCCATAAATTGTCTCCAGAAATTTAAAATTAAATTAATGTAAACAGTGTTAATTCCTCTGTGGGAGGAAATTAGAAATCAGTAAGAGACACGGCTCTTGAAACCCATTCAGCACTTGGAAACCAAAATTAGCACTTACAACCTATTCATTGTCAAAAAAGATATAAAAATAAGTTGTGCGCTGGGGTGCAAAAGGTGAAGAGGTTAAGAAAGATTAAGAGAAAAAAACCTCAGACACAGACAACAGAATGTTGGTGAGCAGAGGGAAAGGGGGTGGGGGAGGTAGAAGAGGGTAAAGTGGGAGCAGAGGGTGACGGAAGGAGACTTGACTTGGGGTGGTGAGCACACGGTACAGTGTCCAGATGTGTTGTACACCTGAAACCTATTGTGATTTTATTGATCTATGTTACCCTGGTAAATTCAGTTAAAAAGAAATGAGCTTTTGAAATGTGGGAATAATCTAATCATAAGGAGAAATGAAATTATTCTTTCTCCTGAAAAAAAACAAACAAACAGTATTTTCAACCAAATAAAGATGAAAGTATAGCATATCAACATTTATGGGATGCTGGTAAAGCTGTATTTAGGGGGGAAATCATAGCACTGAAGTGTGTTTTAGAAATAAGAAAGATCTCAAACCAATGACATTACAGTTGACTCATGAACAACACGGGTTTAAATAGCCTGTATCTAGTTTTATGTAGGTCTTTTTCAATAAATATGTGGTAAGATTTTGTGGAGATTTATGATAATCTGAAAGAAACTTGCAGATGAAGTATGCAGCCCAGAAATATTTTCTCTTAAAAGTTAGGCATGTCATTAACACATAAAATATGTGTAGATACTAGTCAAGGATGAAACACACATAAATATATTATAAACTCTCACAATTTACCAGAACATATGCATGCAGACATTTGCAGCCCGTGCACAGTGCCATTCACCGTCGAGAGAAACACAAACAGGTGCAGAGATGCAGGGTTAAGTCATGGCTGTGCACAGCTCACTGTGCGGCCTGCCATGCCTGGACCCTGATGCCATAGCTCCCTTTGGTGCTTTTGTGTGATGCCCATCATCTCTGTGTGAGGAGTGTGTCTCTATGAAACTGTGTCACAGCAAACAGTGATCTCTGTGGTTCTCGTGTATTTCTTTTCATTGTGTTCAGTGCAATACCATAAGCCTTGAATGACACCATGGGACCTGTAGGAAGTGCTGCTGGTGATGCTCGATGTGCCCCCTCCGAGAGGAAGGTCGTGACATGACAGGAAGATGTTGAGTTGGTGGCTCTGGCCTATAGATTGAAGTGTGCAGTGGCGGTCATCCTACATTTCGAAGTAATTGGATCCAGTGTAAGGATTATGGGAAAGAACAGGAAATAGATGAAGTGATTGGAGCAGCTGTGTGGCAAGCATGAAAATCTGGCATTTTTGCAGAATACCTTTTCATCTTGGATTGAAAGTGCAGCTTTTGCGTGGGTGCAGGATTGCTATGGAAAAGGCATACCTATAGACTCTGTCTACTGTGGTCCAGAAGAAGTGAAGTCTTTGGATGGCAACTTAGAGCAAAAGGAAGGTGAATGATCTGAAACAGGAAGAGTTAATGCCTGGTAAGGACTATCTGATAATTTGAGAAAGACGTTGGCTTAAAGAAATGGCAAAATGACAGAAGCAGCTTCTGACAAGAGGCAACAGACAAGTCTTGGGAAACCATGAGAAAACTAAGGAGGACAAAGGGTAACCCCTAGAAAGACTTTTACATGCTGGTGGAAGCGCCCTAATCTGAAGGTGGAAAAATGCCAAAAAGGATGGATGTTAGTAGGAAGGTTGTTAGCAACAAAGAGAAGAGCGCGCCAGGGTGTGATGCAAGAAGGGAAGGACCAGCTCTGCTGCTCGTGCCAGTGAAGGTGCATTTGCGATTAGGACTGACTGCTCTTGTCTGAAAAGCTGCTTGCCCCCTGAGCCTCAAAGGGGGGTCACCACCAGCTGTGCCAGTCTTGTGGTTGTGCAAGGAGGAGGACTTGGACAGTGAGCTCCATGTGTTTGGACTGGTTCCATCAATGCTTTGTTCCTGAAGTCTGGAAGTACGTTGCCTTGGAGGGACTCCCTTTTGAAGTTCTTTTGATACTGGACAGGACCCATGGCCACCAAGAACTGCTTGAGTTCGATGCTGGAAGCACCAAAGTGGTCTTCTCACCCTCAGATGTGACATATCCAATCAGCCTCTGGATTGGGGGTCCTGAGGACCCATGAGGTTCAGCCGCACAGCACTCTGCGGAAAGGACTGGTGACACCGTGATAGAGAACCCAGGAAGGGAACATGCCCCGCAGGTCTGGAAGAAGGACAGCCACCATGGAAGACGCCATCATTCTAGAGAAAACCGTCGTGCTTGAAACGGTTCCTGCGGAATAAATTGCATCGGGACATCGTGTGTGACTTCACAGGAACCTCAGGGCCCCGTCACAGATACAGTGAAAGAGATTGTAGACATGGTAAAAGCAGAGTGGAGGGTGAGGAGTCTTGAGGCGTGGATCATGGAGAAAGTCAAGAGTGAGTGGGTACCGCACCAGAGGAATTAACAGATGATGAATTGATGGTGATGAGAGTTTCCGCACAAGGGTTGCATGAGGAGGAGGGAGCCATGGAAGGACGGTGCCAGGACATGTGTGGGCTTGGAGGGGCTCTGGTTAGTCGAGACTGCTTTTGATCTTTGAGAATGTGGACCTTTCCTACGGTCTGGGCGCTGCACCGACAGCAGATGGTGAAAGAATTGGTACTGTATGGCAACGTTGTTAGAGACATGGAAGAGCAAAGTGTCAAATGGAAATTAAATGTCTTTCTGTGAAGTTACACCGACTGTGCCTGCCTCCCCCACCTCTTCTGCTCCCTGCCTACCTCCTCCACAGCCGCAAGGCCAACCCCTCTTCCCTTTTCCCCTCCTCCCCTACGCGAAGACAAGAAAAATAAAGACCCTCATGATGATCCACGTCCACGAAACGAGTAGGAAATCATCACCGTGCCATATAGTTAACAAATTTACCTGTTGTGTGTGAGCGACAGTCAGTGAAAGTGGAGCAGCTGTGGCAAGAACTGTGTGAGATGTTTTGTGTCACCATCATTTGCTAAGCAGTCACCGTGTAGAACATCGTGTGTGAGACTTCTGTGCAAGCAGAGCGACCGCTTGCCTAGGCATGAGGTGAGTGCTGTCTAATATAACATTCATGACACGTGAGTTTTCTTACTGTTCTACAGCTTTGCCTTCCAAGAATTATAGTTCTGCTTTAATGGGGAGAGTAGGTATTGTTAGCCTATCCCCACAGGTAGGTGTTCTTCTATTGTAATAGTGTTTCTGATGCTTTATTTTGAACACACGTGACACTGCAGGCCCTAAGAATTGCATAATGGTTCATTTGTCAGTGTGTGGGCTAGGCCCCTGGGAGGAATTGTATCTGTGTCACCAGACCACCGTAAGGCAAGCATACTGCTGCTTTCCTATGATCAGTCATGGTGCTTGTAAATAAATAGGAATTTTTCCTCATTACCCTTTCAGTTGTGATGTCTAGGTTTAGTTATACACATAACTTAAACAGTGTTTTATATGCTATGACAATAAACAAATGACAGATGGTGTAGATGCACGCAGTACTGCGCTGTAAATATTTTCCTTAAAACATGGTCTCTTCTCCAAATGTAACGCTCATGCCATGCAGAATATGTTTTCATTGAAACTTCAGGTTATCAGTAAGGCTTGTGGACTACAGTAGGCTTTTAGTAGTCCTAACTTTGTGGTGGAGAAACCTGGGTACCACTTTTTGGGGGATCAGAAATAGTGCACAGGGCCCCCACTGTGCGGGGGGCTGGTGCCCCTCACCCTCCTGTTGTTCAAGGGTCAACTGTATTTTCACCTGAAGAAACTTCAAAAAAGCAAATAAAGCCTCTAGTTAAGAAAAAGAAAGGGGATAATAAGAATAAGAGGAAAAATAAGAAATTGTAAATGAATAAATGTATAAGGAGGAAAAAATGCATAAAAGTGAGAACTTTTCAATTGGTAAATGAAGTATTACTGGTAAACTCAGAGCTGGACTTGGTAAAGGGAAGAAAAAAGCAAAGATGCAACTTGAACATCCACAAGTGAGAGAAGGGACATCGTTGGAGATTCTGTGGCAATTATAGTAGCAAGGAGAAGTTACAAAAACTTCTGTGCCTAAATACCCATATTTTCGCTTATAAAGTCGACAAATCAAATGGAAATTTTTCTTAAGGGACACAAACTACCACAATACAATGAAGAAAAACTAGATTATCTCAGTAACATTTTTTAGTGGAATAAATTGAATTTATAGCTAAAAACCTATCCCACAAAGAAACTCCAGACCCTTATGTTTCAGATAAAATAAAATACCACTAACTCTACAATTGTCTCAAATGGAGAAGAAAAGTATGCTTTCCAACTGTACTAATGGACAGCAGTGTTCTGATTGGAAAACCATGAAATATTTTTAAGAAAAGTATATAGTATCCCTTATGAGCAAAAATTCACAGAATTATAATCAGAATTGTTGTGAGGAAATTGGACCATATATAGGAATACTTCACGACCATGTGAGGTTTATCCAAGTCTGCAAGGTTGGGTTAACGTTTTTTTTTTAATTTGCTTTTCCAGCACAGTTGACAGAGTATTACATTATTTTCAGGTGTACAACACAGTGATGAGACATGTATACAACTTGCAAAGTGACCACCTTGTTAAGTTTTATACATCTGGTGCAATACAGTTATTACAATGTTATTGAGTAGATTCTTTACACTGTACGTTACACCCCCAGCACTGTATTTATAACTGCCCATTTGTACATCTTAATCCCTGCATCTAATTCACCCAGACCCTTAACCCCTCTCTGCTGTGTGGCAGCCATCAGTTTGTTCTCTGTGTCCACAAGTACTTTCTATTCTGTTGTGTTTTTTTTATTTTGTTTTATTACATTCCAAATATAAGTGAAATCACACAGTATTTGTATTTGATTTCATTTAGCATGATACCCTCTAGGTCCATCCATGTTGTCACAAATGGCAAGATTTTATTTTTATGGCTGAGCGGTATTCCATTGTACACATGCACCGCCTCTTCTTTATGCTTTTGGCTGTTGATGGCCGCTCAGTCAGCTTCCATACCTTGGTTATTGTAAATAATGCTGCAACAAAATAGGGGTGTATACACCTTTTTGAATTAGTGTCTTGGGTGTTTCTGAATAAATACTGGGAAGTGAAATGGCTGGATCGAAAGGTAGTTCCATGTTTAGCTTTTTGAGGAAACCCCATACTCTGTCCCACAGTGGATGCACCAGTCTGCCTTCCACCAGCAGTGTTCAAGGGTCCCCTGTTGTCCACATCCTCACCAGCACTTGTTTGCTGTTTTGTTGATGGTAGTTCTGACAGCTGGCATCTTACTGTTTTTGATTTACATCTTCCTGATTATTTATGATACTGGTCCTGTTCCATGTGTTTCTCAGTCCTCTTTATGTGTCTATTGAAGTCCTCTACCCCCTTTAAAATCAGGGGCTTTTTATGTATGAACTGTTTAGATATTTTGGATATTACCTTTTATTAGATGCATCATTTGAAAATATCTTCTCCCATTCAGTAGGTTGCCTTTTTGTTTCATTCATGATTTCCTTTGTGCAAAAACTTTTTAATTTGAAGTCATCTTGTTTGTTTATTTCTGCTTTTTGTTGTCGTTGCCATAGGAGACATCTTCAAAAAATAACAGCTATTACTGATGTTTTCTCCTAGAATTTTAATGGTATAAGATCTTACATTTAACTCTTCAATCTACTTTGAGTTTATTTTTGAGTTTATTTTTGTACATGGCATTAGAAAGTTGGTCTAGTTTCTTTTGCTTCTTTCTGGTCAGTTTTCCCAACATCATTCATTGAAGACATGGTGTCTATTGAGTATATATTGTTGCCCCCTTTGTCATAGTTTGATTGATTATAATAATTATGGGTTTATTTCTGGGCCCTGTATTCTGTTAATGTTGATCTGTTGATCTTTTTTTCTGCTAGTACCATATTGTTTTGATTACTGAAGCTTTGTTAGTATAGTTTACAGCCAGGGAGTATGATATCTCCAAATTTGTTTTTTCTTTCTCAATATTGTTTGTCCATTCAAGGTTTTGTGTGGTTCCATATAAATTTTAAGATTATTTTTTCTAGTTCTGTGAAAAATGCTATTGGTATTTTGATAGGGATTATATCCAACAGGTTGCTTTGAGTAGTATAGACATTTTAACTGTTAATTCTTCCAATACATGGTTACAGTATAGCCTCTCATTTATTTGTATCTTCTTCAGTTTCTTTCATCAATGTCTTGTATTTTTTTCAAGTACAGGTTTTTTACCTCTTGGTGAAATTTATTCCTAGGTATATTTTTTATGCAGTTGTAAATGAGGTTGTATTCTTCATATATCTTGTAGTTTGTTATTGGTGTATAGAAATGCAACTGATTTTTGAATATTTTGTATCCTGCAAATAACATAATTTATTAGTTTTAATTGTTTTTTGTTGTAATTCTTAGGGTTTAGTAACATGCTGTTTAGTGTCAACGTGTTTTCCCACAATTTTCTTCTCCTAGTGGATTCCTAGTTTTCTAACATGATTGGAGAACATTCTTGATAAAGTTTGAAACTTGGATTATTGAGACTTGTTTTGTGTCCTAAAAACTAATTTGTGTTGGAAAATGTTACATGTGCGCTTGAAAACAATGTGCATCCTACTGTTTGTGGGAGGAAGTCAGTCTGGTCTAATGTTGTGCCCATTTAACATTTGTTGTGCCCGTTTAGTGATTTAGCTTCTGCTTGTATAAGAAACTTTATATTTTCAGTTTTTTATTTTTTAAAAAACTATTTCAATTACAGTTGAAATTCAATTGTATATTAGTTGATGTGTACTGCATAGTGGTTAGACATTTATATAACTTAGGAAGTGGTCCCCTCAAAAAATCTAGTACCCCTTTGACATCATACATTGTCATATAATACTGTTGACAATCTTGTCTGGGAAACTATCCCCCCTCCCATTCTGAATGGCCACTATGCTGACTAGCATGTTTTTGGTTGGAGCATTCTTACTTCCTTTCATTGTTTGGAACATACCCTGCCCGTCCCTTAGGGCCTGCACCATTTCTGCTGAAAACTCAGATTGTGCTGTGTGAGAATCCTTCATGTAAAACTAGCTGTTTTCCTCTCAATGCTTTCAAGATTCTTTGTCTTTACCTTTTGGCATTTTCATCCTGGGATGGGCCATTTGGTTTCATGTTGGCTCTGTGCTTCGTGGACTTGGACGACTGTTTCCTTTGCTGGGTTACGGGAGTTTTCAGCCATCTGTCACGCTCTCGTCTCCTTCTGGGACCCCACCAATACAAATGTGGGCATGCTTCATACTGATTCCCAGAGATCCCTTAAACTGTCTTTGTTGTTGTAAAGTCTTTTTGGATCTTTTTTGCTAATCCGTTTGGGAGATTTCTATTACCTTGTCTTCTGTATCACTGATTCACTGTTCTGCAGCATCTAATCTGCTCATTCCCACATTGCCTTTCATTCCAGTTATTCATTATTTCTGGTTGTTCTTTAAAAATTATCTTTGTATGGTTGTTCAGGTACTCGCTGAGTTTATGCATCTCCGAAGTTTGTTGAGCATCTTTGAAACTATTGTTTTGAACACTTTTTTTTTTTTTTTTTGCTTAATTTTCATCATGGGAAATTTTACACACGCGCAGAAATAGAGAAAATAGAATAATAAACAAGTTATTGTTCCTATCACCCACCCCCTGCAAACTTGCTTTATCTGTACTCACACTTACTTCCCCATGATTAATGTTATTTTATTTTGCTTTCTTTAAAATTAACACTATTACAGATGACCCTCATTTGCCCCCTTCCACCCAGCCCCCACCCCCCAGGCCTTTACCACATTGTTTTCTGTGTCCATTGGTTGTGCTGAATACTGTTTGTCTCCATGTTCTCTGGTTCATTTTCTGGGGATTTTTTCTGTTTGTTTGTTTGTAACATACTCCTTTGTCTCCTTATTCTTGCTGTCTCTCAGTGTTTTCTATCTATGCATTGAGTAGATCTGTTTTGACTCCCAGTCTTGAAAGAGGGGCCTTGTGTAGGTGTCTTACAGGTACCAGGGGCAGTGTGTCACAGTCAGCAGGGTCCTTTACTGCAGGTATGTTCCGTGTGTGGGTCATGTATGTCTCCATTGTAATTGGGCCCCAGTTGCCACAGGCACATTGATGGGTGGGTTGTCACTCACCTGACCCACTGGGAGGACAGGCTGTAACTGATGTGGATTAGCTGGTTTGTGGGGGATGCCCCATGGAGTGGGAGCACCTTCTTGGGCACTGTTGCCAGCCAAGGCTGTCCCACAGGTTGCAGATGTGGAGCCTTTTGGGAGGGAATGAAGTGTGGGCCGCACCGGGCTGCGGGGTACACAAGTCCTGGAGCCACTTGGGAGACAGTCCAGTATGGGCGGAGGCTGCTTGATGCTTACGCTGGCCTTGGAGCTCCTTGGGAGGGGCTACATGGTGAGCCAAGGCTGGCCACTCGTTGTTCCTGGCTTGAGGTTGCATGGGAGTTTGTGAAGACAGCCATGGTGCATGTTCTGGGCTCTGGGCCCTTTGCTGGGAGCGCCACTGTGGACTGAGGCTAGCTGGCAGGTTTGAGGATGCTTGGAAAAGGCAGTGATGGGCACTACAATCGGCTGCCACTTTTGCTGGGTTTGAGGGCATTTGGGAAATGTGAAAGTATCAAAAAAGCCTTTTCTGCATCTTTTCAAATGATAATTTTTATATTTTTTAATAGATTCCACTTGCTCATGATGTTGATTTGCTTGGCTAATATTTTCTTGATAATTCCTCCATATATATTCATAAATACTGGCATGTAATTTTATTTGTAGTATGTTTGTCTACTTTTAGCATTAGGATAACCCTGGCCTCAGAGTTTAGACGCATTTCTTCCTCTTTTAATTTTTGAAATAGTTTCAGAAGAGTAGGTATTAATTCCTTTTTAAAGGCTTGGTACAATTCACCTATAAAGCTGTCCGGTAATGGACATTTTTGTTGTTGGGAGCTTTTGGTTACTGATTCAGTTTTCTTACTAGTAATTAGTTGCCGCTTCTCTTTTGTTTCTGTTATGTTTATTTGGGCTCTCTGATTTTCTTAATGAGTCTGTCCTGGGTTTTTCAGTTATGTTTATCTTCTCAAAGAAGCAACTCTTTCATTTATCTTTTCTAAGTTCTTTAGTTTCTATTTGACTTATTTCTGCTGTGATCTTTATTCTTTTTCTTCTGGCCATTAAGAGTTTTGTTGGAAGAATTCAGCTATACGTGACAAGTTGTTTCTCTCTCGGTGTCCTCAAAATTTGCTCTCTTGGCCTTTTGACATGATAAACGTGTCTTGGCATCACTGTCTTTTGAACTTATTCTGCTTAAGAGTTTGTTGTGCTTGGATTTCTAGATTCTTGTCTTTTATCCAAATTGGCTAGTTTTTAGCCATTATTTCTTAAAATCTCTCCCTCCTCCATTTAGGAACCCCATAATACCTATATTAATTTATTCGATGATAGCTTACAAGTCCTATGATCTCTGTTTACTTTTCTTCAAACTTTTTTTTTTTGCTCTGCAGACTTAAATCATTTTAATTGTCCTGTCATTAAGTTTGCTAATTCTTTCTCCTACTGAATTAAATCAGCTATTAAACTACTCTAGGGAAATTTCCAATTCAGTTATTGTATTTCTCAGTTGCAGGATTTGTTTGGTCCTTTATTATAAATTCTCTGTTGATATTGTCCCTTTGTTCATTTGTAGTTTTCCTTACTTCTAGTTTTTATGTCTGTGTTTTCCTTTAGCCCTTTGAGCCTACATAAGATACTACGTTATTGAGGACATCCAATGTATCTGCTTCTTCAGAGACATTTCAACCATTTGCTTTTTTTCTTTTTAACTGAGCATGCTTTCCTGTTCTTTTATATGCTGTGACTTTTTTTTTTTATTGAAAATCAGTATTTAAAAGAACAGCCAGGCCTCCTCATGTTTGTAGAATGTCTCTGGGCCATCTCAGTCCTTCACTGATGAGCCGGGTCAGCTCTCAATGTCGGGACCAGTGAGGTAAAACCTACGGGCCTCTTAGGCTTTACATCCCCTTAGAGCATGTGTTCTGCTTATGCTTGTGGGTGACTTCTCAGAGCCTGTGTCGAACACACAGCAGCTTTTCAGTGTCTTCATGTTCCAGAAGTTGTCCTTGGGGTTTGAAGTGTATGTCTCCACCCATAATCCCTTGCCCTGGGTTTCTGCACATCTGCACCTTGCAGCCCCAGTGGCGGCTGCATTTCCACATCTGAGATTGAGTTAGGTAAGGCAGACGCGTCCTTCAGGCAGCCTCAGGGTTGGTAGTGATGTTTCAGTAATGTCTGCTTTTCTCCTTCTGGTTGGAGGGAAGGAATTGTCATACCAAGACCACTGTGTGGCGGGGAGTTGATGGGGCGGGGGGAGTAAAAGCCATCAAACTTCCTTCTGTTTTGAGAGTGGGTTTTTTTCGTGGTCATCAGCTTGGTTGCTGTAGACCATTGTCTATCTTTCACAGTTCGGACAAGTTGATTTTAGCTGGTTTCCGGTTCTTTCTAATGTCACTATAGGAGAACAACACTAGTCCACCATGTATTTCACTCATGTCCATGTTCTGTAGTCACTTTTTAATATGTCAGTATTTGTTTACTTGCCCTGAACATGCTTTATCCTTGTAAACATCCTATATGCATTTGAAAATCCTGTGCATTCTGCTGCTGTTGTGTGCAGTGTTCTAGAAACATCACTTAAGTCAAGGTGGTTGATGGTATTCTTCAAGTCTCCTATAATCTTGCTGACTTTTCTAACTCAGAAATCGCTTTTATGGAATTTAGTTTTACTCTTAAAAATACCACCTTTTGCCCCAGCTGGTGTAGCTCAGTGGATTGAGCGTGTGACTGCAAAGCAAAGGGTCGTGGGTTTGATTCCCAGTCTGGGCACATGCCTGAGTTGCGGGCCAGGTTCCTCAGTGAGGGGTGTGCAAGAGGCAACCACAGGTCGATGTTTTTCTCACTCTCTGTCTTCCTTCCTGTCTAAAAATAAAATCCTTTCAAAAAAAGAATAGCACCTTTTCCCTAAATGTAAGCCAAGCATGAGGTCCTGGTACATGAGGAAGCTCTCAAAGCTTTGTGGTTTGTATAGTAGGGTTGTGAAAAGCACTAACTCTTGAGGAGAACAAACATGGGGAGGCTATGGCAGCGAAGAGATGTGGTGGGCTGAAGGAAGGCCCGGGTGTCTTTCAGGGTCACAGTATTCAGATAGAACAGGTTGGGGTCCATTGGTCTTGAGGAGAGTGGAGGATAAACTGGGAGGCAGGGGTGAGGGGCAGGAGGAAGATCAAGGGCTCATATCACTTGCATACTGACAGGACAGAGATCAAAGGACCCTAAAGAGAAGAGGAGTAGAGTTCTTAAAAGGCCAGTTGTTGCAAACAAAAAATAAACCCTAACAAGTAGCAGTCTTAGTTTTCAAAGCGGTAGAGTTACCCTAACTTCTGGTAGGACAAAGGCCTCGGCATATTTCAGGGTGCCTTGTAAGTGGGGCTGTGGCTAGAGGGGTGATGTAGCCAGGGCTAGGAGATAGGGTATCTACTGGCTGACAGCAGTGCCAGGTGGGGGTTCTGGGGCCCACACCATGTCACCCTACCTGCATACATCTAGAGAAGGTCTAACATCCAGGTAGCGCCACAGTTCTTGATTTCAGTGTGCAGGGACAGATGGGTAGAACCTGATGACCCGGGGAGTCCCTCACAAACAGCGGCTGGAATAGAACCCCATGGACACCGTGCCCACATGACATTCACCATCCTCCCAAGTCTGCCACCAACAGTGGCCACCAGCTCCCTGGGCGGGCAGGGAAATGTCAGAAACCCTGGCCCCAGTGGCTGTCTCATGGAGAAGCCACCGTCTGAGTGACCATCAGCGCATGCTGGATGGTGATAGCAGTGTGGGAAGCACACGCTGTCCCAGTGTTGTGGAGATCAGGAAGTTCGTGGGGAGGGAGAGGTCCTCCTCGGTTCTCTCCTTCAACTGGAAAGAGGAGAACCTGCTGAAAAAGAAACTCTGTTTTCTGGAGTCCATGAAGAAGTATGAAGCTAATGCCTGGTTCAGGGAGCAGAAAGCCTTTTACAAACGATACCAGACCAGGTTTCAGACACTGGAGCTGGAGCACGCCCGATTGCTAGGCAACAAGGACCTGGTCCGACAGCTCACCTACCAGAGCAAGTTGTTCAACTATACCAGCTGTGTGGTGGACCAGAGTGAGGCAGCGGTGAAGGCAATAATTCAGGCCAGGTCCGGGACGGAGGGCAAGATGCAGCTCGGAGGCAGCGCGGGTGGGGACAGATCCCTGCCAGTCCTCAGCAAGGGTCTGCTGGAGCCAGCGCATGCCCAGGTCCCCCCTCCCGGGGTGACCTTGAAGGCAGACCTGAGGAAAGAGAGATGGATGACAGCTGTGACTATAAGGGGATCTCTCTCTGGAGGGGAGGATAAATCAGCTCTGGCTTTGTCTTTCGACACCCTGGGTGCTCCAGAGGCAGGACCACAGCCCAGAAGGATCCTTGTGGATTGTAGGCCAGTGAGCACTGTCCAGAGTCACCTTGCAGATGTGGACAGTGGCAGGCAATCAAAAGACAAGTTTCTGCAATACACAGTCTGGGGGGACAGACAAGTGGAGCACCTGAGGAAGATAAAGCCAGTACGCAGGGATAGCCCCTGCGGTCCTATGGAAGTGCAGGTGGCCAAGGCACTCCTGACCCGGAGGCAAGCCATGCTAGGGCAAGAGTTCCCTGTGCTCGAAGTGGCTGAGTGCCGGGAGGACAGCACCCAGAGTTGCCCCTGGCCCACTCCGTTTCTCGGGATGACTCTTCCCACAGCCTCTTGGGGAAGGGCGGTGAGGGAATGCCACATGGGCCAGGGGCCAGAATGCACAGGCCCGCAAGAGGTCCGCATTGTTCTTGAAGAGGCCTGACAACAAATGTGAAAGCATCATGTTGCCCAGAACCCCTTGTTTTCTCAGGCGGAGGCCCAGGTTTCTAGCTTTTTCTGTATGAGTTTACGTAAATACCATGGCTAGGGTCATCTCGGGTACCGTACTGCACATTGGACAGCTGATCTTTTACATCATCATTCCCCCTTAAACATCCACAATACAGTTAGTTTAACTTGTCACAAGAGCAGGTGTTTGTTTTATTTTCTTATTTTTAATTGAATTTAGTAAGGAAACAGTAAACTATATAGGTTTCAGGAGTACAATTTTATGTCATACATCTGCACACTGTATTGTGTGATCCCCACCCCACGTCCAGCCTCTTCTATCTCCCCCTCCGTTTCCCTCTGGTCATCACTATACTTTGTAGTTTTGAGGTTTTGTTTTGTTTTGCTTTGCTTTTTTCTTAATCACTTTCCCTTTTTCACCCAGCCCCACAACCTCCCTACCCTGTTGACAGCTGTCAGTCTGTCCCTGTGTCTGTGTGTTTGTTTTATTTCATTCATTAGACTCCACATACAAGTGAGATCATATGGTACTTGTTTTCCTGTGTAGCTGGCTTATTTCACTGAGCATAATACCCTCTAACTCCATTCATGCTGTTACAAAAAGTAAGATTCCATTCTTTTTTACTGCTGAGCAATGTCCCACTGTGTAAACGTACCAATGCTTTTGTGTCCATCTACTGCTGACAGGCTCTCAGGCTGCTTCCAGATCTTGGTGACTGTAAGTAACTCTGCGGTGAACATAGGGGTGCTTACAGTCTTTAGAATTAGTGTTTCAGGTTTCCTTGGGTATATTCCCAGAATGGAATTGCTGGGTCAAAAGACAATTCTATTTTTAATTTTTTGAGGACCCTCCATACTGTTTTCCACAGTGGCTGCACCAGTCTGCATTCTCACCAAGAGTGCACAAGGGTTCCCTTTCTCCACGTCCTCGCCAGCCCTTGCTTTTTGTTGATTTATTGATGGCAGCCATTCTGAGAGGTGGGAGGTGATATCTTAGTGTGGTTTTAATTTGCATTTCTCTTATTAGTGACGTGGAGCATCTTCTCATAGGTCTATGGGCCATCTGTATATCCTCTTTGGAGGAGTGTCTGTTCAGGTTCTCTCCCCAGGTTTTAATGGGGTGGGGTGTGTGTGTTGAGTTTTATGAGCACTGGATAAATTTTGGATGTTAACCCCTTATCAGATGTATTGGCAAACATGTTCTCCCATTCAGTGGGTTTTCTTTTCATTTTATTGCTGGTTTCCATTGCTGTGCAGACACTTTTTTTAGCCTGATGTCCCATTTGCTAATCTTTTTACTTTTTCCCTTGCTCGAGGACATATATCAGAAAAAAAATATTGCTAAAAGAAATGTTTGAGATTTAACTTCCTATGTTTTCTTCTAGGATTTTTATGGTTTTGAACCTAACATTTAAGTCTGTAACCCATTTTGAGTTCATTCTTATTTGTGGTATCAGAAAGTGCTCTTGTTTCATTTTCCCAGCACTGTTTGTTGAAGAGACTCTCCTTACCCCAGTGTATATTTTGCCAACTTTGCCAAATACTAATTGAGCATAATGGTGTTGGTTTGTTTCTGGGCTCTCTATTCTGTTCCATGGACCTACAAGGGGGAACCCCCCTCCTAACAAAAAATGGAATTTATTTATAAAAAATTGTATACTTACATGTTTAAACTTCAGTCACCTTCAAAGTTCTTTCCAGTTGATACAATACACCCATTGAAACTTTTTCCCACTGCTCAAAACAGGTTTTGACTCACTGATTTTGATGCCTTTTAGTGCTTCTGTTTTTTGTTTCACCTCTTCCACATCAGCTAAATGTTTCCCTTTGAGGACTTTCTTAATCTGGAGAAGGAAATAAAACTCACTTAGGGCAAGGCTGGGTGAATAGGGAGGGTGGGGCACAGGGATCATGCTTTTGTTGGTGAAAAACTGTGGAACACTCAGCATGGTGTGGACAGGTGCACTTGTAAATTACACATCATGAAATGGGCAAACACACTGAAAGACTCTTCAACAAAAATCTACCAAAGTCAAATGTACCCTCTCACCACAACTCCAGCTGGTGCAATGATGAAATGGGTTCCTGGGACACTCACCTACAGGGGGGTAGCCTGGACTACAAGGGGCCCACTCTTCTGAAGATAAATTGGGGGTTTTTTGGGCCCCTCCTTGTGTATGTCTTTTTATGCTTGTACCATGCTGGTTTGATGTACCATGCTGGTTTGATCTCCATGGCTGTGTAGTAGTGTTTGAGATTAGGCTCTGTGATTCCTGTAGCTTTGTTGTTCTTTCTGAAGATGGCTGTGGCTGCTGGGTCTTTTTTTGGTTCCATATAAATTTTGGAATATTCTAGTTGTGTAAAATATGCCATTGGTATCTTGATAGGAACTGGTTTAATCTCTACATTGCTTTGGGTAGTGTGGACATTTTAATGATGCTAATTATTCCTGTCCATGAACATGGTATGTGCTTCCACTTATTTGTATCTTGGATTTTCAGTGTCTCAATTTTCCTTGTATAGGTTTTTACATCCTTGGTTATGTTTATTGCTAAGTATTTTTTAAATTCAATCAAAAATGGTATTCTTTTCTCAGTTCCCCTTTATGATAGTTTATTATTGGCATACAGAAATGCAGCTGATTTTTGGATTTTATTTTTCATTTTGCTACTTTACTGAATTTACCACTTCTAATAGATTTGTGATGGAATATTTAGAGATCTGTTACCGTGTCACGTGCAAATGACAATTTTACTTCTTCCTTTATAATTTGGATGCCTGTTCTTTCTCTTTCTTGTCTAATTGCTGTGGCTGAGACTGGAACTGTGTCGAATAAGAGGAGAATGTAGACAAGCAGATTTTGGGTGATTGTCCTGGAGCAAAGTGAAACACCTGCAGGGTTTTGTCCAACAGCAGTCAGTTAGTATGTCCAACCGGTTTTCTGAAGGCAGTTAAAATCCTTTTATCACTGACTAGATGGTCATGAGGCAGGTTTATATAGGAAGTGATACTTTTACATTTAAGTGAACACCACAGAGGCATTCTGTAAATATTATTGGTGTATTTCCTCACTATTGAATCTCCGTGTTGACAGCAATAGCATTATTCTACGTGGAGCTCACATTCTAAAGTCTGTGGGGGGATAGCTGAGAGTCCAGTGTCACCTAGGACGTCAGGGGGTGTAACGGAGGTCCTGCCCTTTGGGTGGCCCAGTTGTCTTGGATGACAGCTTCAACTTTGCAGGGGCTCAGTGTGAATTTTATTCTTTCCCTCTGTGAGATTTGTGCATGGAAGCATGGAAAGGTGGTTGTGAGGGGAAACAGAAAGCCCCCCTTAAACCTGTAATGCACTTACAGTGTGGAGTCCCAAGTGGGGAAGGGCAGGGGCTGAGGTTTCACGAAACTGGTAAACTTCGTCACTCATTTCCTCACCACCTGCGTAGGAACGTGCGGGAACAGCCGCACTTCCTTCTCGCTGCGTTTGGGAACTGGCCACATTCCGAAGAGCCTTGTTGGGTTGATGTGGCCCAAGAGCACGGGGGAGTGCGCCACGCCTGAGTGGCAGGTGAGCTCCGCCCAAGACCCTGCCTCCTGCACAGGGACAGCTTACTCGGCCTTTCTCTTGGTCAGTTGTATGGAGACTGGTTGACACATGAGGTCCTTTGACTTTACAGTTGTAACTTCATTCATTCATTCATTCATTCATCCATCTCACACACACACATTGGGCATATGGTCATGGAGCTTGCAGTTGAAGGAGCAAGTTAGGTATCATTCACATGAACAAAAAGTACATTGTGATAGGAGCAAGGGAATGATGAACATTTCAGAGAACGCATTTTAAATTTGAAAATACCGAGGTGCTAATCATTGCCTGTTGCAGACCCATTGTGTGTTGAAGTCTCGCAGGTCTGGGGGCCGGTCTGAGAGGCACTTTCAGGTCACAGGATGACTTCTGTTGGATAGGCCCGAATGTCCTGTTACCTTGTGGTGAGCTAGGGTTCTCTGGGACCAGGCTGTCTTGTTACTGATCTCCACAAACAGATCTGACCTCGCTGTCACTGTGACCTTTGAGACGTAGTGAGTAGTGTCGCGAATAAACAATGATGGGTCCCGAAAATGGACAGTGTTCCTTGTTGGAGTTCATATACCATGTTTCATTTCTTAAGTCTTGGAGCATGTTCACTTAGCTGGTCTGCCTTCTGTGACGACACTGTATAGACACCCCCTCCTGAACAACAGCAGCAGCAGGGCCCGTGGGGGTGGGGAGCCAGCCGGGGGTCTGCGCACTGGATGCTGGGTCAGGCAGGGTGCTGTGTGGCCTCATGGGCATGCTGCTGTCGGCTCTGGGTGCTCAGGGCACAGCCACAAGCCAGGCAGAGTCCCTGCCTGCAGGGCGTGCATTCCAGTGAAGCACTCGTGAAAATGAGAAAGAAATGAACTGCTATGTTTTTCCGTGTGTGATGCGTACCCAAAATTTTGTGCTCATTATAACCATTACTGTACCTGTGGTGTGTAATCATTATAGTCCTGTATAATGTGCATCCTTATTTTTCCCTGAAAAATTTGGGCAAAAATGTATGCTTTATACACTGCAAAATTTGATGCTGTTTATCTTCCTTTCCCGGAAGTTCCTCCTATAACTCAGATGCTGTCATTTCTCAGGGATTGTTCTGCCCTTTCTTGCTTCCATGTGATCAGGTTCTTCCCTGCAGCCCAGCTACAATTCATAACACCCAAGAGCTTTGTGTCTGTCCCTTTTCTGCTCTGTCAGTGCCTCTGGATGTTTCTCACTTCAGCCAAAATGTGAGCCAAACTTCCCTCCTAAACCAGCCCCTTTTCCTGTGTAGCCCTGACAATGCCAGGAGTCGCCCACTTAACCTTCCCAGACCCAGGGGTGGCGTCTGTGCCTCCTCTCCTCAGGTGTCACCCATCCAGGTCCCCAGCAGAACTCAGATTGTCCCCTTCCCTTCTGTCCTCAGCTGCTCTGTCTTTTCCTTTCTGGGATAATGGCGATTGTCCCTAAGTACAAAGGCCACGTAGTCATCCCATTTATATTCCAGAATAGATAGAAAATGCCAGAGTCAGTCTTTGCCTCTCCATCTGCAAAATAAAGGCTGAAGTCCTTCATGTGGCCCACAAGCTTCCCTCCACCATCCGTTCCTGGGACATTTCAGGCCCTGGAGACTACATGGCCTCCCTCCTCTGCACTCAGTCATCCACAGAGTCAGCTGACCACCTCCTGCTTGAAACACTTTGGCATCGGAATTCTGTGTCCAAATCCCATGTCCCATCCTGTTATCCTGAGTGCTGCCTGTGGAGGCCTGGCCTGTAGAATATGTCCCCAAAGTAGACTCAGGGAGAGCAGAGCAGCTGGGAAAGCAGCGGAGACCTGCAGCAAACCCGCGCCGTGGGAGACGCTCACTGGTGTTTGCCTGTGAATAGAAACTCCACTAGTTAGAGTAGGACGGAACCGGTTTGTCTGTCTTACCTGTTAATGCCACCCTAAGTGTCCCACATCCTCGCCACAGCTCTGATTTCCTACACAGTATGTGTGCGCATGCGTGACAGGAACGGACAGAGATGGGCCCATAAAACTCAGCTGCTCATGAGCCTGCTTGCTCTGCATTGTGGTATTTTTCCAGGATTGAACTCTCAGGTCACATAGCTTTCTTGATCACTTTTGGATAATGCACGGTGTCGGTTTGGGGGCATTAAATACCCACTGGTGAGACATCACATGTCACTTTGTATCTCGAATGAGAATAGAACAACTAATGTGGCCTTCCTGAGTCAGAAGCCTGAGACCGGATGTGGTCTGCTGGTTCCTTTCTCCTTCCTCCTGTTACCTTCCCTCTCACTCAAGTGCTATTTCTGCCCCTTCTGGAAGGACAGGGGCGGAGGGAGAGAGAAAAGCCCCTGGAGCGGCCTGCTTTCATCAGGTGCACTCCACTGCGAGCCCAGTGGTGAATTCTCCAGTTCTGTCCCTCACAGCATCTAAGCATCATGGGGACCTGGTCTGCACGGAGTTCGGAGGCACCTTACCGGGTTCAGGGTGAAGGCAAGCCCCCAGCTTATGTAAAGAGACCAGTACTAACCACTCTAGTAGTAAAACTGGACAAAGGCAAGGAAACGAGGGAGAGAACGTTTATTGCAAACATTAGATGCAGGTATTCTAGCTCAGTCAGTTGCGGCGTTGTCCTGATACACTAAGGTTGCGGATTCAATCCCGTCAAGGCGTATACAAGAAGTAATAAGTGAACGCTTAAATGGAACAATAAATTGATGTTTCTGTCTTAGTCTCTCCCCGTCCCTCTCTAAAATCAAAAAAAATTTTTAAAGTACTTGCATATTGAACATTTTCCTGATCTGTGAGTCATTTGTCACTTGCCCAGTGGCGGCTCTGATGAGGTTGCGGGATGCCGGAGTGAGTGTCATTATGTAGCTGCTCTATGTCAGAGGCACAGAGATCAAAAACAACGTTTGCTACGAATCATTTTGCACTGCAGGTTACTAAAGGGAAAAAAAAAACGTCGTTCCTCACAGACTGAAAGAGAAAAATGCCCACATGCTGGGCTGCCATCAGGATGTGGGGGTGGGGTCTCTGGACAGGGAAGCAGGGAGAAGTGCTTTGAACATATGTCAAATCCGGCAAAGTGCTAAGTCCTATTCTGCAGTGGGTTGGGACGCCCAGTGTGAAGATTGATGTAGAGGGGAATAAACTTTGAGGCAGATGATTAAAATTAGCAAGTTGGGTTTTCTCGCAAGCAGAACAACTAAGCAAGAAAGTTAGGAAGGGGTAGTTCGGAAGCTCCGGAGAGCATGCAGGTGGCACAGGGCATCCAGAATGCAGGGGGTGTGGTGGAGGAGGCGGATTTACCAGATATTTTGGTGGGGAAAGCACTAATACATGCAAGGGCGGAGGGGTTTCATTTCCTGGGTGGAAGGCGATGCTGACCAGAAGGAAGCAAACTACAGGGAGAGATGCAAGATGAAGTGGTTCCTTTGCAAGAACCAGAAATGGAGTCAGAGTAAGGGGAGTCTTGGGCCGGAGTCCTCAGGTGTGATGGAGGTGACCCAGAGACCCTGAGGTGGAATTAGAGCAGTATCTGACCACAGAATTCCTTTAAAAACAACTTTCAGCCTTGGCTGGTGTGTCGGAGCATCATCCCCTAACTGAAAGGTTGTTGGTTTGATTCCTGCTCAGGGTACGTCTGGATTGCTGGTTGAATCCCCAGTGGTGGTGTATACAGGAGGCAACCAATTGATGCTTTTCTTGCATTGAGGTTTCTTTTCTTTTCCTGTCTGTGTAAAACCAATGAAAAAATGTCCTTGGGGGATGATCAAAACAAAAAAATAATAAAAATAAAATTCTTTCGAATACTTTAACTTTAGTTTCCCTTGGCTGAGGGAGTGATATAGCAGCAACCAGAAAGTCCCCAAGGAACGCCATGGTTGAGGCCTCCTGTGGAGGTAGGTCTGGGGGTCCGTTAGGGCACTAATTGGGGGTCTGTCATTCACAGCGCTGTCTGCAGCAGGAAGACAGTTCAGACAGGTGAGGGGAGGGTCACGTAGGTCAAGGATGATGACAGGGAGAAGCAACTGGAGTTGTGTGGACCTTAGAGTTGTCATTATTTTCATTAGATTGGCTGGGGTGTCTGGTTGGTATGAAGGTGTCAGGTGTACAATTCAAAAGTACGCTGTGTGTATGCCGTACTGTGTCCTCACCAGCCCAGGGCAGGTCTCCTTCCATCACCATTTACCCCCCCTTTACCTTCTACCTCCCACCCCCTTCCCTCCGGTTACCACCACACATGGTTGTGTCCATGAGTGAGTTTATTTTGCTTGATCCCTCCGTCTTTTACACCCAGCCCCCTAACATCCACCCCCAGGCAGCTATCAGTCCGTTTCTATCCTGTTAGTTCATTTTGTTATTATATTTCACACATGAGTGAGATCATGTGGTATTTGTCTTTCTCTGACTGGCTTATTTCACTCAGCCTCAGCATAATGTTCTCCAGGTCCATCCATGTTGTCACAAAAGGTAAGTTTTTTTTTTTCTTTTTTATGACCAAGTAACATTCCATTGTGTGAATGCACCAGTTTTTGTATCCACTCACTTGCTGATGGGCCCTCAGGCTGCACATGGTATCTTTCGTTTTTCACTAGCCTTTTGCAACAAATCTTTCAAAAAAACTGTTTTGGAATGTAGAAACACTGTTCAGGTTTTTGCATGCCAATTAAAATAGGTATCTCATTTGTTTAATTTGGAAACCCTCATTTTTGAGCGCATGTGGTTTTTTTAATTAAGTTTTCCATTATAGTTAATGTACAGTCTTAGTTCCAAGGGTACAGCTTAGTGATTAAACATTTTTATGTTATTTGAACTGATCACCCAGTCAATCCCGTATACACCTGGAATCCCACAGTTATTACCATATTATTGACTGTATTCCCTGGGGTGTACTTCACATTCTGTGACTAGTCTATAACTACAAATTTATACTGCTTAATTCACTCACCCTTCATACCCAGTACCCCACCCCTCTTCCATATGACAACCTTCAAAATGATTATCAGGTCTGTTTCTGGTCTGCCTGCTCGTTTACTTTTTTGTAATTCTGTGTACAAGTGAAATCATATGGTGTTTGTCTTTCTCTGACTTACCTCACTGAGAATAATGCCCACCAGATCCATCCACACCCTTGCAGATGCAGGAGTTCATTTCTTGTTTTTATGGCTGAGTCCTATTTCGTTACTCGTTCTCTGTTACCCCTTGCCTGTTGATGGCACTCAGTTGCTGACATCCTGCCGGTTGTGAGTAACGCTGCAGTGAGCAGGTCAGTGTGCATGTCTTTTTCAGCTGAGTGTTTGGGTGTCTGCAGAAAAGTACCCCTGGGAGTGGACCTGCTTGGTTGTGTCCAGGTCCCTCTTGTGTGATGTCAGTGTTGCCACCCACCTTTTTTCATTTCCATGTTCACGAAGGACCTTTTTTCTGTACCTTGACTCTCAGTCTGTGTTTTATTTGAAGGCAGCCATTTGACAGAGTATGCAAGGGCCTTGTTTGTTATCCATTCACCAATGTTTGTCTTTTGATTGGAGCATTTAATTCATTTCCATGTAAAGTAATTGATTTGATTTTTTTATGGCCCTCCACTGGCCACTCTTTCCTGCAACTCCTGCCTGCGGCAGTGCGTCCCGCAGGGAAGTCACAGACACCCAGGGAGTGGCTGGGGCAGCCTGAGACCAGAGTGGGTGAGTATTGGTTGAACAATGTGTATAAAATGGCCATTTTACTAAGCATGTTTTCAATTTTTAAATTTCTTAAAATAGTTTCATGGTTAATGAACTCACTTAGCTTTTAATTCTCTGATAAGCTCTTGTAATCTCTGTGGTCGGAAACGATGGCCTTGCTGGGCACAATGACATTGGTTGTACATCCTGGTGTTTGTTCCTCTGACTGTTCCATGCCAGTCCCTCCAGCCTGCAAAGGCTTGGTTGAGAAATCACCTGACAGTCTTATGGGAGGAAACTGCTCTTATCTTGCAGCTTTTCAGATTCTTTGTCTTTATTTAGCGTTTGGCATTTTAATTATGATGTGTTTAATTATGATGGGCATCTTCGGGTTCACCTTCTTTGGGATTCTCTCAGCTTCCTGGACAGGTTTGTCATCTTCCTTCACCGGGTTAGGGAAATTTTTCATTATTTCTTCAAATAGGTTCTCAGTCCCTTACTCTACTCTCTGGCACCCTCATGACATGAATGTTGGGACAGTTAAAGTTGTCCCAGAGGACACCCCCACACCCCTGCACTACCCGCGTGGTTTTGGATTCTTTGTTCCTTTTGCTGTTTTGATTGGGTGTTTTTTCTACTTTTTGATGTTCCGAATTGCTGATTTAGTCCTCTGCTTCATGTGATCTACTGTTGATGCCCTCTAATGCAGGCTTCATTTTTGATAGCACATTTTTCATTTGTGAGTGGTTTTTCTATATCTCCATTTTTGTTTTCCCTGTTGACCTTCTCACTGAGTTTACCTGCTGTGCCCTGAAGTTCATTGAGCATTGGTAGAATTAGTGTGTTGAGCTCTGCATCTGGTAGATGGCGTGTATCCTTTTTGTTTAGCTCCTTCCTTGGTGGTGTGTGCATGCATGTTCTTTCACTTGGAGCATGCTTCCTTGTCCCCTCATCGAGGCTGCCTTCCTGTGCTTTTCTGTATTAGGTAGAGTTGCTGCATCTCCCAGTCTCATAGACTGGCCTTATGTAGTCAGTATCCTGCAGGGCCCTGTGGTGCCTCCCTGGTCACCTGAGCTGGGTGATCAAGGTGAGCCCCAGGTGGGGCTCTGTGTACCCTCCTGTTGTGGGTGAGCCTTGGTTGCTGTTGGCACATCAGCGGGGGAGGGGTTTAACCCCCAGCCAGTCAGCTTTGAGGCCTGGCCTTGACCGCTGTAGAGGCTCTTGTGTTTGGGGCAACCCTTGGAGCAGAACTAGCAAAGAGGAAAGCATGTGCTTGCTGAACTCCGCCCCCTTGAGTGTTTCACTCCTGGGGGTGGTCAGTTGATGCTGTCATATGGTGTGAAGATGTGCGCCAGGTGCACTGGCTCTGGACCCTCCTGGGAGGTGCAGGTCAAGATCAGCCGCCACCTTTGCCCTGCCCAGGGCCAACAGCATGAGCTGCAATAACCTACAGGTGGTGGTTACCTGTGCTGGGGTTAGAGGTGCCCAAGAGAGGCCAGGCGGGAACCAAGGCTGGCTGCTACTAGTGCCGGGCCTGGGGCCACTTGGGGAAAGGTGTAGGGTATGCCGAGGAAAGTCAGTGCTTAAATGTAGTTTGGGAAAGTTAGCAGCAGGAACCGCGGCAGGACTTTTGTGGGGAAAAGCCACTTGAAACAGCCTGGAAGGGCCCACAGGCTGGGTGAGGGTGGGGTCTCGAGATCACTTGGGCTGGGTGAACAGAGAGCTGAGAGGTGTCCTGGCGCTGGCCCCAGGGGGCAGGGCTGAGAGGAGGAGCAGAGGCTGCTGCGGGTACTGCTCTCCAGGACAGACCTGCCCCTCCAGCCCTCGCCCTGAAGCCACACAATATAGTTCCTGTATGGCCCTGAGTCCCAGGGCTGCGGCTCAGGGGGAGAGTTCCAGGAAGTCTGTGCACTGGCCCTTTAAGAGAACCGCCTGGGACTCAGCCAGCCTGGGTCTCGCTAAGCCACCATCCCTGCAAGTTCTTCAGCCAATTGTCATGGGGGCTTCTCTGACACTGGAATCTGGGTTGGGTCCTGGAGTAGGGTTGGGACTGCCATTATCCTTCCCGATTTTTATTGGCCACACACTGCTACAGGACCAGTCTGTTCCACATTTCTGTATCCCTAACTGTTCCAAAATGGCTTCTAAACTTTTTGCGTGTTTTTTTAATTTTTCAATTACTGTTGGCATTCATTGTTTCTTTGTGTTAGTTTCAGGTGCAAAGCATATGCTTTTACAGTTGCACCGTCATGCACTGTAACAAAGTGGGCCCAACATTCCCAGTGCCTGCTTGACCCCCACAGTCCTTACCAGGTGGCTCCCAGTGCCGCACAGTACGTGCCCGGGACCATCTGTACCCGCCGGTCTGCACGCTGTACTCCCCCCATCCACCCACCTGGTTTTACGAGTCTGTTTTATGTTGCTCTTCATGAATATGATGTCTTTCTCCAACTTGGTTCACTGAGCATACCTTGAAGGTTCATCCATGCTGCCTCAAAACGTAAGGTTTTCTTTACTTTTTACAGCTGGGTAACATTCCGTCGCAGGTGCATACCACTGCTTTTTTTATCCTCTCGTTTGTTGATGGGTACTTGGGTTGTCACCATGTCTTCGTATTGTACGTAAGGGTGTGTGTCTTTTTTTGAATTAGTGTTTTGGGTTTTTTTAATATATACCTAGAAGAGAAATTGCTAGGTCATAATTGTTTAATTTTGTGAGGAAACTCCATACTTGTTCTCACATTGACTGTTCCAGTCTGCATTCCCACCCACAGTGCACGAGGGTCCCTTTTCTCCACATTGATGGTGGCCATTCTGACAGGTGTGAGGTGGTATCTCAGTGTGGTTTTAATTTCAATCTCTCTGAGGGTCAGTGATGTTGAGCATCTGTTCATGTCTAGTGGCCATCTGTGTGTGCTCTTTAGAGAAGTGTCTGGTCAGGTGCTCTGCCCATTTTTAACTGGTCTGTTTGGTGTTGAGTTGTACGTGCTTTATAAACTGGATAGTAACCCTTATCAGATGTATTGTTAGTGAATATTGTCTCCCATTCATGAGGCTGTTGCTTTTCCATTTTGATGGTTGCCTTTGCTGTGCAAACACTTTTCAGTGTGATGTAGTGCCACTTTTTCCCTTGTGTTTACCTTGCAGAGGATACATCAGAAAAATAAGTATTGCTAAGAGAAATGTCTGAGATTTTACTGCTTACATGTAAGTCTAATGCATTTTGAGTTCATTCTTGTGTACAGTCCCAGAGGAGATCTGGTTTCATTTTTCTACATGTAGGTGTCTGATTTTCCCAGCAGTGTTAGCTGAGTAGCGTGCGTTTACCCCACTGCACATTCTTGCCTTCATTGTCAAATATACCTGACTACAGAAGTGTGGTTTTGTGTCGGTTATCATGCTGCTTTGATTACTGTGGCTTTGTAGTAGTTGGACATCAGGTAGCGTGATTCCTCCAAGTTGTTGTTTCTCAGGAGTCCTGAGGCTATCGTGATTCCCAGGACGTCTGTCCATCTGGATTTCACATGGTTTGCGAGGGCAGTGGGACTCTGGTTGGAATTTGGATGTACGGATGGGAACCTAGGACCGACTTAGAAACCAACAGCAGGTGTAAAAGGGGAGGGAGGGAGGGGGTGGGAGCCATGTGTGTCAACCACTGTGCCTGGGGGCAGGGACTGGATGGGACAGGGAGACAGTCCTTAGAAACTGTGGGAGGGTTAAAAAGTGTGTTCCGGGTGAGCAGGTAGGGGGACCAGTGGTCATTGGAAGAGCAGCCTTGAGAAGCTACTCCTTCCTCTGACAGCATTTGTAGAGGTCTCAAGAAAGCTCCTCAAAAAAGGCCAGCCCAGTTTAATTGTTAAGATAAGAGGAAGTCATGTTGCTCGAGTTTAGAAATCTGCCCACTCTAACTAGGTATTTGTGCCAATGGGGAAGTGAGTCCATTGGCGAGTGTTTGAAATTGTTTGTAATAGTGAAAAACACAACAACAAGCTGGTGTCTTTGCAAAGGCAGTCATTTCAGTTCAGGGCTCACTGCTTTTCCCAGAGTGGCAGGCTCCCAGGACGCCAGCACACAGGGTGGACCACAGTGGGTTTGCAACCCTGAGTGGGCCAGGCACATAGTTCCTTCTCGGATTATTAACTGCTGTGAGCGTCATACGCCCCAGCCTGTTCGCAAGAGAGTTTCGGCGCAAAAAAGCCCTTTGAGAACGTGCCGGGGGTGCAGGAGAAAGTACTTGTTGTGGTGACGGCATGTGCTGTTTTCATCCTCCCTGAGCTACATGCAGCTCAGTGTAGAGTTGGGGGGCGGGGTGGGGGAGCATGTAGTCTGGATCACCAATAACTTTTCTCCCAAAATATTTTTAAGGGTAGTTTATTTTGAACTGTTTAAAAGCCTAGTCTATATCTGATAACCTATACTCAATTACCATTCAAAAAATTCCATACAGATACGTTATTACAGCTGTAGAACTTCAATAGTATAGTGATGATAAAACGTGAGAACTGAAGAGCAGATTTCTTCACGAGTTTATTATATAAAATGCTCCCGGTGATCTCTTCTTGTCTCCCTTTCATGGCACGCGAGGAAAGGCCCTGGGAGGACGCAGCAGCAGGAGAGGAGCCCTTGCATCTGGCGGGGTTCTCACCACCCCGGGGGCTGAGGCCTGCTGGCACAGCCTCAGTGCACCCTGGAGCGCACCATCTTCCTTTCCGGTGAGGCGTGGTGGTGTGCGCACCAGCCTTGCTCACTGCTAAGACAACGGTTAAAGGGGTGGGAAAGACACCTTTTCCCTCCCATGATTTGAAGGCTGCACTGCCCTAGCCAGTTTCGAACAGTCACCTGCAGACCTGTCGTTCTGCTTAAAACAAGGCACAAGCTCAGCACAGCAGCTGTAGCTTGTAGTGAAAGGATATATCATATGTCTCTCCTTAGTAAAAAATACATAATCCTTTTATTTTATATTGCAGTAAACGAAATCAACATCATAGACACAGAAGACTAGAAAGGGGAAGCTACTTACTTCTGAATGTCCAATAATTTAAGCCTATTTGTACTTTACCTTGGTATGTGAAGGCAGTATTTAACACTTAAGTTTTGGAGTAAAATTCTACCTGTGGGGACACACGAGGGGAGCAGGACTTAGAGGAGCAGTGCTGCTCGCCCCCGGGGTGCGCCTGCTGCTCGACTCGGCCCGCGATCCCCCATCAGGGACCGTCCTTCCCTCACAGGCCACGCGGGCTGGGACACAACAGGATGCCGACATGGAGGGAAGACTTTGGATTGTCTATTTAAATGCAGGTAATAAGTAATTAAAATTTATTTTAAGTGCACTTTCACATGCTTTGTGTTTAAAAAAAAAAACAAAAACAAAAATACAAACTTCCTAACGTTTTTGCAACAGGCTTGACTCACCGTTTCTTTTGGCCAAATGCACTTTTCCCCAGTAAACTCAAATGACAACGACAAGAACACAACAAAACGAAAACAAGCCCTGCCCTTCATCTACTAGGAAAGATGACTGGCTACGAAGCGGGACGCACGAGGACGACACTGTGGCACAAGTGGCTGGACTCTGTAGTGCAGGGACTAAAGCAGAGCTCTGAGGGCTGCAGGTAACATTCCGAGTTCTCCCTTCCGTCTTTATTGATTTCAAGATTTTGCACAGAAAACTCTTTGGGGACTAGAACAGCAGCAAATGCATCACACTGTTTTCAAGACTTCAAGTTTCAAAAGCAAATTGTTTTAAAAAAGAAAAAAAATACAGTTCCTGATTTGAGTTGGCTACAGGGATGAGGCAGAGCGCGTACTCACTCGAAGGTTGGCTGCATGGCCGGCGAGCGGGCGCACCCCTCCTTATGGGGGGGGTAGTTTGGTTGGTGGGTGTCTTCTCATTACTCAAAAAGGCTCAACCTCAAGCAGTAATAAACACAAGCAAAAGTGATTTAACCATTAAAATAAATATTCAGAGAAACCTCTCTGTACATACAAGTGAAAGGATAAGTAACACTTTCACAGAAAAAAAAAAAAATAATAAAGGCTTTGTTAGGCTTTGTTCATAGAAGTAGCTGACTGTGCTGTCCCAGCCCCCAGAGCCAGGCAAGGAAGGGAGCGCGGAGATGGTGACATGGCGGTCCGCTACCTTACAGCCTGCGCACTGGGCTCCACCCTCCACCTCATTCCTCCTGGGGTACACGTTCAAATCGCAAAATTTTTTCCTTTCACTGGTTTCCTTTTTTCTTTTTCTTTACAGCATGCCAAATCCTTTGGCGTAAGTGATGGCCTTCAACAATCTTTCTTTGAGTTTTTCTTTGCTGGAATATTCCGGCAGTAAAAGGACATTAAAGCAAGTATGAGATGTAGGTAACCTAGGCAGAGAAAGGGGAGAATAGAACCATCAGTTGTGGGCTGGTGGTGCAGCCTGCACCTTACTGGAGGTCATCACCTTCCGACTACCGCAGCATGACCGCCAAACTCCAGTCTGTCCTTCACAGCTCACAGGGAAGGGGAGCGCCCTGCATCTAGTGAGCCATGGTGGAGGCCCTAGGCCCTCAGAGCTCGTGGACTCAACCTCCTCTCACTGAAGCTGCAGAGTGAGTGTCAGTGCCCACACTGTGGAGCCAAACTCCCTGGGAAGGTAAGGCGCTTGCTTAACATGTGCCATGCAGAGAACCCTCCCTTAATTAGGACTATGAAACTGATAGTGACAATCCAGTGCTGGATGACCTTCTGAGCCTCAGCTTAAACCATTCTACACCCTACACAGTATGGCTTTCAAGTAAAAATTCTGCCAGACTCATACCAATGGGCAGAAATACAAATCAAGCGAGCCCTGCAGTAACTGTTAACAAGGCCACTGTTTAAAAAACATCCTCAAACAGCAGCACAGCCATCTCTACTCTGATGCTGAGGTGGTTTGGACACTTGTATGTAACCACTGAGGTGCTCGGAAGCTACTGCACAGAGCACACGCATGCGACAGCTTTGCAATGCACAGATGTGACCAGGAAATTACCGTTCCGTGTCCGGGCCGTTCTTGGCAATGATCATCTTCAGCTTCCCCAGGCCGCCCACAGGCGCTCTGTCTGTGCCGGTCGTGAACTGCAGGAAGAGTCTCTTCTGCTCGTCGGTGAACGAGTGCACAATTTCCCAGAACTCCCTGAGGAGGGAAGACATAGCACAGGTTGTGCCACAAATGTGAGTTTCTGGTCTGTTTTAAACTGTATTAGGAGGCAACCTATAAGTTAGCATCTGAAACACTAAAGATGCAGTCTAGGAATTCCACATCCGCACATTTAAAGCTGTTCCTCATGTTCAACAGTAAGAACCAGGAAGGCTAAGTGTCCAACAAGAGCAAATAATAATGAAAACTGGGGCATATCATCAGCGATGCAAGACAGGGTGAAATCCTGCGCACTGAAGTGGTGTGGATGAAATGCTCAGTCAGGGATTTGCTCCGATGTCTCCCCACAGGAACCAGGTCAAGATGGAGCACCCCCCATCTCAGCCTCCCCAAAGCCTTGGTGATAGAATGCAGGCTCTAACTGCCCTTATTGCACTTTCCCCAAAAACAAAAGACAAGCTCAGTAAAAGAATATTTGGATATCCATGGACTTAAGATAATTATCAGCTCAAAATTTTAGGGTAAAAAACTGGAAATATTTTTAATGTTTAATTGGTGGAAGAGTGATTCAAGTACTGATTTGAAAAGTCTGTTCCAGAACCCTGGTGGAGAGCAGCACATTCCCCACACCTGTGATCACAGTGCTTGTCCTGTTATTGGAGGTGGCAGTGTGGGCGTGCGCTGTCCTGATTTCTGGCCCCAGTGGCCGCTCTGTGCTGTGAAAACAGTATAGGCACAAGCACAGGACACTGGACATGGGACCTGCAGCTCCTCTCCCAGGGAGGATGGAGCGACAGCCACACTACACTTTGGCTTCTTCCTTTGGAGGGCTGTATTCAGTTAAAATTCTGAATTAACAATGTGACTATTGAGACCACTCAAACTGAAAAAAGAATGTTCTGCATTTCCACATAAAAGTGATAGACAGCAACATGGATCACACCCCTAGACAGCAACATGGATCACACCCCTAAACCCTATGCATATCACAACAGAAAATCGGAAGAAACCACTGATAGCCCAGGCCTGGGTGAAAAGTAGGAAGGGGAACAGTAACCCCAGGTGGCACGGCAGCTGAGCTGCAGTGGGACCACCATAGCCCACGGGAGCCCAGCCTCGCCCTGAGCATCAATGCTGAAGGACAGCACAGATTGCGGGGTGGCTGAGAGGAGGAGCCTCAGCAGCTCCCCCGGACAGCAGTGCAGTGTCAGGGAGGCACCGCGCCTGGAAGGGGTGGAAGCAGCTGATGACAATGGCCCTTGTTCCACAAGACGGAACCGAAAAACAGATGTGCTGGGCCACGGAACACGCTGTTTAACAACGCTGTGACCACAGCCACGGAGAGAGGGACAGACCCCTGACAGTGGGAGATAACTGAGAGCCACCCTGACGACTCCCCACAATTGCAGGAGAGCTAACAGCGGGTCCGGAAAATGAGAAAATCCCAGAATCTAAATAAAGGTATTAGAGAAGTTCTTTGGAAATCTCACAAAGAAAGGGAAACCCATAACATTCCATTTGAGGGAAAAACGCAACAGTGTTATGGAGATGCAGGGAGATGGACAAAGGAGAATATTTAAAAAATACTCAAAAGGATTAAGACGTAACTCAAGTTTCTACGAGGACAGAGGTCAGAAACTAAAGACATGCAGACCAAAGCAGAATAAATGAAATGTATCAGTCTTTAACTATTCATGTAAAAGCTTTCACTCGGCAAACCACCCTTGAAGCAAAGTCAAAAGAGAAATACCTGCAAACTTAGGGACGTTAGCACTTTATTTTGGATAACACCATTTTCTTTGGTATTAGAAATTTAGACCAGTAGATGGCAGCAAAATGAAAAGGCAGTAACAGCTACATACAGCTCCAGGCAGAACAAAAAGTTGTCATCCTCCATCAAAACAAGGCAAACTCAAATTAGACCGGAAGAGCATTTCTCAGGAGGCAAACTCCCAAATTTAACCTCGGGTTTGGGACACTTCAGGTGAAGATGTGCTCTTTTTTACTGCTGTTGGGAGTACAGATGGTGCAGTTTATATGGTAGACCATGCAGTAGAGTCCAGCAAAACTACATCTTTGCCTCGATGCACCACTCCCACCTTCAGCAATATGCTTTGATGCTGTCCCGCACATGTGCGGGGGGTAAGATGATTAACTGCTGCTAACAGCAAAACAGCAGTAGTAGTAACTACTGTGGCCGTGAGCACTAAGTGTTGGCCCAAATGAAAGAAAGGAGAGACAGCTCTGCCAGCCAGTGAGAAACACCTGTGAGCAAAAACGTTTAATTGGAAGGCTATACCTTGTACCCAATACTGACTTCTAAATGCCATTCCCCAATAATTTTCTTAGAAAAATGTCTTAACTTCAGTTCTCTGGGTAAGCTAAATGAAAATCTCAAAATTTAAGTAGTGTTAAAAGCACAATAAAATTAAACATGAAAAACCCCATGATTTCATGATAATCAGGAAAAAAGGCAAGAAACAACTGAAAAGTCAATCTCAATATTGAAATTATTACCTTAAATGCATACTCTAAAAAATACTTATAATTCTACATGTATGTCACCATTTCCCCCCACAACTCCTGGGAAGTCATGAATTCAGGTGAGGGTATTTACTAGGCCCCACACTCAGGTGGTGAAAGGCAGATGAGGGTATACAGAGGATGGCTACAGCAGTGACGGCATGATTTTGTTTTCCTCACTGATGCTCCCCCTGTCCCCGTAGAAAAGAGGAAACAGGATGGGAAGACGAGACTCGCAGACAATTCCTTTGACACAACTAGGAAACAAGCTATCCCCGGAAACCTCCCATGCACACAGATAGGAAATTTCACGGGCACCTCTGACGTCTTTCAGGGACGCAAGGACAGAGTGAGGCCCCCGGGAAAGGGAGCCTCAGGACCTTTGACTTGCGACTGCAAAGCTCCAGCAACATGGGAGCAGGTGTATAAGACCCAGAATTACAAGAATGTCCAGGCCCTTGAAACTCTGGAGCACCAAATTCTCACTCCAAAGGAAACCCCAAGCGGAGGAGGAACTTCTGAGTTAACATCTAAACAGATCAGATCAAGGATAATAAAGGCTAAAAGTATACCAAAAAAAAAAAAAAAAAAAGTAGATGGGGAGGAGAGGTCATATTTTTAAAGTAACTGTGCCAAAACAAACACACAGAGCCCTCCTGAGCCTTAGAAGCTGTCCCAGTGTCTCCCTCCTTCCAAGTGTTGGAAATTTCACTTTTAAAAAAGGAGCAACACAAAGGAATCGAACTCAAATTGAGGGAAAAAAAAAAATTTTAGAGTAGTGGAGGCTATGATGGAACAGTTCTAGGAGTTGTAATAGAACTAAACAATACTTGGAAATAAAACTACAATCATGAGACAAATTAAGGCCCAGGAGAACACTAGAGAATGAGGGAGAAGATAAAAATCTTAAAAATCAAAAAAAAAGCTGTCCTGGCCTGCCCCCCCCCCCCATGCCCACTTCACCCCCCAAATCTGGCTGGTGCTGCACTGGGATGCCTCCTGCCCAGTGGAGCCCTCAGTGTGAAAGCCCATTTAACCTGCTCAAGCAATACCCTCAAGGGACTGGGGGCCCCTCCCACCCGAACCCTGTGACTCCGGAGCGCCATGCCCTACATAGCTGTGCGCAGAGAAACGTGAATGCGTCAGCCAAAATGTCCAGGAAAATTAATTGTCACGCCAAAAAAACCACTGGCCCACAGGAAAGAAAACCCAGTGATACCAACACTGGGATCAATAAAATAGGATTCTACAAATGATCATACATTGTTTCAGGAGTGAAACAACAGAAACTTCCCTCAATTGGACCTTACAGTAAAAGGAGCTCAGTGGAAATGGGAGAACTGGAAACTGCTATGGGCCAACTGAACACAGTGGAGATGAAGGAGGTCAAATACCTGAACAAAAAGCAGACTATCAAAAGTGTCTTGGGTGCATGTGGAACTGTGACAGATGCTTGCACGTTGGTGTCATAAGAGGCCTAGGAGTGGCGGATTGCAGAAAAGATCCCATGCAATGAGCATAAATGAAGTTCTTCCAGAATGAAGGGGAAATAGTCATCCTCAGACAAAGGAAAATGAACGTGTCATTAGCAGACCTGCCTTTGAAGGCTGATAATTTAAAACAAAGACTAGCCTTCTCCTTTGGAGAAGTTTCGGAAATGTATCTGATAACTGACACAGAAATTACAACAGCATTAACATTTGGGACAGCAATGTATAAAAGTAGAAAACAACTAATTGGAAGCCAGAGTTCCACACACCTCCCTTGAAGAGGTGTTGGTGCCAGTAGCGCATACGTGACAATAGCATTACCTACAAGGACCTTAGTGCGCACACACCTCCAAACGAATAGAAAAAAGGAACCATAAGAAGAAACAGAAAAACGAAATGGCAGGCTTAAGCCCTAACACATTAATACAAATGGTCTAAATACTCAATGAAAAGGCAGAGATTGACCATCTATTTTTTTAAATACACTTACTCGAGTATATGCTTTTTATAAGAAAGTCTTTTCAAATTCAGCAACATAGATTGAAAGTAAAAAAAATGAAGAAAGGTACAAACAAAACAACCCGAGAGAGCCCATCTATGGTGAATCCACCAGGAGCACACGGCTCTAAATGGCTGTGCAGCAAGAAAATGAGAGCTTCAAAGCCCCAAAGCGGAACATGACAGATGAAAGAGCCAAATGCCAGAAACAGACCTGCTCTACTGATTTTCATCATTCGTGGAGGAAATGTAAACTAGCATATCCAGAATATGCAGAGAACACTGAGACTCAATGGTTAAAAAAAAAAAAAAATCCAAAAACCTGAGGTGCTCCTGGCATTGATTCCAGAGAAATGAACACTACGAAGAGCACATGGTTGTTCACAACAGCCACAAACTGGGAACAGTAGAAGTCTTTGCATAGGTAAATGGGTAAGAACACTGGTGCATTCACAAAGAAATCACTGCTGACACGTAGTGGGGGATGCCATGTGATTCACGGATATCACATTCTTGGCATTACAGATTAAAAAAAATGGTAGATCAGTGGATGTTGGGGTTGGGGGTGACTGTAAAAGGGCAAAAGGAGGGCTTCTTGTGGTGACACTGTCTCCCCTGCACCCCAACTGACGATGTGACCTTTATAAAGTTCCCACCAAGGGGCATGGGGGCAAGTAGACACAGTATCTGCATTATTTCCCACAACTGCATGTGAGTCTACAATTATCTCAGTTTAATTTTAAAAAGTGTTGAAGATTGGTAAGATTTTGAAGAAAAATAAATTAGTAGATACAAAGAGGCAGATCACATAGTGATAAAAGGATCAACTGAACAAAAAGATATACCAAGGCTCACAGTGTACTCACTGAAGAAAAGATCTTCCCCACACAAGAAGCAAACACCGAACAGTCAAGGACAGGAGCAGACAGACCCTGATGACAATGGCGCGCTCAGCCCCCCTCTGTGGTCTGGAACTGCGAACACAGAGCAGACTCACAGGAGGACCAGAGCAGGGGGATGTGCTCAGACCATAAAGGAATCCAACCAGGAATCCAAAAGGGAAATATCAAAAATGCCTGAAAACGAAGCACACTATAAGTCAAAAAGTACATTTTAAAATTTACACAAAGATATGAAGGAAAATGAGACAACACAACATTAAAATACTTGTAGCGGAGGTAAAGCAAAGCCGAGGGTGTAATTTAAAGCACTAAAAGCACTGGGAAAGAGGAAAGGCCTCAAGTCAACAATCAGTGTTTCTATTCTCAATAAGCTAAATGCGGGGGTGGAGAAGCTTCCAAACAGAAGAAAATGAAGAGCTGAAATCAGTGTCATTGAAAACTGGAAAAGAATAGAGAAATAAAAAGCAAGCTCTTTAATACAATCAATAATTTTGGCAAACTCTCGTTAAGAAATACGGAAAATACGTTAACCACTATCGAGTGAAAAAGTCGGTTGATCAATGCAGACCCAAAGGCATTGAAAGGGTGGAACAGGATTAGCAGCTCTGCACACATGAACTTGAGAATTGGAGAACATGTATGCAGTGCATCATTTCCCCACATTAGCCCCACCCACCGCCCCAATCAGAGCCTCTCTAAGCCCTGATGATTTTGTTGAAGTCTACCAAACGTTTAAGGAAGAAAGAACACAATCTCAACACAATCTTTTCTTGCTGGCCCACTCTATGAAAAACTAAAATTCCACGCTAAAAACCAGACATTTCAGCAGCAACAGCGTACAGATGGCAAACAGTCCATGAAAAGCTGTCCCGCATCCCTGCCATCAGGTTAATTCAGACTGAACCACAGGGAGGTGCCCCAGCACGCCTGAGTCACCAAACTCTGTACCCTCATTTGCCCAGGGAAATAGGAAGTAGCACAGCAACTTCGGAAAAGAGCTTGGCTGTTTCTTTAAAAATGTAGCATGCCATCCTCATAGGGCTCGGTGATCACATCTCTGGGCATTTGCCCCAAAGACATGAAGACCTATCTTCACATCAAAATCCCCGCCTGGCTGTTGGCAGAGTCTTAGTCCCCAACAGCCAGAAGATGGAAATGACCTGAATGTCCTGTACTGGACATGGACAGCTGTCCCACGGTCCCCTGCACAGCTAGAAAAAGAAACGAACTGCCACAACCTGCCTGGTTCTCAGGACCTCATGCTGGAGGGGAGTGAGCATGCTGAGAGGACAGCCCAGCCCAGGCCAGGGAGCCATCCAAGTAAGTGCAGAACCGCAGTGATCCGAGCGTGGTCTGCGGGCTGCTCGAGCAGCAGAGTCCTGCCTGAGGGATGGAGGACGTACCACTGTGGGCAAATGGATGAGGGGTCCTCAGGACCAACCGCAACTGAAGAACGACGTGCACTAAATCTATACTCACGTCAAAAGAAAGCTTAAAACACAAACAAAAACCTTCCCACAAAGAAACCTCCAAGGCCAAGATAGTGTCACTTGTGAATCTGATCCAATATTTAAGGTAGAACTTGTCAAGCCGATATTCCTTATGATCATAGATAAAAAATTCTTTACAAAATAGAGCAATATACTTGTAAACTAAGAAGCCACAAGTTGGCTTATCTAGGAATGAAAGGCCAGTAGATACTCCATTGCACTTTGCAGTGTTTAATCGCAGTTTCGGAAGGGTTCAATCTCAATCTGATGAAGCCTGTGAAACAGAAACTATCACTTTGTAGTCCCCACCTCTCACCCCAGAAACGCAGGTGGGGAAGGGCATTGGAAGAGATAACCTTGGTTATTAAGTCAAACACGGACTTCTTCAGCGGTTAGAAAACACGCACAAACCAGCTTGCATCTCAGCATTTTCAGTTTTTTATTAATGCTCTACTTCCAAGTTCACATTTTCAATACAGACTTTAAAAATAATTCATTTTTATAACATTAAAAATATTTCACTGGTGTTTTACATTAATATAGAGTTTCAAATTCTTTATTTCATTTAAATGAATTCTTAATACACTAAATGAAAGCATAAAATACAAAGCCAAGATACCAGTAATCCTGGGTGCAACTTTCACCCTGGAATTATAGTCACTATTTTGAGTCTGTAACTCCCTACTAATTGTAGACTCTATTTAATGGACTAATATTTTCATACTTATGCTGACAAAGCTAAGAAGCTTTATTTTGCCTAAAAGACTTTCTAGGATGTCATTGATTACCCCTCACAGCACAGGCTTACTCTTCAAACCAGGCCTCACATATGTCCTTAAGATATGTATGAAGTAGGAATTAAAAAAGCTTGAAATAAAATCAAGACCTTAATTTTGAAAATCGTTTCTCCATAAGAAACAGCACCAGATCTCTCCAGCACTTCTTGGGAACACTGAGACGCCACAGCGTGCTCACAGGCGAGGTTTCTCCATCATCAAGTTATCTCGACCCTGATATGTGTCACTTGACCTTCAGGTATGTAGCAGAACGTATGTTGAAGCCTAAAAATGACCAGGTTTTGCCACAAAGAAGAAATACCAGTAACCTACAAAATAAGTGACAGGACAGAAAATACCCTATAAAAAAACAGCACGCCCTTGGGCCTTGGAGCAGTAACCTGGCAGACAGCCTGCAGGCCTTCCGCCTGCTTGTTCCACCAGTTGGGTGTGGGGCACTTGCCCCCTTTCCCGGCCTCGGCAGAGGAGCCCTCTATTTCTCAGGATCAAAATACCAATATATTTTGGCATGTTACCGTGAGACTTAAGTAGAAAACTACACCGGGAAAGGTGCTTCACTAAAGGCAGATAAATAATTGTTCACAAAGAGTTTAAAAAGGGGGGGAGAAATATTTAGAGGTGTTTTGTGCTCATCATCTTCACAATAATGACAATGAGCACATTCTAGTCGGAATCACTAGCAACGCTAGACAATTCCAACCCTAAATGGAGAGGAAACATGCAACTTAACAGTGTAGTATATCTCTGTTTTATTTAATAATAAAAAGGGGGTTTGTAACAGGCACCTAGAGACAGGTGTGGGCGCCAAGCCCATGTCCCTGGGAGTTGTATCTCCCCTGCCAGAATGCAGTGAACGGGAGAGGTTCCTTGCTAAGGCCTCCCCGCTTCCAGAATGTACCAACAACTCAGATTTAAACAGCAACCCTAACCCTAACCCCCCCCCCCAAAAAATATCAAGTGGGCAGAGGACCCAAACAGACACTTCTCCAGAGGAGATGCAGAGGGCCAAGAGACTTGGAGATGCTCAGAATCACTAATCACAAAGGAACTGCAAATCAAAACGCCTGTGTCAGAATGAGTGTGATGAAAATGACAAAAAGAAATGTCTGTGAGTATGTGGAGAAAGGGGGACCCTCGAGCACTGGAGAGGAATGTGGACTGCTGCAGAACCAGTATGCAGGCTTCTCAAGTAATCAAAAATAAAGTGGCCACGCAACCTAACAATTCCACTTTCAGGTATTTATCTGATGAAACAAAAACGTTCAAAAAGACAGATACAACCCATGTTCACTGCAGACTTATTTACAGCCAAGGTCGGAAACAGCCTGGGTGTTTGTTGACTCGCAAATGGATACAGGAGATCTAGACATCTGGGACAACATGGATAAACCTAGAGGGCGTCATGTTCAATGAATTATGTCAGATGTAGAAAAGTGAACACATGGTATTTCTGTATGTGGAATCTAAAAAACAGACAAGGAGAACTGATGGTTGCCTGAGGTGGTGGAATGGATAGAAAAGGGGAGGGGAACTAAGAAGTACAGGTTTCCAGCCAAAAAACGGATATGGGGATGTAAAATAAAGTACAGCAAAGGAACAGTCAAATACCCTAGTAACTCCGTCCATGGCCAGGTGGGTACCAGATCTACTATGGCGATCACTTCCCAAGTTACACAAATGTCTAACCATGAGGCAGGTACATCTGAAGCCAGTATAATACATGTTAACTATTTTTAGTAAAAACCTCACCTGATCAGCACAGAGTCCCTGGTATAGCCACCATCATATTCCGTAGTTTCTTCCAGAGCTTGGAAATCAAGATTCTGCAAAGTCAAAGAAATGTCTTAGTGCCCTACCCGCCACATCACCACATGACGCTTTTGCAGGCACCGCTTCCTTACCCGGCTTCCACATATGAGCAGTTCAATTTCCTCTGGTCTGAACAGATATTTCAAGGGAGACTCATTGGTCACCATGTGAAAACCCCTCCGAAACGCCTTGAACTGTTTTTCTACTGATTTATTGAGAATGTAGTCAGAATAGAGATTGACAAATTCCTGCAGAAAACATTAACCAAAACTTAATGAAGTATACAAACGAAACACAGTAAGCTAATGGGCTTCATAGCTTTTTTGTGTTTATTTTCCCAAAGGAAGAAACATACAAGAACATCTTTAAAATTCAAATTCTACACAAGTGCAGGGAAATACCTGTATAATTTCGCAGCTGTCTGCAATACCAATATTAACCTGCAAATCGTGTGTATACAGTAGGACACATGCATTTACATTTTGGCACTTGGTTAAATATAAAAAGCTGGGCATCGACACCTGTTGGAGGGGACGCGCGCGCACGCGCGTACACACACACCACGCAGGGTGCAATGAGCTGACTCTGAGGAAACCAGTCTTGTGGTTGTGATACAGAACCTTTGGGATGTTGCCTACTGTGCCCACATGTACACAAGGGAAACATACTTTTTATTCTTAAGAAATATTTTTATCAAAATCAAATAATGTAATCGAATTTTTTTAGAGGTTAATTATATATTCATAATGATCCTGCTAGATTTTGGTTATTCCCTTGTTTCTAGACAGAACACACACACCTGTGTCGACCAAATGCCCGCACTGTGTCAGTGTAGTGACAAGGACCACCCAGCTTCCCACTTGACATTGCAGCTGCATGTAGCCACAAATCACTCACACTCCCCTGTCCCCCACCACAATAGCCTTAGCAAACTGCACACTGTCCTACCAGCTTACTTCCCAGATTTACAAACTGTGGCTGCTGCATTTTCAAGAACTTAAGTTACTTGCCTTGTTTGGGGCTTCATAGAAGCGATATTAGATACCATATTTTGCCATGTGCAATGTGCTCCCATGTATATGCACACCTATGTTTTTAAGCCCAAACTTTTTAGGAGAAAGACCTCGCGTTTTAATTCAATTACTCAATTACAAAACCAACTATTTTGCATACAGATATCTATTGCTTTCTAGAGTTACAGTTTTAATTCAAAAGCATAAGTAAAAGGATCAAAGATTTATACAGATACAGAATCAGTGGTACCCATGTCTTGTTTGTTTCTCGGAAATTTGGGGTTTTTTAAAAAAGGCTCATTATACATGGCAAAATGTATGTTCTGAAATTCTGTTCGACAAACACAACGATAAAACATTTACTACCTTCCTGTTTTCGTTTGTAATTGGAATTTTGTCCCCATTTTCCTTCAGATCGTACATCATCGGGTTACCAAAAAGGTCCGTCTGCGATATCTGGAAAGTGATCATCATATCGTCTTCCACGTTCCCTTCATATTCCAGTAAGTCTTTCAAGCTCTGATATAGAACCTAACAGCAAAAAGGGAAAGTCAGGGTCACCATAGAATTACAAAATACAACCATTTGTAATGCTCTTAATGGGGGCAGGGGAGTTGGACCCTAAGAATTAAAAGATAACACCCTCCTGTCCCCCCAAAAGTTGACAATGTGGGAATTAAGACTATATTGCTGGTAGTGTTCACTGTCTGTGAGCGCCCCCCTCCCGCCCTGGTTTAGCGATGGTCTCCCATCTGCATTCTGCTTGGGGGGAGGGACAGACACACTAGCTGCAGCCACCCAGCTCCCTCTTCTGATATCACCTGGCAATTTCACACTTTTTCATTAATGACACTTAAAACCTGCTGCTGACAGCAGTACGTTGAGGTACACAACCCCTTTGAGTTGTAGAGGGTGACAAGTATCCCCAGTGAAAACACTTACAGGGTGAGAGTCTCCCAAGTCACGGAAAGTTCCTTTCTTGCCCATCAGCTTCCTGTACACAACCATGGGAAAGTGCACGTCCAGTATGCAGTTATTGTAGATGGCCAAGCCCAGCACTATGCCAATCAGAGTGAACTGACCCTCAGTTTCAAAAGAGGATGGATTAAACCAAAACAATTTTGTAGATTCGTCATATGTGAACATGCCTATAAGAAGTGATTTTAAAAAATACATTATATTTTAAAAGATTAATGAACAATATAAGTATAAAATTACACATGCAAATTTTTTCTCTATTATCGCTTACAAACCGAAGTTGAAATATATCATGATTATAAACTGGCAAATATAGGGCTGTATATATTCAAAAGAAGCCAAGTAAACAAAATAATAACTTTGTGGCATTTTTCAAGAAGTTTCGGAAAACGTTCATTAAATTCAAGTTCTCTGATCTTCTGCTAACGCAAACGATCATAATCACATTCATACTTTATTCACTGAAGGGATGAAAAAGCAAAAAAAAAGCCACAGGAAATTATTTTGAAAAGAATATAATTATTGTCAACTTATAAAGCACCTTTATAGTGCTTCGCTTACAAAAACACTCTAATTCATATGTATTGTTTTAAAAAACAATTTTGGATTCATTAAGGGAATATTTTTTCAAAACTGCACGACAACCCCATGAACCGTCTCCAAGCACCTTCTAAACAAGTCCGATGGTGCCTGTGCAGAAACTTAGATCCACCCATCATTGAATTGATAGCATTTTCATTTTACTAAAATGCTATTTACCTGCTACTTGGAAATAAAAGTAGTTTAAGAATTAGATCTGACAAAGGGGGATTTCAAATATAACTTCAGGAATACAAGATTTTTTAACTTTTACAATAGTTCTTCATTTTCATTCAGTTTGAGTTACATATAAATGGAACTTTCAAACTATCTCTTAAGAGCATAAATTAATCTAGGACAGTTTTCTAATGCAATTTAGTGTTTGTGAAGCAACACTCTGAATATTATCCAATTTGTACTTGATTTTCACAGTTTATTTTAAACTTTTTACAGTCCTAATTAGAACATCACTTGGAATACGAAAGGCTTTAGTTATAAAAATATAGTATTGAGAGGGTCAAAACCAACTTAAGATAATTATAGTCAATTAATTGGATGAAACTTCATAAATGCACACCCTCGGTCTCCAAAGCAACACACTATTAATTACAATAATTATCACACAGGTGAACTGTGTCTGAGAGACAACGGGAAGTACAAGGAAATTGCACTTTGGACACCTTTTTTTTTTTTCCAGGTTCCAGGAAAAAACCACCAGCACACATAAAGAGCACTAGTCTTCTATAATTTTATTCTTTTCTATTTCTCTGCCATCATTTCAAGTATCCTACTTACTTACATCAAGTATGGTTTTTCTTAGAAGGATTTCTGAATATAGTATAAATATAATTTATAGCTAATGTCTAACATTCCTAGGTACATCAGAACCCAGTGCTAAGGTTTCTAGACTTAGGAAGCTTGTAAGTTAATTTTCTGTCTCAGAAAATGGTGTTTTGGTTCACTGAGCAATTGACACAGCCTTCTGACTATGAATTAACATTAGCTACAATACATCATCTCACCATAACTGTATTAGTCATGAACTTAAAACGTCTAATTCCGTTTACAAGTATCTGTGTACATCATGACCGACCAAGAGCAACAATAGCACAGTCGGCTCAAACCAAGGCTCAACAGCGTGCGGGCATCACCTGCATGACTCCGGGCCCCTTCCTTCACAACTCGGGCACCTTTAGAGGAAGTGTCAAGGGATTGGTCAGACTTTCTCAGCCCACCACCCAGGCTCGCTCTTCCCTGCTCCACTCTGTCCACCAGAGAAATTCAAACTCTTTAGCATGTGGACAGACTTCCCAGACTGCACTCAATGAAAACTCTTCTGGGAAGCAGAGGTTATCAGATGCAAGAGGGAAAAAGGGCTCAAGTTCAAAATGGGAAACTGTGGGAAACGACCCCATTGGGGGCCATCAGCTGGTGCGGAAGCATCAACCAGGCATATTTCTCATCTTGGCACCCCTGTTCCAGGGTACTGCAGCTTCAGGAAGGCTGTGAGTTGGATGAATGGATGACTGTTTTAGATGAAGAAGAGCAAAGAAATCCTCAAACGCTCCATTCTAAAGTGCTATGAGTTTTATTTATCTAAGCTTGAATAAAGAACTTGAATAAATGAGGGAAACTAGTCCCAGAAACCCCCCAATTCAGTCTGTGTCTGAGATCCTGGGTAACCCCCACCAAACCACCTTCCACTGTTCCTCGTAAGCGGGCACATTTGTGAATACAGGCAAACAAATCCTTCATTCAGAAAGACAGGGCACCGTGGTGCATCACTGGAGTATTTACCAATATCTGGATTGAAGATTTCTTCCACAACCAGCTGAAAAAATTCTTTGGAAACACCACCCTCGTCAACTCCTTGTTCTCCTTCGAACTCCACATACAGCTGTTTCTTCAAGTCCGCAGGGTTTTCCATGGCGATCATCTCCAGCTGGAGGAGGCAAAGACAAAGCACAGAGAAGGTGACTGCCTGAGTCGGGAGAAAAGCCAGCTGAAACCACAGAGAAGCCAAACATGGACAGGGAGCAGGGCGAGGGGCAGATAAAGGTTCCTGACTTCGGTTGGTTTTAACTGGAGAAAAGAAGCAAAGTGGTAAAAACCCAGTGAAGACCAATACTTAGTTTGAAATATGGGAAAATAGGGCAGAAATGAAACTGGCATAGAATATTGAAAGGGTTACTTTGTAACTTCCGATGTCCTAGGAAATTGGCATACAGTAGAAAATCAGAATCGGCTCTTCTGTTACCTACATAAGAAAGTTCAGCTATAGGGTTAGGACACACAAGTCAGCAAAACTCGTGACTACTTAAACGAAATCATTTCAGCAAAGATATTGCAGTGTAGAAGTTTGACTTCAAAATTGTTCCCCATGTAGTGTTTTTATATTAGAATAAAAAAGAGAATTAACTTTTAATATATACTAAGCCATAAAAATTTTTCAATTAGAAATTAATAGGGAAGCCATAGATGATCTCCTATAAGGCTTATTATAAATTACCACTTTTATGGACTAGAACACATTTTACATCCACTTCCTCATATCCTTCCTTGATTCCTTGATTTCTTTATATCTAGAGAGTAATGAATATATGTAGTGCTTCATGTTATGAGATGAATCAAGTCACACCAGATTCTGACATGAAACGTAGTGCAATTTATGTATCTGAAATTTACTAACAGATGCCTGACTGAACATCCACCTTACTTACTACGTCAACTTTAAATGCCTTCTGGCTGTTAAAGATTTGCCAAAACAGAATACTTAAGGGTGCTCAGATTTATTGGCAACTGTTCCAAATAGAATTTTTAAAATATTTTTAAGCAATGCAAACATCATTCGAATAGACATAAAGTAATTATTTTAGGACTAACAGCAGTAGTTTGGACATTCTAGTGTGTCTATGACCCAATAATGGGCAGTGCAGCCCAATCAGTGGTTTTGCCATCTCCAATGGGGGGCATGGAGGGAGCAGAATGCATTCCGCACAGTAATGGTATGTACTGTTTGCGAAACTCTGGTTTCAATGGTACGTACGGATACGCATGTGCGTGCTGGACGTTATGTAAAAGATCTCTTACTAGGGCTTACAGAAACATTTCAGGAACAAAGACCAAAATGATCTTATGGAAATCAGCAACTTTTGGATTTTGTGACTCTGCATTTAGAATCTTTAGCTTTAAAGAACATCTGTCCCAGTCCACGATGGTCCCTCATGTCTGCGGAAGCACCATGTGCCCATTCCCTACCAGGGTGTTTAGTTTTGAGACACACTCCTGTGGACAGGCAGAGTCAGGGTACTCTGTACTAGCCCCAATTAACAACTTTCAACTTTCCAACTTTCTATCAGGTGATTCTGTGAAGCCTCAGCTTCTTCATCCGCAAAAGAAGGGGATAATACTCCACATGGCAAAGTTGTGAAGGCGTAACGAAAATAACCTTGGGGAAAAAAATAATTCCAGATGGAAACTCACTTCAAGGTACAGAATATAAGGACCATGGGGACCACAGCAGAATTTCCATCTTAGCTCTAATGCTGCCCCCGTGGCTGTGGAGCCCCCCCACCCACCTGCCCGTTAAACGGTGTGAGTCGATCCCTACAAACCCACTTAATCAGGTACCATGTACTCAGAGATGACCAAAATGATTATGTGATTCTCACAGGAAGCTTCCTACAGCTCTTCCTCATTCACACTGATGAGACCTGACCTCTGCCGCTGGGACAGATAACCATTTAAAGGGTTTGGCAGAGAGTTCACAGGGATTGAGAGACCCTGTGTTCTAGACCTCCTGCTACCCAAGGCACCTCATAGGATGGCAAAAGCCCATTGGCCTTCATTCTCAATAAAATACTGCAGGCCTACAGGTTCCCACCAACCCAGGGCCTCTCCACCTTAGTGTCACAGGGTTTAAGGCAATATGTTCTATCCTTGTGATAATTATAAATATGGTTTTGTCTTTCCTCTAGTGTTAACTGTAAAATGAGCATAATTATACATTTGATACATGAAGTGCTTAGAAGAATTCCCTGCACAGCGTCATCTAAGAATTAGCTGTTATTGTCACTTTTATTCTAATGGTTCTGAAATGTTTCTCAGGCTCGGTTAAAAAGGAAACGGCTCAGACACCAGAATAAAACTGTCCCAGCAGTAACTGCACCACACGAATACACAGCACCGACGTGCCGGGCACCACTCCAAGGAGTGCACGTGCATCCTCACCGACACTCTGCCACGGCCTTAGGAGTCGGTGATACGCTTCACCCCTTCTGAGTGACAGAGGGACAGCACCTCGCTTAAGTTGGAGTAAGACAGCCAAGGAGCAGAGACCGCAGCCAGCACGGAATCAGCGTGCTTCACTGTCTGTCACCAGTGAGGATCGGTCTTTTCTGAAATTGTGAGCCATTTTCATTTTCTTCTTTATGCTTTCCTGTGTCTTAACTTTTTACACTAACTATATATTTGTTTTAGAATCAGGATTGTTCAAATGTAAGTATGTGATAATGATTTGAAAAATACTTAATCGCTTACAGAGCCTATCTTTTAAAAAAATTACTTTTAGTTGTGGTAATGTGTATATATACCATAAATTTAGCAGCAAATGTTTTGGCAAAGGTCATCATTATGTAAGACTACATTTTCATTTTCCTTAAAAATAACCACTTTAAATCCATTGTTCAACTGGAGATTAAAGAATTATAAAGGTACCAATATATCACTTTATGTAATAAATACATACTACTTAAAACTGACTTTTAAAAATCAAAAGCTGTCTCTAATGTAGTATATTCATTATGTCAATGAGCATTCTGAAAAAGAATTTGCATGCATCGTTGAACTCATTTAATAAATATGTACACCTAGAATTTCACATGTACTTTGGCAAGATGACAACACCCTTCTTTGCATGGCTCCTTTTCACTCTGGGACTCCTAATTTCTAAACGTTTAAATGGCTGAGATGAAATCCTAGAAAGGCCATTTTTTAAAAATTGACCTGCCTGATACCAAAAAATACCCAGAATCAGGTGGAGAGGATGACGGCTCAATATAAAAACACACTTACCAGTCCTAGCTGATGTGGCTCAGTGGGTTGAGTGCAGGCTGTGAACCAGGAAGTCGCTGGTTCAAGGCACATGCCTGGTTTGCAGGCTGGGTCCCCAGTAAGGGTGTTCTGCTAATGAGGGGGTTCCAACTGCAGACTAGAACGGGACTGTAATGTTTTCATTTCTCTATGAAGCCAAGTTTCCTACATCTGAAGTCCTAGAGTTCTCCCAATTCTGTCACTAATTTCTGCAGGCCGGAATCTCTGCATTTTACTTTCCTCACACGTAATAGTGAGGAGTTTGGTTATGGTGCTGAGAATCTATGTGGGTCTATTTCATCCTCTTGTTCTACTTTGAGGACAGAAATGGGGCATGAAGTCCTTATTTTCAATTAGAATAAGCATGAAGAACAGTAACAGCCACACTGCATTGAGCACCATATAGTGACCACCTAAGACAAGTAACTACACCCAGAGCAGCTCCGGATAATCTTACTCTGAAAGCACTGTAGGTGGCTCGATAAGTAAGGCCCAAGTAATGTTTTCAACTGTAATTAGGGTGTCTGTTTGCCAAGGGAAGCGCTGGGGGCAGGGGAGGCAGGCTGGGGGAGCGATTCTGAGCAGAGAGTCTGGGTAGGGCTTTGCACCACTGCCTGTCACCGTTACCTGTTCTCGTTCCCATCACCTCTTGGCCATTTCTTTGGGCCTTCAATCTCTACTCCAGATTCTGGGACTGAGGTCCTGACGGCACCACAAGCCCCACCCTCCGCCTGTGGTCCTCAGTCACCCTCTGACAGCCTGCCAGCATCCAAAACATGACCTCGTGTGTAAAGATGGCCTTGAGAAATGGGTACATATAAACCATGCCCACAGTCATCTCCCCAATATGGCTTTGTGGTCTGGCTTCATCAGCACACCAGGGGCACTACCTGAAATGCAGACTCCTAGGACCCGCACCAGAGGCCCTGATTTGAGTATCTACAGGGCAGAACCTTGGTTTCTTTGGTTTTTGGGGTGGGGGTGGGGGGGTTCTGCTTGGGGGTTTTTTTTGTTTGTTTTTTTAACTTCTTCAGATGTGAAAGTAGTTGGGGCACCTCCCAGATGGCAACTACTACCCTCCATCTCCTAGCATAAACAGTAATTAAGGTTTTTCTACACACTCCCTTGAGAATGTGTTGTCTAGGAAAAATGCCTATCTACTTTTAAAAGGACACACAAAAAGATGTTCTTACAGGGAGTAAAATCCTGTAAAACCTCATCACCTTTAGGACTGTCTCCAGTCCATGGGACCTGGGCTCTGAGCTCAGGTTTATCACTGCACTATCTTCTAAGAAACAGCAATAAAAAAAAAAATTGTGAAAATCAGTCCTGAGGGAAGTAACCCAGGGACTTCAGGGTAGTTCTGAAATGACTGAGCTAACTCTGAGCTAACTCTCTGTGCAAAGACAACCGACATTTTCTATTTCATTGATTCTAAAGTTTGCTTTTCTCTTTGCATATTCCAACATCTCTGAAATCAGGACACACTGTACAACTGACAGCATTTTTCTTTTGTTAGTAGTAATAAAGTAACAGTATGTCCTTTAATCAGTCTTATCTTAGGTTCAATAAAATACAGTAAAAACACCAATTCCTCTGCTGCCAGCCAACACAGTCCCGCTAAGAACCCCAGTAGGAACAATTTGATTGATCCATGGCACATGACAGCAGTGAGCGCACTAAAAACAAAAACCCTCTGTAATTAAGAATTGACATTACTCCCCAACCCTATTCTCAGCTGGTCAGTCTCACCATTAATGACTGAAAAACCAGACCCAACAGCAAACACGCTCAGGGTTGCACACAGCACCCGGCAGCAGGAACGCCGGCTTGAATGTGGCTGGCAGAGTAATAGTGTGGGTGTGATAATAGTTTTATTTTTGAACATTTCATATAAAACGTTATACAGTGTGCTTGAGTGTGATAGTGTTATGTTGCAGAATGACATGCGCACAAGTCTGTAACAAGAGACTTGGTAACAAAAAGGGGTGCGCTCTGTGCCGGACCCTACGTGTGGGGCCTTGCTTGGAGAAGGATGGGCCCACGAATTCCGAAGCTCCTCCCAGCGCCTGCACTGAGCTCACATTGAGGTTTCTCACTTCCTCCTGTCTTCCCAAACCTACTCCGTAGTTCAAAATTCACAGATCGTAAGAAAGTGGTCAATAGGTCTGCTTGCCAAACTGTGATAGAAAGCAAAGGAAGAGGCTTTAAAATAGCCAAGCAGATCCTTAAGGACTAACATGTTTAAAATCCATCAGCGCTTTTGAAGTCCACCTGACAGGCTGATCTTCAACTATTTTCGGTTGTTAAAATACCATGACTTTATTACCTGCTATGAATTAAAAAAAAAAAGAAGGCAATTATCAATTTGACTCCCAAGATCTTTTGCAATACCTATTTTTTAATCTTTTCACATTGCATTATTTAAAAAAAAAAAAAAAAAAAAAAAAAAAAAAAAAAAAAAAACAGGGGAGACAGGAAGGGAGGGAGCTAGGAGCCAGGGGCGGGGCCTGCTGAGGCTGGCCAGGGAGGCCAGCCACCACCGCACCAGGACTGACTAGGGGACCAGCGATGCTCAAGTTCAGAGACATCGAGTGCGCACTGACAGACAGCGGGTCACCACACGGAGTTCTGACATAATTACATAAAACTCACTTTAAAAACCCGCATATTTATTTAAAAGCTTGCAGTGCATTTTACCCTAATGCCCAAAAGGGAGACCTTGAAAACCAAAATGGGCTGCTTCCTGAAAACCCTTGATGATAGTTTAAAAAACACTAAACTTCTGTTGATCCCTCACCTTGCTCTTTACTAGTGGATGAATAAGGCCAAGTAGATTCATGAGCAGAAAGCACACTTAAAAAGCAGATTTAACTTCTTTAACCTCTGGGTTGAAGCTCACACAGAACTGCTTTCCCTAGGCCAAGCACAGCTGCAGCTGGGATCAAGGGACAGGACCTAGCCCTGGGACATGTGTGTCTGCCGTAACAGCAGAAGTTCAGAGAGGTCCCACGTGCTCCCCACAAAGCCCCACTCCCGGCCTGACCCGCTGCGCTGTGCTCTAACAAGCTGCCCAATGACAAGTCACAGAGTGCGTTATTACGCACATAAGCTTAAAACCCGCCAAGCGAAATGAAGAGGCACCAGAATGTGAGCAAGAGTTTTAAAGTATCACTATTTCCTATCTGTCCGTGGCATGGGGTTCATTTTCCTTTGTTAGCATAGAAGACTAACTGTCTCTCTCTTAGTTTGAGCTGACAGTGAACTCTACTTGAAATTGATGAAGGAGCAATGCCAGGCATATCTACTGTTGTGAATACAGTAACACCCTGTGACCAGTGCCCTATGACAAATGTAAATTCTGTCACAATGGATGGTGACTGGTTTCTGCTTTCTAGCCAGGCCCACCTTCTTCAATGGGGCACTGAGTCTTACTGTCTGTGGGGGAAAGAACGAGCAAGGAAACCCACGTGGGGAAGCAGGGTGCTGGAAGGCAGCTACTGGTGTTCCCAGCCTTCGCCCAGCTCGGCCACCCTGGACTGGGGTGACAGAGACTGGCACCCTAAATTGTAAGATTCCTGAAGTAGCTGCTGTTTTCCCACAAGTCCCACCAACTCTGAGGTCCCGAAGGGCCCGTGTGGGTATGTAAGAGGGGAGAAGCGACCCCCATCCAGCAGCGCCGCACAGGGACGCTCCAAGTGACCCAGCGGGATCTGGCGAACAGCACACCGGACTGCCGGGCCCCTCATCAACCCCGCAGTGATGTGCCTGGGACCTCACCTGGGGAAGGTTAGAGCAGCACGCGCTATGTAGGACACGGCTTCCTGTGCACTGCTACCAACTGAGACTTGACAGACACACTCACTACTGCCTCTCTCCGCACTCCCCACCTGTGCTCAGGCCTTTCCCCAGCACCCCCTTCTCTCTCAACCAGAGAAACTTTGGGGTTAGTTGTCAAGATTTAGAGAATCTGTTCTTTAGCAAAGAGGGGGGATTGATATAAAAAATTACCAATACTGTGTGAAACACACCAATGAAGCTGGACAGAAACAACTAATGTATAATACTTACATTTACAATTTAAAAAATGTCCAAAGGAGTCCTGGCTGGTGTGGCTCAGAAGCACCAGCCTGAGAATGAAAGGACTGCCTGTTTGATTCCCAGTCAGGGTACAAGCCTGGGTTGTGGGCCAGGTCCCCAGTGGGGGGCATGCAAGAGGCAACCACACACTGATGTTTCTCTCCCTCCCTCTCTTCCCCTGTCTAAAACAAACAAAATCTAAAAAAAAAAAAAAAAAAAGTCCAAAGGAGCTTTGGACTTGGGAAGGTGGGCACACAATATACAGATGATGCACTAGAGAACTGTACCCCTGAGACCTATATAATTTTATTAACCAGTGTCACCCCAAAAAACTCCAGGAAAAAAATGTCCACGTGTTCCTACGTTACATAACATTTTTAAAAGGGTCACTTCCAGAACACGCGCACAGGACTGTATTACAACACTTAGGCATTGCATCTAGTACTGACTTTTAAGTAGCAGCCCGACTTACCCGGACAAGTGCATCATCTATGATATGGTCGCGTCTGACTTTGAGCCTCAAGTATGGATTCAGCTGCTGCCCTTGAACTAAGCTGTAGAGGACAGTGATTCTCCGTTCACTGTACATGCGGATTCTATTGTCATAGTACAACCCCAAGTTCTTTGTCACAGCATTCAGTATAAAGGGGCAAGTCATAAAAGAGAATTTGTTCTCGGTTTCTACTTTGAAAAAGGTGTAATCCTTATCCATTTCTAGAACATCATTCAGTGGCTCATTAATAAACTCTTCAAAAGGGATGAGCGGTTTCCGACAGTCCAGGGTCTTCACGCCGAGCTCGGTCTCCAGGGGGTCCACGCGCGGGCCTTTCTTGTTCCTCCTCTCCTCCCCCAGGAGCTCCTGCAGCGTCAGCTCGCTGGACTCGGGGATGGGCTCTTCGTCGTCCTCCTCATTGTGGTCAGTGTCCACCTCCCCTCCCACGACGTTTGCATAGTAAACCATTTTCAAGCACTTCGAAGCTGCAACAATGGCATCGTCGTCATTAACCAGGTTTCTCTCGCTCCCTAGATTCCGATTGTTAAACTCATTGCTGATGACTTTGTACGTGATGAGTTGCTGAAATGTCTCCATCATCCTCCGAATCTGGTCTGCGCTGTACTTTGACCACAGTCTAATCAGTTTCCCTTGAGCTGCCAGGGGGAGCTTGCTCATGGCTTTGCAAAACAAGGGCAAGGCCATTTCCAGATACTCGGGGCTGTGGAGGTTTCTGTTCTCCATGACAATAATGAATAAATTCAGGTAATTGGGGTCTCGGGAGTACACGTTGTGATATGTCAAGTCACACTCCACATTGGGTGACAGATACACCAGTGCGTTGAGAAAGGCAGTTTCTATTTTCTCATTTGAGAGCAGCCTGGTGTAGACCCTTCTGACGGCCTCGATATCCACGGACACGTCCTCGGGGCCCAACTTCTGCACGTTGTCGCCTGGGGGGCTGTCGCTGTTCCTTGAGGAGGAGGCTTCCGAATCATCTTCCATAGCAGCGGCCGAGCATGCGGCCTTCTCCTTCTCGTCCTCGTCTTTGTCCTCGTCCTTCCCTTGGAGAGACTTCAGCTCCTCCTTGGTGTGCTGTCTGGCCTTCCGAAAGCTCTGCACCAGCGCCTCCGCGCTGGAGAACACTCGCCCAATAACGCGGATCAGAGGGGAGTAATCCTCTCGCTCTCGACATAATTCCAGGATTTCATACACTATTTCTTCTGTTAGGTAAGTCACATCTAAAAGTTAGAAGAAGAGAACGTTTATTTTTAGAATATACGTAATGTTCATTTCATTTTAGTAAGTTCATTTCATTTTAGTAAGTTCTAGGGTAAAGTAAAAGAGCCAAACAGTTTACATTCAATGCCACTTACGACTTACAACCCATTTTAACAAATATCTAATACTCAGATTCAACGAAGATCATACTTACCTGTTTTTCCCTAAACTGCAAAAAGCAACAAACTCACCCATCTTTTGCATTCTTTCACTAACACACATGCCATAACAGGCTCAAATGCTTTCACACTCACTGTACGTGTGAACACATGCGCCTAGACAGCACGTGCGGGTTATCGCAAGACACTGCTTACTACCTCACTCCAGGGCAAGGACACTCCTGCTGACTCCACTGCCCCGCGCTCAGGACCAAGAAGGTGAGCTCCCAGGGAAGGCTCCTTCACGTCCTCTGTTAGAAAAAGCTCCTGTCCTCCTTTCATGTGTAGTGAATCCTAGCTCATCCCCTCCAAGCTTCCCTTCTAGTTCCTTCCAGGGTGCATACCTGCAGGTGACTGAGGGGGAGGAACAGCAGCCCACCCTGCACGCTCCAAGGCCGGCAGACACTGGCAGTGAGCTTGCCAGAGTATCAGGAAGAAGGCAGCCTGCGTGCAGACAGGTGCAGCAGACTGCTGTGTTGTCGGGCAAGACCTGCTTCCCCTCCATCCTGGGCCCACACTCCTGGCCTTTGGAGATCAGTGTCCCTGGCAGGCCATGCCTTTCTCCTGGGGAGGGTGCTCCCAGGCTCTGGGAGTCAGTGGAGACAAGTGGGGGGGAGGTGCTACAGCTGGGTCCACCAAGAGGCTGTGGAACCTTCGATGACCAGCTGCCAGACCCCGTGCTCAGATGACCGAGAGAGGGCGGCTGCCGACGCAAGGCAGGAGCACCCGGAAGTTCAGTGTGCGGAGCTTCACTAGCAGAGCTGACACGAACCCGACGCGCAGCCACAAGGAAGCAGCCCACCCCGCCGTCCCTGACCCGCATGGCCGGCTGCATTCCTGCGTGCAGCACAGGCCACGCTCGGCCCTGCCACCCGGGGACACACGCTTGCTCGGAAACAGGTATGACATGGCAAAACCACTTCCACATCACACATATTGAAAACACTCCCTCCTCACCCTCAGTGTGGAGCTCATTTACAGAACAAAACTACACATTTTATGGTGGTGAAATGATCTAAAGCCATGAAAATAGCTTTACTGTGGCAAAAATATAAGCTGTAATACAGTTCAGCTTCACTGATCAGCTTAGACCTAATTGAAATGAGGCACTCAAATATTTAGTGGCACACTCTGACTCATACACGCCCTGAATGCAAACCTTCCTCTTTAAAATCTCAGCCACCACTGGGAGGCCCGAGCCTGGCCAGCCATTCAGAAATTCCATCACCTTGTTCTGGGCCCTGATCACCTTCACTGATGGAAAGAAAGCTTGGAGTGGAGGATTAAAAAAAACAAAACAAAAAACGGTTTCAACAATTTGGGAACCCAGGGCGGTTTAGAGAACAGTCAGGCCTGGGTGCAGACTGCCGCTGGGCAGGCGTGGCTCTGGCATCGTGCACGCGCGCGCCAATGTTCCGGGGGCTGGCGGGAAGAGTGTACTGGAGGGATGACGACAGCCTTCCTCAGGGAGCTCTCGCAAGGTCCCCTTGCCTCAGACACAAAAGACCGCCCCCTCTTTCCTTTCTCCTCCTTCACTGCATAGTGCTAGAGCCGCAATCCATGCCCAACGCGTGGCCCAGCTGCTCTGATACTCCAACAGGCTTAGGGGATTCACCACCACCTAATGTGCTTTTCCTAGTGGAAAATAATTCAAAGTTCCATTGAACCCATTAACAAAGAAACTGCTCCTGATAAGAAACCATCAGAACAGGGAAACATAGTGAAATCACTGACTCAATTATTAGTTGTCCTGTACCACCATTAAAAGACCTAGGTCCACCCTGGCTGGTGTGGCACAGTGGAGTGAGCGCTGGCCTGTGAACCAAAGGGTCACCGGTTCAATTCCCAGTTAGGGCACATGCCTGGGTTGTGAGCCAGGTCCCCAGCTGGGGGCCCATGAGAGGCAACCATAGAATGATGTTTCCCCCCTCCCTTTCCCTCTTTCTAAAAATAAATAAAATCTTAAACAAAAAACAAACCCCAGTTCCACTATGCTATCGTGTCCTGAGGTTGCACAATCAGACAAGACACACAAGCAAAACCCTCACACTGCACTGAACTCTCCTGTCTGGTTCCCGGTCACACACTCTCCATCAGAAACAAAGCCTCTTACCTTTAAAGTCATTCCGTGCGGCCAGTCCCTCCTTCCTGTTCATTTTTGGGTCAGAGCAGGAGTTGGCAGCGCCTTTCGAGCTTTCGAGGTAGGCCGAGCTTGCTCCCTTCTTGGAGGGGTGAGGATCACAGAGTTTTGCGTTAATCTTATAAAGCTCGAGGGCTTTAATAGCGGCTGCATTGTTATCCATACGGAGGAAAGATGGACAGGAAGCGCAAAACTCATTCGTGCAGGCCTCATTCCCACAGCCCTCGGTTAACTGGTGGTAGTAGCGTTCTATTAGGTGCTTTGCAGCTGCTCGCTTCCTGTGCAGACATTCAAACAACAAGCACAGACGTTAGTGCGGCGCTGGCAGGGGAGCCTGGGCCCTCGAGACCAGGGAATGAGGTGATCGCTAGTCCCGAAGGCGCTGCAGTAAGGAATGCCAATGCTGCCCACAAGTGTTTTAATAGAATATGCTGTCCCTTGGTTTAAAGGGTTGGGGGCTTGTTGATGGTAAATGGAGTTAAGCGGATTATCCTAAACAGAGGAAAATCACCAGGTTGATGGCTAAGACATTTAATATTTTATCACTTTAAGAATTAAAATTAAGAAAATGAGAGTCTACTTCAAGTTATCAATCCAGCTTTCCTTTGTATTATCACCATTCTCGTTCAACAGTGTGTACAATGCCTGCTTCATAGTTAACACACCACTTCTACCTGGCAGAAGACATGCTCTCTCCCCAATTACCTCCCAGATGGGAGACTTAAAAATAAATTTATAAATGAAACATCCAATACCGTGTTACCATACAATCTTGAACCAAAGATGTGTTGTTAAAACTTCATTAGGAGGGAAAGGTACAGGGAATACGAACCAGAAATGGTAGGTAGAAAACCGGAGGCAGTGAGGAATAGCGTGGCAAATGGGGAGGCCACGGAACGTGCATGCACGTGCCCTGGATGTGCCCTGAGGGGGGATGCTGGTGGGACGGATGCAGGGCAGAGGGGAATAAAGGGGAGAAAAACAGGAATACTGCAGTAGCACAATCGATAGAATGTATTTCTAAAAAAAACACCCTCCTCAATCATCTCATGTTGCAGCACCATGAAGTATCTTACATTCATCCCTCTTCTACTGTGAACTGAAACTTGGCAGACTAACTGTCCCAGCAGAGCGAGAACCGACAGTGAAGAAGGGGTCGCTTATTTGGTCAAGCAAGGGCTGGGCCACATTCTCCACCTCTTCGGTTCATCAGCTCTTAGGGCTCTGCGCCTCTACCTGACACGGGAGCTCCAGAATTTAGGCAGAGCAGCCAAACGCATCCGAAGAAGTGATTCATAGCTACTCCTCTTATTCCCAGGGTCACATGCACAGGAAGAAAAACTACAAATAATCAAGTTAATTCTCAAACTGTTCCCTCAAGTATCTTACTACTGTGCAGGACTTAAAGGCAAATGGCATTAGAGTTTTGCATCTTGTTAATTGTGAGATACATCTTGTTAATCACGACAAAATGAACAACTTGCAAGAAGGCGAATAAGCGGTAGATAAGGGAGGAAGACGTTAGTAAGTTTAATTTTTCCTCAAAAGTTGGACTTTGTCTCTCAGCTATCAAGGTGACAAAAAGTAATACTGCAAACACGTTCTAGTCATTCTGGTATTTGTATTTTTCAGATGTTCCATGCAAATTTACCACTCACTGCATGCAAAGAGAGAAAAAAGAAAATCCGCCCCCAAAAAAACACTTAAAAACTATATAAACATGACTTAAAATTAACAGACATTTTATTACATGTAGCTATACATAAGCCCACTTATAATTATTGTTCTAGATACATTTCTATGCAAAACAGTGAAGGGTCAGCATGGAAAGGAAGAGGAAGACAGCCTCCAGAAGACAGACGCCCCACTAGGCGTTCTTCCGGACGGAAGGGGAGGCCGCTGCCCACGGCTCCCAAACCACAGCAGCGCTCTCTGCTGAGGCCCTGCGCAGGCGTGGATCTCCTGGCTGGGGGAAAAGTGTGAACATCACATAGTGTGCACATCGGAAGTCTTCAAAGTGAATCAGAGAATGAACCCTACCCATGACACTTGCCACTTGTGGGAAATTATTGAGCAATTTTGCAAAAATGCATTGTTTCTATAAAGTCTGAAAAAATTCCCATGCCCAATGGCAGATGATGACTTAAGTGACTGCCGTTTACACAGTGGGAAGAAAATCACCGCAATCGGAACTGGGCAGGAACAGTTTTCCGCGCACATCGCTGGCGGACGAGCCAGCTACAGCCAGTAGGTGTGGGATGAAGCCATTTCCACCTCCAAGTGTTGGGAGCCATTTTCTCTGAATAATGGAGCTGAATCGGGTTTGGTTTTAAACTCCCGTATCTTCCTCCTTCTAAATGATTTCTTCTATGATAAACATGCTACTTGCATATTAAATGCTAGTTGCAATTAATAAACATGAACGGAAAAAATGTCAGTGGTTTGAAAACTTCATAGACATGATTAAATGGCCTCAAGGTTTCCTAAATTACCCACATGATTTTTGAAAAATTAATTACCAAAAATCAAAATACCAAAACACTAGTTAATTTTCTACTAAAAAACGCCAGGTTTTGTCCTAAAAAGAAAAGAAAAACCCAGTCACATGCGTACTGCACATGGGAGAGTGGGGACAGTGAGCCTGGGACAGGAGAGAGAGACCGGGGACCACGTGAAGGGACAGCTGCTGCCATGCCCACAGCTGTCTGACCTGTACAGGCCCGTTGGCTCACCCGCGAATCTCCTTTCTGCCCTACTTTTCGGCCATTCCACACCACAGAGAGGTGAGCAAGGCAGCACCATCTGTTGAATGCCTGATGACATCCGAGACACACCACCCGACACCCTGACACAGGTTATCATGTTGAGTCCCCTGACTCCGATGAGTATCTTCGGTCCGCAGCCAAGAGAGGACACGGAACCGAGAGGTCAAATCACACAGCCATGCTCACGCCGCGGTGAGAGCAGGGCCAGGCAAGCACAGGCGCCCGGGGCCTTCCGGCTCCACCGCCCATGTTGTTCCCGCTGAACCGCCTCACAAAGGCTGACGCCTGTCCAAATAATCCTCAACAGTAGCGCTGAAAAAAATCTATGAAGAAAATCCCTTAAATAATGTGCAAATGAGAAAAGTAAAACTGCTTCTGGAAAACCGTGATTTGAATTTCATGCCCAGGTGCGCCTCCAGGTGTCACACATGCACACCACTGCCCTCCACATCTGTGACTCGTCTGCAACCGGCTTGCGTGCCAGGAACTCCGAGGCCACCCCTGCCCCGGAGACCTGAGCGCTGGCAGCGTGGAGCTCCCACTTGGAGGCCCGGCTGCCACGTGTACATGCTGGCTCGGCCACGTGGGGACTCGGTGTCCTTGAACAAGCTCCATCACCTTTCTGTGCCTTCGTTTCCTCCTCTTTAAGATGAGGCCACACGGGGGGAGTGCCCCGGCCGGCAGCGGACTCCGGGGCTCTGGGACATAAAGCGCCCAGGATCCCGCCTGGCACAGAGCCAGCCCCACCCTCCCAAGTCTGAGACTCAGTGCATGAACCCTCACTCTGCCGATGCTCTCAGCAGTCACATGACAAGCCACGCATCTAAACAAGAGATGGGAACCCAGGCCTGACTCCGAAACCCGGGCTTGTGAGGCACTGTGGGGAGCTGGCTCCCCAGCGAGGGGACAGGAGGCCCCTGGCTGACCTGCTCCCCGGCCCCACACGTGGACCAGCGGCTGCGCTCGGATAGGACCGCCGGATGCCGCACCCTCCCTTCACCCACAGGATCAGCGCAGTACATGCTTTTCCCTTTTCCTCACTCCCACGGGCCTTCAATTAGCTGTGCATGGTTCTGTGCTCCTGCCAAGTTCAGAACGTGTGAAGGCCTCTGAGCGACCAGCGTGCAGGCTACCAAGGACAGTGGCCAACGACTTGCAGGAGATCAATGCCTGCATAGCAGCCAAGGTGAATCACAGGGCGGGGCCCAACGGGCCACCCTCTTTCTAGAGCCTGCAAGCCATGAACGGCCTGCACACTTGTAAGTGGCTGAGACAGTCAGGAAAAGATCATCCTGTGACATGGGACAAGTATGTAAACTTCACATGTCAGCACCCACACTCACTTGTCTCTGGACTGTCAACTGCGTCCATATACCAGCAGCAGAGCTAAGCGACTGGGCAGACACTGTGCAGCCTGCAGAGCCCGAAATAAATCCCACCTGGCCCTCACGGAAAGTTCCCCGCATCTTAATTTAGAGCCGTGCTCTGTGCTCTCTGCCCTCCAGGGACACTGCCATGTGACCACACACCGCCCCCTCCTCCCCCGGCACATCAGTGCGGCAGCACTCGGGCCTTCCCCCACACTGGGCCCAGAAGGAGGAAGGCCCGTGTCAGTGCAGTTGGTGGGCAGGGTGACACAACACGGGTGTGATAATGCACAGTTTTAATTCCCACATTCCACCTAAAATGCCCCATGGCATGCCTGAGTGTGATGCTGCCATGTTACAGAGTGACATGCTTACAATTCTGTAATGAAACAGGGGTGTTACTTGTGCCAGGCCCTGTATAATCAAAGCAAAAACAGAAAGGGGGGGGGAGGAGGAGGAGGAGAAGATGGAGGGAGAGAGAAAAGAACAGAGGGAGAGAGAAAAGAACGGATGAAGCTCGGTGACACCATGTCTGCCACTCCTGACCACACACTGGAGAGGGGCCAGGCCACACTTCCTGTCCCTTTCCTCTCACTGGCTTGTCTTACCATCTAAGAACAAGCTAAGTACTTAATAATTACGTAGATTTTCTAAAAAAAGATGCCTTTCCCACTGAGTCAGTAATGAACATCCAGTGAGACCTTCTAGGGGAGCAAGTTCCCCAAGTTAAAGCAGACACTTAAAAGTAATTACTCATTTAAAAGGCAGTATTTCCCCTTTATTTATCTTATGTCTGTGACTGAGTGAGTGACCAAGCCCTGCAAATAAACATGCTATAGAAGAAATCACATGCGGAGGGCCAGAGCTACCCCAGGAAACCTGACCTAGACCCTGCAGAACATGCTCTCTCCTTACGGAGAAGTGCGCAATCAGCAACTGGCCCTGAGGCTCGCTAAAGGCAGGGGTGGGGGGCAGCTCCGGAATGGGACTGTGACAGAGCAGCATCAGCAGTGATGGGAGGCCCCAGGTGGAAGGCCTAAGGGGTGCCCCGTAAAATCCTTTCCACTTGGTTGCGGCCTGATGTTCTCCAAATAAACTAGTGGGGGACACTGTGGCCCTGCTACCGCTTTTCAGAGAGGTCCCCTGGCGAAAGGCCCGGTGCTACCTCTGCTGACATTCAGCCCAGTGTCTGGGCAAGTCCAGTGCTTAACGATAACCAAACCCAGTAACAAGGATAACAATGGCTGTAAGCTGACCATGACCATGCATGGCAGCTTGGTCACCTGTCCTATGACAAACACAAGGACAGCACGTTCACTGACCCCAGGTCAATGAGGTTGGAGCCACCGAAGCAGCTGCCAATGGCGCGCAGGAGGTGAAAGTCAGAAAGACCTCACCCTGACAGAGGTGGGCGGCTGGAAAATAAGCGGTGAACACAAGAACAAAGAGGATGAAGCCATAAAAATAGCAGCTGTCAGAGAGTGAGGACGTGTGCGCGAACAAGGAGCAAACCAGACTCACATCAGAATCAGAAGTCGTGACAGAATACCAATGCAGTGGTGACTGTGACAGGCAGAGAAGCCCACAGTGGATGAAGCACGGGACAGGACGATGCAGAGGCGCAGCTCGGAAAGAGTGTGAACTGGCGCGCAGGGCTCTTTCCTGAAGAGGAAGCCAGGGCAGAGCAGCGGGGGCCGGGGCCTGCAGATCAGGCCACTGCCAAGCACTGCCTCCTGGTATCTCGGGGGAAGGGGGGTGTCTCTGTCCCCTTCAGGGTGTGGCCTTTGTGAACACACCCCACCCCTGCAGTTGGAGTTAACGTGAAGATTCTGAAGACTGGGCCCTGGAACCGTAGGCAGTGTGAGGCCAGAGAGACACAGACCTGCTAAGAGACACCTGGGACATAGCCCGGGGGGAAGGCTGGACCTGTCACAGCAGGACTGGGTGCACTGCATGACTCGGTGTCACCATGACCCAGCCGACAGGACCTCAATGATGAGAAAGTGTTTTCATTTCAATTTAAATATAATGGTTTAACAGAATAACCGCCAATAATTTATTGCTCTTTATCATCTCAATGCCCAGAGTACTTGTTATACAATAAATGCAAAGTAAAATCTTAGAAATAATATTTATATAAAACCATTCACCTTTAGAAAAACATTTTTAAAAGTGCCACACACTTTGGTTTCTCTTCATATTGCATAAACCTTTCGCCTTTCACAGAAAGCATCACATTTTACAGTGAGATTATAACAAACAACAAAGGCGCACCCAACCACCCACGTACTTCACCAGGCACACGGTGGCATCGGTGTGGTACACTCACCGATTCTGTGACAGCCGTGCAATAAGCAAGGTCTTTCACTGTTTTTTCCTGATTCTAAGGTAACTTGAGATAGAAAATTTATTTATTGGCTAATTTATACACTGGAGTTTATACTACGGACTGGGCAATATGTTGTAAATTCTGTGATAAAGATCTGACTGGCTCATTATTTTTGCTCAAGTCAAACCACAAAACGCAGGAAAAAAGACAGTAATAGGAGCAAAGAACAAGGGCAACAAACAGAAAACAGGGACAAACATACATTAGGTATTAATCCAATCACATCACCAATCACGTTACGCATCAATGGTATATAAACGCACTCATCAAAAGGAGTTTGTCAGAGCGGATCAAAACATAAGACCCAAATATACGCGGTCTACACGCAGACAAAAATACATCGAGCGACACATTTCTAAGTAACAGGGGTCAACGAAGAAATCACACGAGGAACTAAAAAATATTTGAGCTAAATAAAAATAAAAACATAACATCAAAATTTGGGAATGCAGTAAAAGCAGCACTTAGAAATGTGTAACATTGAATGCATGTATGCAAAAAGATCTAAAATCAACCATCTAAGCTCCCACCTTACTAAACTAAAAAAAGAACAAAATAATCCAAAGCAGAAATAAATAATAAAAACAAGAGCAGAAATCAATGAAATTGAATGAAGACCAATATCAAAAGCTGGTTCCTTGAAAAAAGATCAATAAAAGTAGTAATCCTCTGGCCAGACTGAGGAGAAAAGAGGGGACGCAAGTTAGTCACACCCAGAACGACAGAACAGACACCACTGCAGGCCCCACAGATGCTGACAGGTAATAAACCACCCCCACAGACAACTCCCGACCGCAAGTCGAACAGCCCAGGGACAGGACAGACCAGGAATCGGGCGGACCGTCTCCTTCAGGGACACGAACTGCCAAAGGTTGGGAGAGAAGGCCCTGAACAGGCCTGTACCTGCTTTTAAAAACTGAGTAACAACTTTCCAAAACAGAAAGCACCAAAGCTGAGGAGTTTGCGGGCGACACCACCTCCCTACCATCTCGGTCAGAGGTCAGAGGACATAGCCATACCCCAGAGCCCCCTCGGATGACAAGGCCCAGCTCGCCCGCTGAGCAACACGATGTGTGCAGGGCGCTGAGCGCGGTGGCCTGGACTCCCGTCTGTGAGCGTGCGTGAAGAGCGGGGTGCTGTCATCCGCGTGCCCTGGGCTGTGTCCACAGACATCTGTGCATTTACATATAAACTGATTCTGGAAAGTTCCTGCATTTCTGGAAGGGAATTAAAGAGGTGGAAACAAACATTCTGCATAAACCCACTCATTTGATTCTTTCCCATAATAAGCATCTGCTGACTACCAGGTCATGCCAGGTACTCGAATTAGGCTTCAGTGCTAGTGTTAAATGAGCCCGACACCAGAGAAACTGATGCGGAACAAGCCAGGGATAGGAAAGCCCATGGTCGCAAATCCAAAGGGTTAGGGGAACTGAGAGGAGAGGATGCGGGCGCTCGTGAATGAAGCCTGGTCATGAAGGCCTCTCTGAGAAGACCCAACTGAGCAGGGACATCTGGAGCGGGTGAGAAAGCCCTGCAGGTGTCACAGAAGGGTCACAGACCACAGGCACAAGTGCCAGGAACACGGAGACATCAGGACAAGAGCGGTGAGCTGAGGTAGACAGAGGTGGGTAGACAGAGGAGAGCAGGAGAGGGTAAAGGACAGGAGAGCCAGGAGCGCACGAGGCTGCCCCGTGACAGGAGGGAAGTCCTGGAGGGGGTGGAGCACAGCAGCGCTGGGCTGCGGGAGAACCCATTCTTTGGGCAGAAGATGATGGCTTTCATCAGCGTCCACAGGTGACAATGGTGGGGAAAGTGGCTGAACTATCAACATTCTGAGGGCAGAGTCAGCAAGACTCAGAGAATCAGACCTTCAGTGACTGGCCATGGCTGTCTAACCCGAGGGTCAGCCAGAGCTGGAGACAGAAAACACGCAGGCTGCAGCTCTCACCCAGAGAGAGCAGACAGGCAGCAGGAGGAGTGCGCCCCGCAGAGGCAGCAGACAGCTCCTGCACACGGCCCAGCTCAGCGCTGACTGGAAAATCACCCCACACTTCGCCCCTTGCTCTATCCATTCATCATCTTGGTTATGCAATGGACCCCATGGCCTGAGAGTGGGGAGTAACTACCAGAGGTGGGAAATAACGCAGTTCCTAGGCATTACTTCGAAATCATTAAGAAAATTGAAGAGTCTGAATTACTATGTTCAGAGAGACTCTACTACATGGTACATATAAATTTAAAATCCAGGAAGAACGTAGGTAACACTGAATACAAAGATCTGCATTACTGTGTTAGTTCTATTTTTAGGCTAAATGACATGCAGTTGTTAAAAATGTTTACTGTTTTTCTGCACCTTAAGAAATAGGCAACACTAAGAATTCCTAAAAACAAACGGGTATATTCTTCTATTTTACAGAATTACTATTTAAAATGCATGCAAGGTGTTTTGTAAAGGATGCCAAATACACATGTATCTCAAAATGCCAAAAACAAACAATCGTGCTTCAATAAATGTAAGAGGTCGCCATCGATCAAACACTCTAGGTAACTCTCAGGTAACACCAAGGACTCTTCACTGCCTGTTTGGTAAATCAGGGCTCAAAGATGACGGCAGAACAAACCTGGACCTAGTCACCTTACCACCTGCACTCTGGTCCTGGCCTCCACAGGTCCAGGGGTTTGAGAGAGGTGGCAGACGTGAACACAGGGAGCTGTATTGCCACCGCAATCACAGCCAGAACCCCGGATGCCTGGGTCCAGACACCTCGGTAGATCTCATTTCCTGTCCCCATGCCTTACTTAGCCCAGTGAAGTTAAGCAACGTGACAGTGTGCTAAATCTATGGACACCTAAAACCAACGCCTCCTCTGAAAACTAGTGGCCCATATCCCATCACACCTCGAATTCCTGCCACCCTTGGGTTTTATAAGTCACACCAGTGCCTCTCCGTCTTTTACTCCAGATTCATCCCCCTGGCCCAACAATGCACGGAGAAGTCTAGAGACACACCTCTGGCGCAGGCTGCCCCCACCTCCACCCGCTTTCCAGGAGGGTTGCTGGACCTCTCAGCTCTCACAGAAGTCTGGCTCCCCCAAGGCTTGGCCTCCCATGCAGCCATCTCGTGGGGGTCTCACAGACGTACTAAAACCCGTCAGCCCACCATTGTTCCTCTACTGCCCTGTATGAAAAACACACACACAGCCCATCCCTGCAAACAACCGCAGCTCACCTTGTAGTTGAAACTCACGTTGCCTATCTGAGTGCCTTCCTTCCTCCTTCAAAGTTCTGGTAAATTATCCCCATACCCTAAAAGCTCTTTACCCTAAATTATCCCCATACCCCAATGACATCATTGGCACAGTGACCTCATCCAAGACAAGCCCCCCCCAAACACTTGACTTTCTTAACTCAAGGGCCCTGCCCTACCCCTCAATTTCATCTGATCGAGACCTTCGGCACAATACACGCATCACCTGACCACTGTCATGTGTCCTATGAGAGCCTCACTCATACTGAGCTGCCAGCCCTCTGACCCCATGGGCTTTTGCAGCTGACCCAGCAGCACCTTCGCCTGGCCCCCTGCTTTTCCTGGGGCAGCCACCACCAGTGCCATGGACTCAGCTACTCCAGCAGCAACGTCCTCACACATGCCATCAGCGGCCCTGTCCCACCTGCTCTGCAGGTCCCCAGCCTGGACCACGCTGCGCCTTCCCGTAAGGCCAGGTCTCTGACTGTAGCTGGCCTCTCAGACTGGTCAGCTGCCTTCCTGACCTGCTCTGCTCAGTGGCTTTCCAAGTTTCCAGTCGTCCTGACTCCCCGAGCCAAACACTGTGCTACTCACAACACTACGAAAACGTGTTAACGAAACTACGAAGTCACCTCACCCGTTAAGATGGCTACTCTAAAAGAAAAACCAGGTAATCACAGGGCTGACGAGAACACGAGGAAATCACAGCCCCGTGCACTGCAGGCAGGAACAACACGGGGCAGCCACCGTGAAACACAGCATGCAGGTTCCTCAACAATGAAACAGTTTGTGTAGGACCCAGCAATTGCAGTTCAGAGCTTACACTTGCAGAACTGGAAGCAGAGTCTCTTAAGAGCTAGGTGCACACCCATATCCACGGCAGCATCATTCAAAACAGCTGAGACACGGAAGCAACCCCAGTGTCAACGGATGAACGGATAAACCCAAGCACGACATGCATCCAACAGTGGATTACTCGGCCCCAGAAAGGAAGGGAGTTCTGACCCAGGCTGCAGCATGGATGAACCTGGCGGACAATATGTTAAGTGACGTAAGCTGTATATTGTAAGATTTCACTTCTACGAGGTGGAAGAGTCAAAAGCAGAGGTGGAAAGGACCTTGGTGGCTGCCAGGGGCTGGCGAAAGGGGTGACCTGGCAGGGAGTGGGGAAGGGGACGGTTTCACCGTGCGAGAGACAGTGGCAGCTGCACAGCCACATGACTGGGCCTCATGCCGCTGAAGCGTGCACTTAAAAGTGATCAAGGTGGTAAATTTTATGTGTCTTTCCAAAAAAATGTGAAAAACAAAAGGTTATATGACACATAAATTTTAGAAATGCATTTTAGAGTCCCTTCTTGGAGATATACATGTACAGCAGTATTTGAAAAGATTTCCACTACTCTGCAGAAAGAACCCTGCTGCAGGCCCCACCCATTCAGCCACCAAACCCCCTTTCCAAGCAGCACGGTGTGATCTCCTCGGAGACGGAACAAGCAGTACGGCAGCTCCAAACCCCTCCACCAAGAAAACGAGCCACTCCGGCACCCCTGGCCTTGTCCCCCGCCCCTATCCTCACCTACAAGCCCATCTGACATCCCACGTCCCTCCTCACCTCCTCCTCCTGGTTTCACAAGACAGGGGTCTTTGTTCTCGTTCAAGAGTAGCCCTGCTCCTTCGCTCCTCACCCCAACCCTTCCCGCCTTAAAACCCTTGCTCCACCAGCCACTGCCTCTCCTGGACCTTAAGCTTCTTAAATTCTCACAACTAATCACTTCAGCCTTACCAACTTCGTTTTCTGAATATTTTTCTTACAGCCAGACAGCCTTATCTCAAACTGCCACTCCCCCGCGGTCCTTGGTAAAGAAAGCTCTCAGGACTGAAGAGCTGGGGCCCCAGCGCCCACCAGTACATGCGTCTCAGCAACCCCATTTCCCCACTGCCAAAGCAACTAAAGACACATGTCTAACCAGACACCTAGCAGCAAACCCTCTCCTGACTCCTGAGTAGTCTTAAGAAGCAAGCCAAGCTCTGCACAGAGGACGCAAGGCCCCTGCGCTCTCTGCTCCATCTCAGCTCCTTCACTTCCTGCCTTTCAGTCGGTCTGTGATCCCAAACCCTCAGCTGCCTGCGGCTCCTGAGACTCACCACACTGCTTTGGAACTCTGTTCGGGTTCTGCCTAAAGCAGCACTGCCCTCACTTCCAGCACCCTGGCTCCTAGTCACGCACCTCAATTGAACTTGGCCTTTCCTGGCCACCCCAGCTTCCCTGTGCACTGGCTCGGGTGCCTGCGTACCTGAGAGCTCTGGTCCTCCTTCCACCACAAGGACCGAGATGATTAGCTTCTTCTGTGCCTGTCCCATTGGGCAGACTGGAAATGTCTGCAGGTCAGGAAGAAACTCTTGTGCATCTCCGTACCCACAACACACTTCACAGATAACTATTACACCCAACTCTCTCCCCACAACTGCTAGGTGAGCAAAAAGACAAAAGAATCCAGGAGGGTGCCGTTGTCTGCTGAGAAGGAGAAACCTATAATGTGCTACCAGGGCTTAGAGGTATTTATTTGGTGGGAAAATAGGAGATAATAGTTCTATCCCCTGATTTATTTTTTTAAGGCACTGCTCTCTTAACTGAGAATTATTTTCAAATAACATGGCACCATTTAAAGGAATCTAGGGCAACATGAAAAACATCGCAGCCCCAACCCAGCCACACTTACATTCGGCTAGATTCAAAGTCGTCAGACTGAGGTTCTCCTGGTGATCTGCAAAAGGCAATTGAGCAAAGGTAAGTAAAATATTCCACATTCCAAAACAGGGAAGACACATTTGAAAACAAGAGTTCATCCTTAACAGTTTTAAAAGTAATTAAAGCTTTCACCATGAGAAGTAGTAGTCGGGTCAGACTGCCCCATGGAGCATGTATTTGAAGGGCTGGACCAAAAAAAACCTTGGTGCATTTTTTTGTCAAGGAAACTGTTAAGCACTATATTTAGATATCAACATACAAACCAGCATAATTATTCACAAAGTCAAATATTTATAATAAAAACAGACGACTATAAAACTTTCTACAACCAAGTATTGGTTAACCACAATATCCAAGGTGTTGCTGGGTGCCCACAGCCCCGAACTCTGGATCAGGCCTTAGCAGACCACCACCTGGGTGATGTGCGAAGGCCAGGCCCTGCCAGCACCAGCTGCGCCCGCTCAGCTCCACGTCATGTGTGGCTGCCACACTGCAGGAACAGCACTAAGAAACTCGGGCAGACGTGTCAGGCCCGCAGGCCTGAAATATTTACTACCTGGGCCTTTTCAGAAAAAGCCTGACTACCTCTGCTCTAGCTAAACCAAATTGAACCCTCACGGCCTCGGTGAATTGAGACACCTCAATCAGATGTGGAGCCGGAGCCTGATTGCCGTGGTTCAGCCAGGAAGTGAGCTGGCCCTGGACACACAGGCAGGACATGCGCCGTCCAGGGCGCTAGAAATCTGCTGTGGACAACTGGGAATCGGCGTCAGGTACCAACAGTCGCTGCTCTTTGACATTCCGCTGCGATCTCAGGTAGAAACGGTCGGAACTCTACGACACTAAAAGCCTTTTCTTTCATTTTTGGTCATGACCCAGCGTGGCCAATCCCCCTTGTGCTGTTGAAGAAACCAACTCCCGTTACCCTACTCACGCTTATAAACAGCATCGGTCCGCGCAGTGCAGCGAACCCACAGAATGCTGATGTCTAACACTCTCAGCTTCTCCGGTGCATATCTTTCAGAGGTCACAAGCTAAAATGTTCACAATGACATTACAAAAACTTGACCTGTAAATTTCTCAGACTTGAGACGTCAAACTTTGAACAACTTCAACAGAAGCTGCAAATCGGAGCTACCAGCAAAAGAAAAAAGTATTTTGCACACTTCTTATCTTTCAAACCTCAATTCTTTATCAGACTTTCAAAATCACCCCTCACTGCAGGCCAGAGTCCAGGGAAGAAGGGAGTGGGGGGAGGGCTCCAGCAGCTGAAGTCCAGACTTTGGATCTTCTCTGCAGCGCGTCTACATTTTCAGTTTCGCACAGAATTACATCAGGACTAAGGATCGGGGCACACTGGGACTGGTGGTGACTGGGCAGTGACACAAATGTAAAAGTTTCACTCCGCCCTCTCCCCTGGGGGAGCGAGCAAATCACTGTCATGACACACCTGGTCTCCACCAGCCTTGTGGGTAGAACCCCAAGACTGCTTCCAAACGTGTGCCTCTCCGACAGGAGAGCTAAAAACTGATGGTAACCCCGTGTGCTAGCTGACTCATTTTTGACAGTGCGACCCTCCAGCATCAGAAGTCATACTGCAAGGAGGCAGGGCAGGCTTGCAAAACAAAAATAACCCTGCTGGCACTGAGGGAAGAGGGGCAGATTAGAAGCTTTCAAACACATAGGCGGCAAAACTTTCAAAATTAATGGGAAGAGGAAGAGGGGGAAGGAGGACAGAAAGGCAGGAGTGGTAGAACACTCCTGCAACCAGGTCAAGAGCCAAGCAAGAAATGAACAAGCGCAAGTCTTAGAAGCGCAGTGCGCAACCGCCGCCAAGCTGGACTCCTGCAGGGGGACAGAAGTCGCCCGTCATTGAACGGAAACTGCAGGCCCCTGCCCGGCTCCAGGACCCCGCACAGAGACTGGGAAGCGCTGGCGTCGAAACACCTCCCTATTATTGTAAGCACAATGGATGACCACTCACCGTTACCAGGTTAAAGCGAGCTACGACAAGCCATTTGCGTCAAAGCAAGTCATTTAAACCAATTCAGTGTAAAAATAAAAATAAAAAGACTGAAAGATTATTATCCTGAAACAGATCTATTCTAGGTCTCATACATGTGGTTCACACAAGTTGTTTTTACTGAAAATGGACACTGTTGTTTACTCAAGAGAAAAGTGAATATCCACAGAACAAGGAGAAACACTTTTCTTGCAGCGAATAAGAAGGAACAGTACATAGCTGAATCAATTTCTAGTCATTTGACTTATACCATATTTCTCGAGTATTCAAGCACTCTAAATAGCCCAAAGCTGGGATTCCAAGCTCTCAAATCGGTGACACACCTCCCAGTTAGAAGAGTTTATGCTCTCCTGTCAGGTTTTTGGAAGTAAAGATCTATCACGTGCTGGTAGTTTCACCACATTCAGGAAAGATGATCGAAGGAAAAACAGAAACCATGGACTCGGATCAACACACAGTTTGTCAGAATCACAAATCTGAGACCAAACTTTAAAACTAAACAATCATAAGTGCCTTTAGAAAAAAAGCCTGGCAGGCCTCAGTGTTAGGCCTCAGCTCAGACGGCAGAGCGTGCGGCTCCCAAGGCGCCCAGTCTGTGTGCTGCAGCGTGAGCCAGACCAGAGTTCGAGGGAGGCTCACCTCCCTCCACGTGAGCTCTCCAGGAGGGAAAAGTGTGCTCGTTTTATTCCACTTGTCAAAACTTCCGAAACATTCAGTTAAAACCCTCACCACATAAAAGGCACACTTTAAAATGCACATTAAAAACTTTTCCATAGTTTTTATAGTGTTCATAATATAACATTTACTGAAATTTTTGAGAACTGTTTTCTCATTCATTCACACAGACAGGTCTGGGGGCGCGGGAGGGAAGCATGAAACAGTTTAGAGAGGAGATTAACTAAAGAAGCAAATCAACCCTCTGGTCCTCTGTTCCGAGCAGGATTCCCACCAACTATACATTTCTCTACTTGTTCACATAACGGATTTTACTTAACAGTGACAGCCTCTTCAAGGCTGTGAAGTAACATTCAGAAATTACCTTCGGACTTCCGGCCAAGATGGAGGCATAGGTGGACACACTGTGCCTCCTCTCACAACCAAGATTAAGGACAACAAAAATAAAGAACAACAACAACAAAAAAACCAACAACCAGAACAGATACAGAACTGAATTGTATGGAAGTCCAACAACGATTCACCCAGACAGGTAAGAGGGACGGAATTGGCGGCTGGCAGAGAGGGGTCTCAGCAGGAAAAAAAAAAGCAGTGGCTAGTGGTCCTGGGCGCACAGGTGGCGGTTACCAAGCGCAGGGAGGCAGAGCAGACCAAGCAAGGTGCATAAGGCGGCTGACCACAGTTACACATTCGCGCGCAGATAAACCAGGCGAAAACTGGCAGCAAGACAGACTGCGCAACGCAGGGCCCCAGTGCTGGGAAATAAAGCCTAAAAGCACCGATTGAAAACACTTGTGGGGGCTGAGGTGCCGGGAGAGAATCCCGGCCTCACCGGAGAGTTCGTTAGAGAGACCCACAGGGTCCTAGAACGTACACAAGCCCACCCACACAAAAACCAGCACCACAAGGGCCCAATTTGCTTGGGGGAAGCGTCAGAAGGGACTGGAATCCGAGAGAGAGCAGAGCAAGCGCCACTGTTCCCTCTCCGCCCCGGCCCCCACATCCAGCATCACAACCCAGTAACTGGGCTGCCCCACCCTGGTGAACACCTAAGGCTCCGCCCCTCACTACCATAACAGCCTCAACCAGACCAAAAAAAAAAACTAAAACAAAACAAAAAACCCACAAAAATGGCTCAAACGGGAGAACAGATCAAAGCCCCAGAGCTAATTCATCTAAGCGAACAAGAGATAGCCAACCTATCAGATGCATAGCTCAAAGCTCTGGTGATTAGGAAGCTCACAGAATTGGTTGATTTTGGTCGCAAATTAGATGAACGAATGAAGGCTACAATAAGTGAAATGAAGAAAAACACAAAGGGAACCAATAGTGATGGGAGGAAAACTGGGACTCAAATCAATGGAATGGACCAGAAGGAAGAAAAACAACCAAACAGAAAAGAAGGAAGAAACAAGAATTCAAAAAAATGAGGAGAGGCTTAGGAACCTCCAGGACATCGTTCAACGTCCCAACATCCGAATTATAGGGGTACCAGAAGGCGAAGAGGAAGAGCAAGAAGTGGAAAACTTATTTGAACACTAATAAAGGAGAACTTTTCCAATCTGGCAAAGGAAATAGACTTCCAGGAAGTCTAGGAAGCCCAGAGAGTCTCAATGAAGGTGGACCCAAGGAGGAACACACCAAAGCACATCATAATTACATTAGCCACGATTAAAATTAAGCAGAGAATTCTAGAAGCAGCAGGGGATAAAGGCAGTCACCTACAAAGGAGTTCCCATCAGACTGTCAGCTGATTTCTCAAAAGAGACCTTGAAGGCAAGAAGGGGCTGGAAAGAAGTATTCCAAGTCATGAAAGGCAAGGACCTACATCCAAGATTGCTCTATCCAGCAAAGCTGTCATTTAGAATGGAAGGGAAGATAAAGTGCTTCTCACATAAGGTCAAGTTAAAGTAGTTCATCATCACCAAGCACTTATTATATGAAATGTTAGAGAGACTTATCTAAGAAAAAGAAGATAAAAAATAGGACAGTAGAAAGACAGCAAACTCATAGATATTAACACCACCACCTAAAACAAAAGCAAAGTAAGCAAACAGCTAGAACAGGCGCAGAATCACAGAAATGGAGATTACATGGAGGGTTAGCAACAGGGGAGTGGGAGGAAGAGAGAGGGGGAAAAGGTACATAGAACAAGTAGCACAGACGGTGGGTAGAAAATAGACAGGGGGAGGGCAAGAATAGTGTGGGAAAAGTAGAAGCTAAAGAACTTATGACACATGGACATGAACTAAGGGGGGAATGTGGGTGGGAGGGGTGTGCAGGGTGGAAGGGAATGATGGGGGAGAAATGGGACAACTGTAATAGCATAATCAATAAAATATAATTAAAAAAAAGAAATTACCTTTTACAAGCTGTGGCCATTCGTTGACATCAGGGTGATCACAGCTTTGAGTCACTGATTAAAACAGGTGTCACACCAGTCCAGCTGCTAACTTGGTCTGAGTGTAGATTTAACAACTCTAATAAATTAAACAAATCTTTGGTTAGAACAGTTTAATACATAAACCAGATACACTGTTCAAAAAATCATCATCAAAGCTTCGAATAAGGGTTCAATGCAACATTCCTCAGAAGAGTCATTACAGAAATTCTTTTAAGGATTATCTCCCAGAATCTTCTTTTCTCAAATGGTCTCTTCCCCTGAGAAAACGTGGTCACAATCTTGGTCACTTTTATGGACTGGCACTGTTTACAAAGCATTCTGGTCAACAACACCTTGTTTGCATCTCATGGCCGTAGGCCCGCTAGCTAACCAGGGTAAACACTGCAGCAAGATTTCAAAAACCAGATAAATAAGCGGCTTCAGAGGAATGAACTGACTTGCCCAAGATTTCAGAATCAGTGGTGAGGCTAGGACTCAGCCCAGATCTACTGACTTCCCATAGAAGATCAGAGTGTGCTGGTCTGTTCGGTTTTCGCTACACCAAGTGGCACTGTTTAAATGTGTGTAAATGAATCAAGACTGAGAATACAGACTGGGACCCCACAGTTATGGCACTATTTAAATGGGGCTAACAGTCACGGGGTTTTCCAAGTAGCCAAATGCTTCACAGAATAGCTACGTACCTACATATATGCACACAGGCAGGAAAGCCTAGCCCTACTTCTAATACTTCAGTAGAGTCATCTAACATGAAATGTGCTCAACTCTCTCCCAGCCATAAATCCACGGCGACTCACTCTTGTGAGAAATGGCCAACTACAAACACAATTCCCCCTCCTTGACCTAGCAACTTCGAGTCCCCTTGCTTGGCCTTAGCTGAACTTCCCTGATTGCCGTGGCTCGAATTTACTTGGCGTCTTAAACACACTGCAGCTCTGCAGACACACATCTGAGCTATCCAGTATCAGAAGCTCATTCTGTGCAGCAGTTCCTCCCCTGACAATGTCTCCACTCCGCTGCACACCCAGGACAAATCTGAAAAGCCAACTGAGGAAGGTAGGGAAATGAGGAGGGAGGAGAAAGGACACTTGGCAGTTAACACTGTCAAAGGGACAAGCATGGGCAGTGGTCCCCAGCAGGGACCCAGGCCCACTGGGAGGCAGCGAGGTACCTGAGAACGCCCTGGCAAGGCTGGAGCCCACACCTCTGCAGCCTGTATGCAACCTGGGCTTGGAGTCCAGATGAGGGTGAGGACTGGCTTTGGCACACAGAAGTGATGGCAGGGACTCCAATTAATGGGACACACAATCCTCCCTGGAAATCATTTCCCAGATGTTCCTCTCATAGCTACCTGTCTCCTGATAAGAACCTAGAACATTCCTGAGGTTCTATGGGGAAGAGGCAATAGTCCCCCTGAAATGAACAATGCTCCCTTCTTGGGTTCTCAGAAGATGAACAGTGGGTTTGGATTTAGAAGGCTCAAGCAAGGCTAACTTTCCAACCTGCAGACATGAAAATGAGAGACAAAATAACTTTTGATTACGAGGTGCATGAATTCATTCAAGAGCCACACGTCCTTCGAAACAACAGGGTAGAGCCCTCCCTGCTAGCCCCCCTTGCCAGGAGGCTCGGCACTCAACAATACGCACGCAGGCACCAGCGCCAGTCTGGACACAAGTCCCCGATGGGTCGCCCCCTTGCCGGGAAACCTTGGGCAAGTTATTTAATCCCTCGGAGCCTCTTTTTCCGCAAACGGTCGACCACGAAGGTAGCGGCAGGATCTGTTTCAGAGGGCTGTCATGAAGACAGACAAACTGACAGACAGGAAGTTCGGAATAGGGCCGGGCATAGAGTGAGAGCTCAGCAAATGGAAGCTATTTTTAACTCCCAGCCAAAGAGCCCAACCTGCCTCCTCGACCTTGTTCAGCATATTACTTTATTTCTCATCGCACAATGACTGCTCCTAAATTCTTCCCCAGGCCAGGTGGGCCCCTCATACAGGCTATCTGGTGGCACAGTGATTCGGCACCTAGCACCATGCTTTAAAAATGGCAGGCACCCCAATCTGCTGAACACTTTTGCCATCGTCTAACTTGACATTAAGATAGACATGCAATGTTTAATTCAAAACAAACAAACAAAAAACACGGAAATATACCATATTTCGCCAAACTTCTGAGGAGCTGGTGGAGTCTAAAATCAGGATCTTACAGAGTTTCAACCTAAAATATAAAACACTTCACTCAATTTTTATATAGACAGCTGGAAAAATTTTCAAAGAAAATCTTTTTCTACAATATATTATGAAAGCAAATGCATTTTTGGTAGCACTTGCAAACACCAAAACACACTCCTATCAAGAGACAGAGCCCCGGCTGCTGCTGCAGGGGCGCCAGGCTGGCCGGCCCCCTGCTTGCCCACCCGCACCCAGCACTCAGCATTCAGCAGCAGCCACTTCTGGCCCCTTGCCTCCCCCCACGAAGGCTGAAAACACATGCGAACAGTCTGACCGCACACCTCTCACCCCTGCAGAGACCTACTGCACCTCCGCTTTTCACGCAACTCTACATGCTGGGCATTTGCTATGTCAGGCAGAGACAGGCACCTGTCTGTCCATGACCTGCCCTGGACACCCTTTTGACCTCTGAGTGCCAGGTGTCAGGTTGCTGTATTAGAGAACATGCTTTAAAAGCATGTAAAACAGTGCAGCCTGGTACATCATAGGGCCTCACAATACGGTAGCGATTACTGTTTCTTAAATCGAATATTCAACACACCTATGAAAAGTTAACTTCTCAAAAAACGCATTCTAAAAATCCAAGCGTGCGCCAGGTAGAAATGTGCATCCTGACCTGTGCACACGATTGGAGTGTCTCTCAGTGGAAGCGGGACCATGGCCCACTTCCTGCTCTCACACGTCAAGAGACCAAGTCTAGGAGACCCGCCCAGCGTCCCACAGGCTGATGGCAGACAATGAACACACATGTGCAATTGATGCCTGAAAAACAGGGGCTTGAACTACACAGGTCCACTTGTACAGTTTTTTCTAATCAATACTGTATTGTGTTTTCTCTCCTTTGTGATTCCCTTAATAACATTCTTCCCCCCAGCTTACTCTACTGTAAGAATAAAGGATATAATCTGTAGGGTCCAGCAGAAGAACGCCTGCTTGAGCGTGGTTGGCAGGGTAATAACATGGGTGCAACAATGTATGGTTTTAATTTGAACGTTTCACCTCAAATGCCCTATGGTGTGCTGGAGTGTGATGCTGTTATGCTACAGAATGATGTGCTTATAATTCTGTAACAAAAGAGCCTGTAACCAAAAAAGAGCACTGCCTGTGTCCACCGCACAAAATGGGTGTCGATCAACGGCTGTCAGTAAGGCTGCAGCCAGCAGGCGGCCCCTCCTCGTGGCCACCGGCCAAGTCCCCACCTCGGGCCCTGTAGCCCACCCTCCACAACACCCCTGTGCAATGTCATCCATTCCCACAGCCCCTCAGTCCGTAATATCCCGGACGCCTCCTTTAAGCCTTGACCTCTCGAGTCAAAAGCCTGCTCCTCTCCATTGCCAATGGTGCATGTCCACCTGGACAAGCATCTAAAACCAAACTCAAGTCCTGGCTGGGTGGCTCAGTGGACTAAGCGCTGGCCTGCAAACCAAAGGGTTGTTGGTTTGATTCCCAGTCAGGGCATATGCCTGGATTGTTGGCCAGGTCCCCAGTTGAGGGTGCATGACAGGCAACCACACATTGATGTTTCTCTCCTTCTCTTTCTTCCCCCCACCCCCCTCTAAAAACATATAAAATCTTTAAAAAGAGTTAAAAAAAAAAAAAACAGAAAACAAACTCAATTACCACCCATCAAATGCACTCCACCCTGAATGCACACGACCTTGCCATCGCCCTGGTCACATGTGAACAAACCCGCATTTTCCTTCAGCCTGACCAGGAGGCGGCTGACACTTGTTAACCTTCCTGTTCTTGACAGTTGTTCAGCCAAAAACCATCCATTAGCCAAAACTAATAGTACAATGCTGTATATCAACTGTACCTCAATAAAAAAAAAGCCAACTGGATTTTGAGTGCCTGCAAAGTGGCTGGAGACATGATGGTAAAGCAACCAGACATACTCTCCAATCCACGTGAGGGGTACGGGCACAAAGAACACAGACCTCAGTGAATGAGGCACCCGCAGCGCAACGCTCAGTGCTGTCACCCAGCAACACAGGCTATGTGTCCAGAGTTCCAACTCAGTCTGGGGGAAGGGGACAGACATTCTTCAGAAGTGACACAGAACTAAGCCCTGAGGCATGAGCGAGATTTATCAGACACACTCAGAAAGCCCCTGTGAGGGATATGGCAGTGGCACCCTCCATCCAGCTGCCCGAACGGAAACAGTTGCCCCTTCTGCAGCCAAGGCTCCCTCATGTTCCCAGGACAGCAAACTGCTCACCACCCAGTGCCACCAAGTCCCCCATGGAAAGCACCCCCATACTCCAACACCACCCCCAATTCTCCCTTCATTGGCTTTTAGCTGCTTCCAAAACAAAGCCAAATATCCCAAACATTTCAGACGAAACCAGACACAATGTGGCCCAAACCCACCCATCCAGACTCTGCTCTCCCAGGCTAGACCCAACTTCAGAGCGTGCACGGACCATCCCTTTCTGTGCCTCCCATGCGTGAGAGCACCCCCAGAGTAAACCTCTCACACAGAGGCCACTTTCTCTCAGGGGCCCTCCAACCAGCAAGCACGAGGTTCAGGTTCTGACTCTAAAGGCCGTGCTGGGCGCCTCCTGCGGCCCAGCTAGTCTGTACCTGAATGTTACTGACTCAGAGGTGCATCCCTTGCCTCCTTCTGCCCCGCAGACCCTTAGTGCTTCCCTGGGTCCCTCCTGCCTGTGTCCTCGCCTCTGCTGCTACACTCACCCAAACACTGTGAGGTGGCCGTCACTCTGTGCTAAAATCGCTCCACACTTTCCCAGCGTCCACAGGATCAATCTCAGACTCCACACACCGCAGGCCTGGGCTACTACATGAAACCGTGGGCTCAGGCGGGGGGCAGGGAACAGTGCTGTCACTGGGTCACAGCAGGCACAACCCAGCCAAGCTACTAGTACCTCTGACTCCAGCGCTTTCCTTTCTCAGGACTTCACCAGAAATGCTCCACCCCCCTTGGCCGACCTCCACCTCACCTGTCCACCTCAACAATGCTTCACTGGTCCTACAGGCAGGATCCCACAGGGTCACTGAACTCTTCTGCAAATGGCCACTGCCTTCTTCAGTCTTACCATGTATTCCTGATACCACAAAACAGTGTGATAACTTCTACCCCAGACACATCCCTCTAGACCTTAAAGGACAGCTAGTATGCATGCTCGTCAGGGCCTCTGGCTGTGAGCTGACGGATGGCAGGCAGGTAGGGCTCATCTCATCCTTACTGTTATTTGCATGGTGAAGGGAGTATTATTTTCTTGACCCAGTGCTCAGAGGGGACTGGGGGTCCCTCAGTGTCCACCTCAGAATGAGGAGAAGGGGCGGATGCTGGGGCACTCGGCAGAGCACTGAGGGAGGGCCCGGCCTTTGCAGGAGCAGGGAGCCTTCCACTGCAGCCTTCTCTGGACACACCCTACAGCCTGGAGGGGACCCAGCTGACCAGAAGTCCCTCAGCTGGCAGATAAAACAAGGTCTGACACTAACAGATAATGAAATCTAGCCAGGAATTACGAAATGTGCAAACAGGAAAACATGACCCATAACCAACACAAAAGCCAATCGATACACCCTGAAGTGAAAGACCTGATGGAATCAGTAGGCAAAGACTTTCAAATAACTATCATAGCTATGCTTAAAGACTCGAAGAAGCAGTAAATAAAGAAACAGTAAAACAAATCCATTGGAATTCGAGCAATGCAAACTAAAATACGGAAAGACTTTGACGCTCCAGGGAAAAAAGAAGTGAAATAGAAGACAAAGCAGAACAGAGCAGAGAGACAAAAGACTAGAAACAGGCAGACTAGGAGTGGCGGAGTGACAATGTGGAGTGGCCTAGCTCATACGACTGCAGCCCCTCGGGCAGACAGGCCCCGGGGAGAGCCATGACTCTTTGAATCACAGGGAAAGAGACAATGGTTGAGACTTTCCAAATCTGAACTAGCAAACTCACAGATGAGAGAGAGGGAAAGCAAGAGAAGGCGAGAGACACAGAGAAAGAGAAGGGGGGGAGGGAGGACAGAAAGAGGGAAGAAAGTAAGTGAGGGAGGGAGGGAGGAACTCCAAAAACCCTTTTTAGGCTAATCATAAAACCAGTGATAAAAAGAGAATCTTTTTTAAAAGGCCACAGAAAAAAGGCTAAGTGCTGGGAAAGAAAAATAAGTATAACCACAGACTTTTCCTCAGAAGCAAATGCTGAAAGATAAACCTGTCAGCCTAGAATCATCTATGAAGTAGTAATACCCTCACACCAAGAAGGCAGACCACCACACACCCCCTACCACGGTGACATCAGGGAGGCCAGCACCCCGAATGCTGACAAAACCGAGCACTGTGAGTAGGAGGGTGAAAGGAAACGATTCGGGAGAAAGATCTGGAAATGCATTATCACTATCCCATAACCCTATAATCAGAACCCCGCTTACTTACCCAAGAGAAAAGAAGTCCTACACACCTGCAAAAGACTCACACCACCGTTCGCTGCAGCTGTACTCCGGACAGCGGATAGCGAGGAACTGACCACCGCCCCAGTGCCAGACAGGGTGCAGTGCAGGCTCCTGACCTCAGACACACGGGCACCTCCTACGTCACGGTTTCCAACCCCACCCACCACCCTTCCCCCAAAAGCGGCCCCCACATGCCCACAGGCTGGCGCTCTCCCCCCCTTCCCTCCTGAACCCGAGTCACCATCTCAGGGAGGTTTTCTCTGGCTGCCTGAAACATCGCGCTCATTCCCTCCATCCCCAAGACCCCGACATCCCACTTATTTATTTCTCCACTTAGAAATACTATGCAACATACAATACATTTTACCTAACTTGCATATAATCTCTCTTTCCCCACTGAATACCTGCCCACGACAACAGGAGTGCCAGTGGGTTTTTTGCACTGCTGTGTCCACTAGCACCTGGAAAAAATGCTTTTCTTTTCAGCACGCGCTCAACACATAGTCGCCACGCCAGTGAGGCAGGCATGCGTGGAGCCATCCACAAGGGAAGACCTCAGAAGCATGCTAAGAGAAAAACAAGTTGTACAAATTCAGTGCAAAAATCTATGCACAAGAAATGAACAATTAGAAAATGAAACTTAGTAAACAATCCCATTAGCAATTAATGTTAAAAAGAATAAAATTCTTAGGAATATATTAAAAATATATTAATTTTGAATAAAAGTGTACGATATATACACTAAAAACTATGAAGCAAAAAAATTAAAGAGCAAATAAATGGAAGGCACCCATGTTCACAGATCAAAAGACATAAAATTAAGGTAGCAATATTTCCCAGCTAGATCTACCAATTCAACACGAATTCTAATCAAAATGCTAGCTGCCCCTTTTGCAGAAATTAACAAATTAATCCTAAAATTCACACAGAAACTCAAACCCCAGAGAGTCAGAACAGTCCTGGAAAATAAGAACAAAGTTTGAATATTCACATTTCCCAATTTCACACTTACTACAAATGTACAGTAATCAAGACGGATGTGTCGGCGGCTGAAGAACAGACACACAAGTGAATAGGAAAGTCCAGAAATAAAATCTTACGTTAATGATCAACTGATTTCCGAACAAGGGCACCAACACAACGCAGTGGGGAAGAACAGTGCTTCCAACCAACTCACTGAGACAGCTGGCGCTCTGTGAGTGCGAGAACACCGGCGCTGGAGCCCCGCCTCCGGCCACAGCCCCGCCTCTGGCCACAGCCCCGCCTCACGCCACACCACGCCCAAAACTCTGAGCTCGGGAGGTGAGCACACAGCGTGATCTACAGGTGATGGGTGGTACTACCCTTGAAACCTGCACAATTTTATCAACCAATGCAACCCAATGAATTCAATAAAAAATCTATCTTTTAAACATAAAAGGGACAAAGAAAAGTGCTGGCAGGGAAGCAGAGAAGTCAGAACTCCCACGCCTTGCTGACACAATATATAAAAAAATAACAGTGCAGCCACTTTGGAAGAGGGGGCTAGCCCCTCACAATGGCAAACTCGGCTACCCTAGGACCCAGCAGCTTCCTCCTAGGTGCACATACCCCCAAGAGAACTGTATACACAGGTAGGTACATGTCCACGAGAAGCTTCTATATGAATGACTATGGCAACATAATAATAAGCAAAAACTGGAAATAATTCAAATAGTCACCAACTGATGACTGAGTAAACAGCTGTGTATGTTCATATAATGTAGCATTACTCAGTCATCCAAGTAAAAGGAACCATATACAAAAGGTGTATTTTACATCTCCATTCATATGAAATGTGTAAAATAGGCAAATCCATAGAGAAAGGAAGGTTGCCAGGGGCTGGAAGACAGGACAATAGGAGGAGGAGAGGGTTTCTTTGGGGGATGATGAAACTGTTCTAAAATTAGATAGTGGTGATGGTGTAGAACCGATTGCTACAATATGCTAAAGCCCACTGACTTGTACACTTTAAAGGGGAGAATTTTATGGTATGTGAATTACATCGCGATAAAGTTGGAAACCGTAAAAAATGTATGGCATGATTTTTTGAACCCCACCCCAAGGGAAAAAAAGCTCCATGTATCTGTATTTCCAAAGATACTGTATTTACCTGGTTTGCTCGGCATTTTGTTTTCCTAGACATAATTTACTAACTGTTAAGTCTTGCAATTGGATAAAGAAAGAGAGGAAACTTTTACTTCTTTTTACCCTTAAAAAATATCCACTTATTTTCCTCACTTTCAAAAATAACTAATTCTACACAGCAGTATTTGAGGGTGATTTGAGGGGGGAAATCACCACAAAATACAAGAGACTCTCTGGAAATGGGAAAATGCTGGAATGCCTGGTTTTATAAAGTATGGGACCCGCCTAACTCTACTGACAGCTGAGGCCGAGCTGGCCAATCCGGGTCGCGTAGTCACACATACTAAAGCTTTGTGGTCACAAGCACTGTGCACGGAAGAGGACTGAACTCTATGGAGTGACCCTTGGCCCGCCCTCCCCTCCCCACCTGTGTGCTGTGACCACATCCAAAAGTAAATAACTCTGAATAACTGCACAAGGTCGACTTGTGAACTGCTAATACTGAAATGCCACCTTTCCCCAACACCATGTTTACTGAAGTGCTCTGTTACGTGGCTTGGAGATTCTTATCTGAGAGAATCTTCTGAGTGCTGATCTCAAGCAGCACCTACCAAGAGCCCTTAGAAATTCCAAGTTACCAGAATTATTTCAATTTCCCGGCTTTAATAATAAATCACTTGTTCTAGTCAACAACTCCAGAAGCAAATGTGCCCCATGGTCCCCAAAATTTATTATTACGAACTTGTCCTCTAATTTGAGCTCACTCTTACACAGTGCCCACCGCCCAGGCAAACCCTTAGCCCTGTCCTGTTACTACTTAAAATTACTTAAAGCTCTGAGCTTCACTCATCAGCCCTCAGCAGACATCTAAAAGCAGTCCTGAACTGACTAGGCAGCAATCCACTCACCCAGCACTTACAAATACCGGGAATTGCAAGAGACAGCGAGACAGACAGACAGACAGCAAAGGTTTACAACTGTTCTCATGGCATCATCAATCCAAGGATGAATAAATTATTTCATTTCAGCTGAGGTCAGTGACCTATCTACTCTCCAGCTGAGGCCCATCTGTGTTTAAGTTCACCCTCCCTACTGTTCACTTAGCCCAAAAGAAGGAAGAGAAATGTTCCGAGGGAGGGAGGGGACTCCTTACTGCATTAAAACGAAACCATGAGACTTTACTTTTCATTTGAAGATAATGTGAAACAGAGTACACTGAGCAATAATTACATTTAAAGAAATACACAATAATTTGAAGTGCTGCAATCTACTTTTGCATGTATAAAACACTAAAATCAGCTCAGTTTTTCTATTATAATACTTAAGTGTTCTCATTTCAACACTAGGGTCAGCTTTTTTTTTTTTATTTTTACTTATTTATTTTTAAAGATTTTATTTATTTATTTTTAGAGAGAGGAAGGGAGAGAAATGGAGAAGAAACATGGATGTGTGGTTGCCCCTCGCGCCCCCTACTGGGGACCTGGTGTGCCCTGACTGGGAATAGAAACCAGCAACCCTTTGGTTTGCAGGCTGGTGCTCAATTCACAGAGCCACCAGCGAGGGCTAAGGTCAGCTTTTAAGAAGCACTTCCAGTCTGTCAAGCAGGGTATCCCTACCTTGGCTACCAAACTTCATCCATTTCATTCTCTGTTTTCCCTATTCTTTAAACATGTGACGTGTGGCCCAGCCCACTCAGGCTGCTATAACAAGACCCCACAGACTGGGTGGCCCGTAAACCAGAGAGATTTATTCCTCACGGTTCTGGGGGCTGGAAGCCCAAGATTAAGGTGTCAGCAACTTTGGTGCCTGGTGAGGTCAGCTTCCTGGCTGGCCCGGGGTGGGGGGTGGCAGTGTTTCAACATAGGAATTTTGAGAGGCCTTAAACATTTAGTCTGCAGCAATATGTTACAGACACAGCAACATGTATACGAAATTAAATATGAAAGCAGCAATTTAAATAATTAGAAAAATTTTTTATTTCTTAGAAGACCTAAATCTGGATTATCTTTAACAGTATAGTTTCTATCACCAACACAGACTAAGATGGATTATCAACTCACTTCAGAAAACTATGATAAAAGGCAAATGTCACCCAATTATCTCGGTGGGAAACAGGACTTATCAACTGGTATACATGTCACATACCACAGGTGCCCCGAATGTATCTTTTCAATTCCCTAAATAAAAGCGGTAGATAAATCCTTACTTCTGGCACACTGGAAGGTTATCAATACTGACACGTACACAAACACACAGGTATGATAAATAGAATTCCTAAGAAAAAAGTCCTAAGATAAGGAACAGGCTGGACAAAATCCACATTTTCTCCTGTGACCCCCACACAGAGAAAACACTGCGGCATTTCATTCTTTCCCTTCCAAAGCAGCAGATTAGGCCTGGCATCTGATAAGAGAGAGGAAAGTATTTGCTGGCAGCTCGGAAAAACTCCTGTCCTGCAGTGCTCCAGGAGCCATCTCAGAAGAAAGGCACACTGGTTTCAGAGGGAGCAATCTAAGAGCACAAGGAAGCAACAAAACCGGGTGCATCTGTGATCGTTACATTATTCTCTGAATGGTCCACATTTTTGCTTTGGGGGTAATTCAGAATTGATTCTTCATCACAAGGAATTTTTTTACAATAAGTGAGCCCAACTAGTGGCTACAGTCCACAAGGGCAATCCCAAGGCTACCTTCTCACCTTCCAGAGGAAGGCTGCTCAGGCAGAAGTCTATCAGAGGCTTGAAGTACATGAACCGTCCCTCTTGACTCAAGGAGACCTAAGTCATCCAATGAAAGGAACAGTTCCAGCAGCATTTTCATGCGGTCCCCAACGATATGATGTGTGTGAAAAGGAACATTGTGAGTTACTGAGAGTACATGCAATGGGCACATGTCAAGAACTAAGGAAGAGTTATAAGCCTGCATCTAACAAAGAGGTCAAAAAAATCTTTCACGTTTCATTTTTGTATCATAAAAAGATCTATCTGTGCTTGACTAACCTTGAGTGATCTGGAAGGTACAGAAGACCAACTTCTGGAACACAGTGAGCGGTCAAGAGTCCCCAACCACATCAGCCGGCACACCGGCCAGCGCAGTTCCACTCGGGCAGGCCGGACCCTCCCCGGACCCTCCCCGCGTGGCAGTGCTCCAGGCTCACACGTTGCCTGCACACTTCTGTGTGCAGCTCTGGTGCTGACCTGAATCAGCAAAGCCCTACATACGGTTCTCCTCTGTGATCCACATGTGATGTCTCCTGTGAGGTTCCAGCAGACTTCCCACAAATGGGGCTTCTGATTCTACTCACAGATCCTACATCGCCAAATCACTCTTGCTTTCCGGTCAACCTTATGATTCACTCGCCACTTATCAAATTAACAAGAGAGGTCAAAGTAAAGCAAATCACAGAAAGGATCCGACTCTGGATGAGTAATGCTGAATAATGCATTACCAACCATTGAGATCTACTGTTTATGTCAAATGTAGTTGCCAAGTTTAAAGTGAAATGATACATGAAATAGTTCCCCAAATACTCTTCTATGAAAAGGTTAAAAATGTTAATGGAGGAAAATATACCAAGGTTCCAATCACCTGTTGACCATTAACCAACTTATTTTCTTAGGCAAATCACTAACTTGGTTTTAACCCATTTTTTGCGAGAATGATCACATCTGAAAACCATAATCCTCTGAAACGGACAAAGCAAGTCACCCTGTGGTATGACAGAGGAGCAGAACAAAGGCTGGGAAGGCTAAACGACCTGCCTATCACCAGGTGGAAGCTACAGAGGAAGGATGAAGCCCCAATCTTCTGACACCTCCACATTAATGGCTCTTGGTGGCTTTTGTTCACTGAACCTGTGAAGACTCTGAAGCACTTAAAATTTATACATAATCTAAGGGAGTTCAGTCACACAGCTTAGAATCCAACAGTCAGCTAAATCTCATGTGCAAATAGCAGTATACCAAAAAAAAAAAAAAAAAAAGTACTAGCTTTATTTCCTTCTCAGACAGGCTTTAAACCTGACAATCGTCTTGACTTTTCCTCCATAATGGTATTTACTTGTTAAGAGATTTCCTAGATCACAGCACTGTGACATTTCTGACATTAAACAAAAATGAAAGCTGGCAAAGCAATTCATTAGGTACTTATTAATAAGCAACTTCATTTAAAATCCATTCATATGGCATTCTTAAGTGTTTCAAAGCCCTCATGTTTTGGACCTAAGTTCACAGAAGAACGCTCTTTCTGTTTACTGCCATTCTACTTCCTCTCCTGGGTTGGAAAAGAAAGCCCCATTTCCTGCACCAACTGCCCCGGTCAGAAGAGGTCCACCGACGGCATCTGGGGATAGCTGCTTTCTCTCACACGTGTGGCAATCATAGACAGCTGAGAGGGGCTGTGCACGCTGGCTCTGAGCCTGTGCCCTCCGTGTGTAGGACCCTCAACAGGAGTCCCGACATGCAGCCTGCGGTTCTGGCCCGGCCAGCTGGGTGACTATAGGAAAACCATCTTGAAACTCTGCAGTTCAATTTCCACATGCGTAAAAGGAATGGAGTAACCTACCTCAAGGACAGGCCTACTCAGGTTCAGAAGTTCTACGAATCTATGATCAAAAGACAGCATAATCACTGGACCTCAGAAAAATATCAGCGTATGTATAGGCAACTGTCCGATTTATCTTTAATTTTACACACACACTATGTGCCAGACACTAGGCAGTGGACTGGGGCCGAGACACTAAGGTATGAAGTATCTGGTGTGTGCCCGACAGCTGCATAAAGAGAGGGGCCCAGCAGCCTTCACAGAACAGCAGCTGGGGGCAGGAGGTTTGGGGTCCAGAGTGGGAGAGCTGGGGAAAATGAGGAACGCCCTTTTGTGACAGGGCTTAATGGAAAATGGTGCTATGTGAAGAAAGTCACTAGAAGCTTCCAAAAGGCAGAGACGTGATCCTTGTGTCTGCCGCCCCTAGCTCGGTTCACGGTGCGTACCTAATAAATATTGTTTGACCCTTACTGATTTACTGGTAACTGATTCATCCGGACTCTGCTAACAAACACACTGTCTTGTAAACACTAGGTGTCCTTGCCCTTAAAGAATGTGTTCAGGGCTGGTCAGAAAGAAGACAATGGGGAGGGTAATACGTTGCACAGAGGGCGCTTTGGGATCTTTCAGGAAACCTGGGCAGGAAACTTCAAAGGATGGTAATGCTCATTAAGTGCCTCTGTGTCGAGCACTTTACATACTTTATTTCTCAAAACGGAATTCCTTTCACCGTCCCATTTTACAGGTGAAAAAACCACAGCGCAGCAAGACTGAATAACTTCTCAAGGGACAAAAACTAGAGTAAGGGCAGAATTAAAAGCAGTGTCTAATTCCAAAGGTATTTCTACACATACCACGCCTTTCATTCTTACATTTTAGCTTTACATCTGCGGTCCGGGCTAGCAAAATCAGCCACAACTGCTGTCCCGACTCATCGCGAAACAAGCACCTAGCTTTACCCAAGTATGTTACCAGAATAATAATCACTTGTGAAAATGTCTTCACAAAAGAATCAGTAAACTAATTTTGAACAGCTGCACATGTGATGTTCCTACATCACAGAAGCACAAGGCCAGACAAAACTGCAACACGGCTTAAGAACATAACCAGCAATCCTCTCAGAAATGGACATTTGTAAATATCATTTCCAGTGCTGGGGCTGAGGAATCCAGCTATGATCCACAGTTTTGGGTTATTCCACTGACTGTATATTGAGAGAAATAGCAAATTAGTATTTGTCTGAGAGGACAGAGGATATTTTTGGAGGAGAGGGAGGAATGGTCATTTAAAAATTAGGTTTAAGAAATACAACTAATTAAATACTATGTGTCAAAGACACCATAGATGCCCAATCAATCTTGTTAAATGGACTGGACCAATGGGACCAGAATGTGTCTTCCTCACACTTCTGAGGAGTAGGTTCCCTCACTTAAGAAGTTACTTTTTAAGCCATCAAAAACAAAAGGCACTTACAAAACCTCTGAAAAGGGATCAAACACTAATTTGTATCACAATTTGTGTAAAGTTACACTCCCCAGTGCCCAGAGGATGTGTACATATTAACTAGCAAACTAATGCCAGTTAGCAAATATTGACACAGTAAGATCAGCTTACTTTAGATACTAATTTTGCAAATAGTCATTATTTCTTGCACCTATTTCTGTTTTGTTGTGATTACAGGTTTCTTAAAGGGCTTCTAGCTATCCTTTGGGTTTATCAGCACCATTATTAATATTGCATTCATTTCATTAAAAATGTGGCAAGTAGCTCAGATTTACAAACAGTATCTAATTCCAGAGTTGCTTCCATTAGACCCATGACAAAACTTTATTTTTTTCCCCCTAAATTCTCAACTTTTTGACACGGTCTTGGAAATAATCTTGTCAGGAAGCGTACTTACTTCTCATCCTGTTTATCCAATTCCTTAAACAACTTATTGGGTGCCTAGTGGCTCTGAAACCTAACTTTTAAAGAGCTGTACATCCAAACTTTAGGTCCCTTCCATCTCAAGCCCTTTTCCTTCTCCCCCAAAATTCTCTAGGAATTTGCTGCTTCTCTCAATACCGAAAGCAGCGCAACGACTCAAAATTATGGATCGTAGTCCCACTGCTTCATCACGGAGGGTAACTTTGAAATGCAAATATACGCCATGAGTTTACATTTTCACCAGCACCCTAGCCATTTAATAGGTGTAATCCCAAACTATAACGATTTCATTTCAGCACGCCCATAGCACGTTTTAAAAAATTCAGGGACTCAATTCTCTTTCGAGGATTCTAAGCTTAATCAAACAGCGTATTACACTATCTTTAACAATGTTACGGACGAAAGCATTTGCCACATTCATTCCTGACTCCACCAACAAAACCCTGCACCCCACGACGAGGAGAGAGTCCTTTTTCAGGTTCTCAACTGAAAATGAGGGGGTTGGGGCGCGGGGAGAGACAGGCGCCCCGTTTGCAGGCTTGCACCGAGTAGAGCCTCCCGCCAGCCCCAGAGCACACGCTTCCTTTCAGAACCTGCGAGTAATCTTCGAACACAGCCCTAGGCTTCCATTTATCACTTCGTCTGCGTTCCCTCTCCACCAGTCACGCCCTAAACCCCAACCCACCCCGAACCCCATCTAAACATTTCTCCACCAACCCCGCCAAACACCGAGAGTGAGCGGCCCTTCCCAGGCTGGGCCCAGGCCCGGCCCGCGACCGCGGCTCCGCGAAGGGCCACCGCGGCTCTCGCACGCACGCCCGCCCCCGGGCCCGCTCGCGTCCCCCGGCGCCCCAGTCCTCCCACCGGCGCACAGCAGCACTGACAGTTACCAGGGCCTACTGCTGGCACTGGTCCCTCCACCCCACGCGCCCCCAACACGCGCCCCGGGGCTCGGGGCGTCCCTGCCCTCCCTGGAGCCGGCCCCGCGGGCCGCTTGGGCGACAGCGGGGCCCCAAGGAGCTGCCACCCGGCGTCCCTAGCCCAGGGCCCGGCTTCGACCACACCGACCTGTCGTCGCCCCCGCGCCTGGGCTGCGGCCCTCGCAACAGCGGCCGCCTCACCAGTCGTCGTCGCCCTCGCCCGCCGCCTCCGCCCGCCACCGCCTCGTTCCCTTTCGCTGCCGCCACCGCCGGCGCTCATGCGGGACCCGCGCTTCTTTCTCCGGAGACCGAGTCCGGGAAAGGGGGCGCCGGGGCCGCAAAAGCCCGCGAGCTCGTCGCCAGCCGCCGCTCCGACGCTGCCTGTCCACACCGGGGGACTGCGGGGCCCGCCTGGCCGCGGCTGGGCTGCGAGCTGCTCCGAGCGCGGCCCCGAGGAGGAGCCGAGGGAGGCGCCGCCGCCCGCGGCCGTGAGCGCCGGGTCGGCAGAGGTGACGCACAAGCGGGGGCGGCGGAGTGCGCGAGGGAGAGGAGAGCGGTGTGTCGAGCTTCCGGCCAGGGGGGATTCAGGTTCTGTCGTCTCCTGCAGTCACCCCGAGCCCAGTGCCACCATCTTGGGAAAAACGCGGATCTCGCGACCGCGGCGAAAGCCGGGAGGATTGGAGGGGCGGGTCAAGTATCCCGGCAGGCAGCGCGCGCCGCGGGTCTGGCTGCGACTCCGGGCGGGGACAGGAGACGCAGCGCTCGGCCCCGCCCCCCTGCGCGGCCCCGCCCCCTCCCGATTGCCGTCGTCGCCAGCGCAGGGGGCGTTGGGAAGGGGAAGTGGCTCGCGGCTCTCGGAGGCCCACCAGGGTCGGTCGCCATCTTGATGCCGGGAGGAGGGGGCAGTACCTCCCGAGAGCCGCTGCCGTCTGTCGCCCGACAGAAAGAAGCCATCGGGCCCCGGAACCCCCCTGGAGATCCCGGGAGTGTCGGAGAGTCTCCCGCTCTGCCCAACCGAGGACTGTGCCGAAATGTGGTCGCTCCCCACTTTGTTGGGGGACGAATTGGGTTGAAAGTGTGCCGAGGGGGCTTTGGGTGGCCCTCAGTGCGCAGAGTCCCCCGAGAGCTAGGTCTTCGACCCCCACCCTTTCCCCACTGCCCAAGGAAGCAGGGCAGAGGCAGTCCGAAAGCGCAGGCCTGATTACCGGGGACCAAGGTCATCTGCCCAGGCTTCTGCCAACACACGGCGTGTCACGACTTACAAAGGGGAGAGCCCGCCTCCGGTGGGTCCGACCTTCGGCAGGTCGTGGGCAGAGGGAACGTGGCCTCGGGGTTGACCCCAACTGGAAAGAGGCTGATGTGCCGTTTGACAAATCCATTTAAAGCCTTGCGTCTTCACATTTATCCCAAAGTCCCCGTTTTCTTTAAAAGGGCTTTTTTTTTTTAAATGGCTCTGCCACACTTTTTTAGCAAAGCAATAATAGAACCACTAACAATTCATTGTTTTAATACCTTGCAACTTTGCTGACAAGCCCAGCATAAAATGCTGTGTGAGATCCCATGCATCTGCTGGTCAACCTTTATATATAGCAACAATCAAAGATTCAGTGTATTTGGCTGTTGTTCTTAGCACATGTTTTTTAATAGGGCTTCCCAACTATAACCAACTATAAAAAGTTAACCAATTATAAAAAATAAGCTATAGGAATTTGAATTATTCTCGGACCACTGGTGATAAATGACGGTGTTAAATCATGTCCAATTTTAACTCAATTCCTTATTTCGTCATTTCCCCATTACAGGTCCTCATTTTGAAATGAGCAGTTATATTTTATGGAAAAGATCGGTTGAAATCATCTTTTAAAGAAGTATCTTTACATGTTATCAAAGTAGGCAAATGGGAATGAAAATCTTTAAAGACTTTGAGTAATTAAATCAACGTGTTACTACAGTATCTAGCATGTAGGAATACTTTCAGCTCTTCTACTTCCTCTTAAGTAGCAATTGAATAGATAAAATGTAATCTTACAATGACCTGGTATATCAAAATGTGGCAGAAATCCCCGAGCCCCCTCCCAAAAACAATTGCATAAAAATAAGTAAAATCTGCTCTCAGTTAAATGTCAGAATGACTACCAAGTTCTTTACCAAGACCAAGGAAGAATCTGGAGACAGTACCCACAGCCCTGTAAGTTCATAAATATTAAATGGGTGTTCTTGAGTGACACTGGTGGCAGACGCTGCAAGGACCCACTGTGCTCTTCGCCTTATCCATATTCAAATTCTGAAATGTTTGCTGGTAAAAAATACCAGCAGGAATATTATCAGGAATTCTTACAATACTAATAGTGTTCCATCTCCAGGTTTTGTGAATAAAATTTTCTCCCAAATGAGGCCCATATTTTTCTTCAGTGTGCTTTTCAGAAAAATACCTGAGTTTCCACTGAGTAGTGAAATTTTTAGACCTCTAATCAAAACGAAACCGAATTGTTTCTAATAATTTTCTTATTTCAGGTGATGTGAAAGCAGTTTTTTATTTTTATTATTTTTTTTTCCGCCTATGCATGAATGCCTCGAACAAGCCTTGAACTTTTACTATGAATCCAGATCTGGGCCAGGCTTCGGGGAACAATACAAGATTGACAAACCCTATCACTGCCCTCTGCTCACAGCCCAGGAGGAAGTCACACCTCTAAAACCATGGATATATTTGCAAAATAATCCAGCATTTTAGTGATTACAGGGGTATTCAATAACATACCTTCTAACATTCATATTTTTTTTAATACAACATTTTGCCTGAAATTTCTGGTGAAGTGGGTTTGTTGACAGGGCTGTTTTGGTGCTCAAGATTTCTTGTTGATATGAGTCACAACCGATGAATTGATATGGAAGAAAAACAATTTTTTTTATGACCTAGCCTTCCTGGGAGATCAGGAATACGCTCTGACACAGAAAAGGGTCAGATAAGGTGGGATAAAAGTTACTGTTGCTATTTTTAGTTAGCACCAAAACGTTAGGCACTCAACTACCCAGCCCTCAGTATTTAAGAAGGGCTGTTGAAGCAGTTAGCTGCGTGAAGAACGCTGCCTGGCATATGGTGTAAGTGCTGGGTAAATGTTAGTGCTTAGTAATAGTAGCAATAATGTTAGTGTTATCTATATCACTGTTCAGCGTTACACACTTCAGGCATGAACTTCACACCTCCACCCTTATTTCTACAGATCTACCTCAATTTGCACTCCCCCGATCTCCTGTCTTTAAACGTATGAGCCATCCTTCAGCGTTTCTACAGCTAATTTTTTTTTTTTTTTTTTTTTTGGTGGGGCAGGGGAGTCTTTTCAAGACTTGAATCACTGTCATTGCCTCTCTCCTGCTCAGAAATTCCCCATTTTACTAACGTCATCCCTTCTGCCCAGGAGAGCTCTCTGTACTTACTCAGTCCTTTCCTCCCAACTCCCTTTTCAGCCACTGATATTTAGCATTGGCCCTCATTTTCCTATATTTAGCATTGACCCCTATTTTCCTATATGTGTAGCTGTGGTGACGGCAGACATAAAGGCTGCTCCCCAATGTTCCTGGTACACCTGGGAATGGCGCCCCTCCACCTGCAACAGCCTCTCCTGGGTCTCAAGCTGTTCCTTCCTCCTTAAGCCTTCTTTGCAGGATGCTCCTCTCTCCATCCTTGGTCCTCTGTGCTGCCTCTGACTATACTGTTTGCAGACACCCTTTCTCCATCACTCAGAAATCTGATTGGATTTTGGAACATAGACCTCACTCAGAAACTTCAGACACATGTTGGAAACTCATACTGGATGTTCTGCAGGTGCCTCACACTCAGCGTGTCTCAAACAGAACTGCTGAATTGGTGCCATGTCCCACCACTAATTGAGAGCGGATAACTGTGGAGAGGAGCAGGTTTTGGAGGAACAAGGAATCAGATTTGAGAATGTTAAAATTTGCGAGGCTGTATATCCACATTAGATATCTGTAGAGGAGACTGATTGCTAATTGACTCCTAGTCAGTCTTCATGATGATGGGCTACCTAGCCGGATGCATGGTCGCCTATAAGAAAGACTATGTGTGACCGTAACACTGCATTCTGGTCCATCAAATATGAGCAGAAATGATGTGTGCAGCTTTCAGATCTTACTCTAAAAAGAAATGGAATGCCCCATTTCCCTTCATCCTTTTCTCTTAAAAAAAAAGATTTTATTTATTTATTTTTAGAGAGAGGGGAAGGGAAGGAGAAAGAGAGGGGGAGAAACATCATTGTGTGGTTGCCTTTCACGTACCCCCTACTGGGGACCTGGCCTGCAACCCAGGCATGTGCCCTGACTAGGAATTGAACCAGTGACCCTTTGGTTTGCAGGCCAGCACTCAATCCACTGAGCCACAGCAGCCAGGGCCCTTTGTCCCTTTCTGGTGATTGGAACGTGGCTAGGGCTGTGAGTATGTTAGAGGGATCACAGAGCATCAAGGGGGTCCCCCTGAGGAGGTCATGGGCCAGAGCCTGTGTACCAGCGTGAGCTTTGGTGGGACACAGCTACTAACTTCCATAACATGCTATGGTTATTCTAGGTTCCCTTTACTGCCGCGGGCCTTGTATCCTAGCACCCGATGAAAGAATCCAGGGGGCAGCTGGATGCAGGGGAATCAAGGGGAGAGTCAAACCAGCGCACCTGCATTCCCTGACTTGGCTAGTGATCTGCCATCTTTGACAGTCCCTGCTCATAGTGAGATTAGAAATCCCAGATTTCTTTCCCTTACCCTCCCAGCAATTAGGAGGCAAAGGCATACATATATTCCTGAAAGAACTAGTTTTAGAATTAGGTTGCATTAGCACATGCAAAAAGTCCAGGCAAACATAATAAGCAAGCACCTTTCTGATTTAGTTTTCTCTTCTGTAAAGTGGGTTTGTGAGAATTAAATATTCATATCCATAATGCACTTAGGATAATGAAGGGTGCATAATACAAGCTCAATAAAGGTAAGCTTTTTTATATCATGAAATCCCAGTTCTGCCACTTACTGAATATAGAAACTTCGATTAAATCTTCAGTTAATTATTCTCTGTTTCTCCATCAGAAAAGGGGGGAAAATATGCCCTCGCTGTGTGGCCCAGTGGATTGAGCATCAGCCTGAGAGCCATAGGGTTGCCGGTTCGAATTCCAGTCTGGGCACATGCCTGGGTTACAGGCCAGGTCCCCAGTAGGGGGCGTTTGAGAGACAACCATACATTGATGTTTCTCTTCCTCTCTCTCTCCCTTCCCCTCTTTAAAAATAAATAAATAAAATGTTTAAAAAAATAAAAGGGGGGAAAATAATAGTACTGACTTCACGGGGCTATTGTAAGCCTTCACTCATCCATTGGATACATATTTATTGAATAGATTGATGTATTTGTGCTGTTCTGGAACACAGCAGAGCCTACCCTCATGATGTTTATGACCAATAGAATGTGTCAGAAAGACAGTAATTGTTAGGCAGACACATAAATCAAGGTGAAGAGAATAGAGAATTCTACAGATGTCCTGCATGTTGGCAAGAGGAGGTCTCATTGAAAATGCATGTAAACAGAGGCTTGACAGAAGTGAGGGAATGAGCAATAGGAACATAAAGGGAAGAACATTCCAGGCAGGCAGGGCCCTGAGGCAGACAGGTACCTAAAGCCACCTAGGACCCACGAGCAAGGCTCAGAGCCTGGTGGGCTTTGGACCTCATCCCAAGGACATGGCTGTTGGTGCTGAATGAGGTGGGAAGTCCCTAGAAGGCGCTGGGAGTCATGACAGAAGCTGAACTTCCAGTGATTATTATAAAGAAACAGGATCTCAATGCCATCTCGCTTGAATCCAGAATCTATCCATGGCTCTTCAAAGCTTTCTGGATAATATCCAAACTCCAAGAATGTGAGCCCCCTCATTGTGGGCTTTGCCTGCTCCCAGCCCCCTCTCCACCCACTCCCCAGGTGGTGCTTAGCCATCAAGGTCAGCTCTACCCATTTGCATGCAATTTCTTCTGCCTTGTAGCCAAGTTCAAGCAAGGTTATGACAGCGCCTCTGCTCCACATAGCGTCTCTTCTCACACACTGTTGATATCACGTGCTGCTTACACTTCTTACTCCCCTTATGTTCCTTGAGAGAGGAGAGGGCCCTGGACTTGCTTTGTGTTCCCAGTACCTACCTTGGTGGCTAAAACCTGGTAACTCCTCAGAAAGCCTTTGAATGAGTGAGCTAATGGCTATTTCATTCTGCAACTATGCCAAGCAGAGAGATACAAGGCACAGAGATGCCTGCTCATCCAATTCCGCGGGGACAGAAAAATCAGGCAAAGTAATTGACTGTAAGAAATTCGGTGAACTCCAGCTACTAAGGAAGCAGCAATGTATAAGACCTTCGTATTATGATGTATCAAATGAAGATATTGAGCAAGGTGGCCTCGAAAGTCCTCTTAAATCTATGCTTATTCAACCAGCAATTTTCACTAATTGCACCTCCATCCAAGACAACATAAATCATTCAAGCACAAAACCTGGAAGTCCTATTGAATTATGCTTTGACCTTGGTCATTTCGGTCTCTTTGTGCCTGCCTGAACCCAGCTGGAGAGTGGGTGGAAGGGAGGAGAGTCATTGAACACCAGCTGCCACGGCTGCTAATCTGGAGCTGTTCTGAATAAAACAGTTTCACTCAAATCAATGAAGCCACCCTTAGCAATGCTGCCTCCTGCAAGCACATCACTGGGGTTCTTTGAAATCATCCCCACCGTATTTGTATGTCTAATGCCATTTTTAATAGATAGCATACCGATTCTCATAGGAACTCTAACAAAATAATTTCTTAAATCTAAGAAAGTTCATGAGTAAAAGAAAATCAGGGTTATTAAAAATGATGCAGACAAGTACACTTTTTTTTTTCCAGGATATCTCAACTAAAGAAAACATCTACCTGGGGGAGTTTCATGAATATAGTTTACAGTTGATAAGTAACATTGTATTTTTTAATCTTGCTTGACAGTAAGAATAGAAAATTATCAAAATGCTAAACTTTACTATTGGACTCTTTTTGAGATTGCCACAAACGATGTTATACCTGATGCTTGCCTTTTTTAAAATGTTTGTTATTTCTCCTGACAGCAAACTATCATGACAATATAGAAAGACAAGGTTTATTTAGTTAGTAATTTAGATTGTCAGGGCATAAAATATTTTATACTGCTTTTTGTTTTTTTTTTTGTTTTGTTTCAGCTAAGTATGGTACTGGTTGCATCCATCAGAGTTTCTAAAATGACAGTTTATTTCCACAAAGTGCTTTGGGTTGCTTGAATGAATCTCATTAATTCTGGTGTCAGGTTGGGGTATTACACATTTTATGAATTAGGAGACTGAGCTTAGAATAAGTAACTTGCCCATGCCTCATAGCTAAAGCCTGGTAGAGCTAGGACTTAAATCCAGGTGTGGCCCTGACCCAAGTGGCTCAGTGGGTTGGGCATTTTTCTGCAAAGCAAAAGGTTGCTGGTTCGATTCCCAGTCAGAGCATATGCCTGGGTTGCAGGTTCAATCCCCAGTCAAGGTGCATGCGAGAGATGACCAACAGATGTTTCTCTCTCACATCAATGCTTTTCCTCCTTTCCCCTCTCTCTAAAAATAAATAAAATCTTAATAAATCAGTCAATCCAGGTGTGTGTTGTTGTGTGTGTGTGTGGCGGGGGGGGGGGGGGGGCAGGTTGCTGCTTCCCAGAAGACAGATTCATTTTTTTGAATCTCAGAAAACATGTTTCATTCAAATGTTTCTTAATCATGCAGTCATCCCTTTTATTCAGTGCTTCCTAACAACATTATACCAGGAACATATTCTCAAGTTGTTAGCTCAAGAGAAATAAATGTTTTTTTATGTTGCTCAGTTCAAAACTGGGCATCTGAGCCTGGGCCCACTCCGCCTTCCAGTGGCCAGTCCGAACTTTGTGAGGATGGGCCAGCTGCTTCTCTGCTCCAAGGCTCCATGTCCTCACCTCTAAAAAGGACGCTACTACAATCAGCATAGGGGCACTATTTTGTTAAGGATGTGACTCCATGCCCGGTTTGCAAACGCTCAGTAAAGTGTTGATGGATTAAAGGGTGAATGGATGAAATTGTCTTCATTTGGGCTTCCCCCCAGAACAGGTTTTGAGTCAATAATGTGAGTGCAAGAGGTTTCTTTGGGGGGCGATTCAAACACCTGGGCAGGGAAGGGAGGAAGGGAGGGAGGGAAGGGAGGCAACCCATAAAAGGTGCATTGTCAATCATGCCCTCATGGGCGGGCAGCTGGAGATTCATTCTGTGGAGGAACTCTGGGCACCAGAGTACAACACTCACTCCACAGTTGAATCCTGCCGCCAAGGAAGGGAGAGGGAGCTTTTATACACAGCGACCCTCCCAGTGCCAATCACTCACACCGCTGGCTTGGCAGGAGCATCTCACCTGCCTCTGCACAGACAAACCCCCATGGCAAAGAAATGCAGGTGCTGGCAATCAGAGCTGTGAGTGGCTCGTGTGATACTGGGAAGACCCAGGTTCTCAGCAGCATCCGCTATAGGAATGAATGCATAAAGGACCAAACGAGCCAAATTTGATGGATTCACCAACTTTGGCCCTGCCTGTCCTGGTGGTAGGGCTAGAAACCCTTCTGCAGCCCTGGCTGGTGTGGCTCAGTGGATTGAGCGTGGGCCTGTGAACCAAAGGTTGCAGGTTCGATTCCCAGTCAGGGCACATGCATAGGTCACAGGCCTGGTCCCCAGTTGGGGGCACGTGAGAGGCAACCACACACTGATGTTTCTCTCCCTGTCTTTCTCCTTCCCTTCCCCTCTCTCTAAAAATAAATAAATAAAATCTTTTAAAAAAAGAATCAAATTGCATTAATAGTATCTGAAGCTCATTGGCCGATGTGCCCCAGGAAGGTTACATGCAGCATATCCTGGCCTGACTTTATCCAGTATTTCCACTGACGGCTGGCCCCTTCTTTAGAAATGTTTTCTGTGATGTCTTGCAAGCCCAAAAGCCAATTCTCTGTTTTCAAAAGTGACTTATGTCCCCTGGCGAGGTAGCTCAGTTGGTTAGAGCACCATCCCAATACACAAAGGCTGTGGGTTCGATCCCCAGTCAGAGCACATGCAAGACTCAACCAATGAATGCATGAAAAAGTGGAACAACAAGATCTCTCTCTCTCTCATTCCTGCTCTCTCTCCCCCTACTTCTTCCTCTCTCTAAAATTAATAAATTAAAAAAATTTAAGTGACTTATACAAACCTCTGGTCTATCACGTACCTAATCCAGAAGAGGTGATCTTATTTTTCTCATTTTCTTGTATTCGTGGCACTTCTCACCGTGCACACCAAACGTATCAGACTTTATTCCTTGAGTGGCTGTGATGTCTCATTCAGAATTGTTTTCCTACTAACCGTACTAGGGACTTCTTCAGGTCTCTCAAGTTCATGACAACCCCTACTAAGCTCTCAGTCCCATTTTTCCTGTTTCTCTCTTCACATCAAATATTTGTCACACAGAACATGCCATCGTTGTTCTGACTTCCCCACTTCCTAGTCACTATTTAACCCTAAAGAAAAGTTTAAAGAACAGTGCAATGAATGCACTATTTGCTTCACCTGGGTTTCACAACAGTTCATATGTTACTATATTTGCTCAGTCATTTGTCATCTTTAACTGTGGGACCATTTGACACAAATGACAAACTTTACCACACTCGTCAGCATGTTTTCCCCAAGAACAAAGGCCTTGTTATATATTTCAGCAACTCCATGTAATATTTAACATTGATTCAATGGTATCTACTATACAATCCAATCTCAAGTTTCCCCAATCGTTTCAAGAGTATTTTTACAGATTTTTCTATCCAAGATTCAATGAAGGAATATACTCCTTTAGCTGCTGTGTTTCTTTAGTCTTCATTTAGCTAGAAATATCCCAGAGCTTCTTTTCTTTTATGAACTTGATTTTTTTAAGATTCCAGTATTTTCACATGTTTAAAAGTGTATCTATTTTTATTTCTTTTTAAATATTTTATTTATTTATTTTCAAAGAGGGGAAGGGAGAGAGAAATAGAGGGAGAGAAACATCAATGTGTGGTTGCCTCTTGCACACCCCCCCATTGGGGACCTGGCCCACAACCCCGGCATGTGCCCTGACTGGGAATTGAACCGGAGACCCTTTGGTTCACAGGCCAGCACTCAATCCACTGAGCCACCCAGCCAGGGCTAAAAATGTATTTATTTTTAGAGAGAGGGGAAAAGAAGGAGAAAGAAAGGGAGAAAAACATCGATGCGGGAGATCAGTTGCCTCTCATACGCACCCATACTGGGGACCGAACCCACAACCTAGGTGTCTACCCCGATGAGGGTGACTTTTTGGTTTGCAGGATGATGCCCTACCCACTAAGCCACACCAGCCAAGCCTCTGGCTGGTTTTGGATCACTCACCTCAAAGCTGTGCTATCCTTAATATAAGAAAAGGACTTGACTTGCCTTTCCAGGCAATAGGACATTCCTGAGAATACAGCCCAACACCTATTCCACAGCTCCTGCACTGGCACAAAAGAGGCAAGATGGCTGGCCCGGAGAGGCCAGGATGGAGTGACAGGTGGCTTTACCTAACCCTCTGTCTCTTCCCTGAAGGAGATATTTATGGTGATCATTTCCTTGCATTTCTTTATACTTTAACCACCCTCATTCAAATTCCTAAACACTACAATTTCCCTTGTTTTTTTGAACTTTATATAAATGGAATCCTATGGCATATATTCTTTTGTGTTTGCACCTTCTTTCACTAAAAATTAGGTTTGTGAGATTCATCCATATTGTGGCATGTGTGTGAACTAAGTTTGTTTTCATTGTTATAAAATGCTAACATGCTGCATCTTATTAACCCATTGTCCTGTAGACAGCCATTTGGGTTACTTCTTATTTTTGGACATAGTGATGCTGCTAGGAAAATTCTTGATGTGAATGGAACCTGCTTCTGCCTGGGTCATGAACAAAGGATTCTTCTTCCTTAGAAACATCCTCCTGGGTTATGCGGGCTTCCTTATTACCATTTCATCTTATCATCTCAATAGCTCTTTGATGACTATATTCTTCCACGAGAGAGTGTGATTCACCCACACAAAATAGGCTTCATTTTCCTTACTTTTCTATGAGTATATATTTGCCACTAGAGAACAGGAGGAGAATTAATGAGATTTACGGTTCTTGAAGTCCTTCGAGCCCCTTGAGGGCTAGACTCACTTCCTGCTTATTCACACTTCTGACACCCAAGCACAGCCCCGGTTCAAAGCTATTGGCAACACATGAGACCTCAGTTGGGTCATACAGTTTAGTCACAAGTTATAAATTCTCCTCCAGTGTTCTCAACAAAGCTTCTGAGAGCAAAATTAACAGTAAGAACTAGAGATGATACTGCCTTGCTAATATCTATGAGATTCACCTGGGGAGTGTGTTGACATTCAGCTTCCCAGGTCCCACACCAAGAGTCCGGATCAATAGGACCAAGGTAGAGCCCAGGAGTCTGCATTTCCCACAAGCATCCAAAGTGTTGCTTGGACCATGCTGTGAGCAGGGCTGTCAATGAGCACTATCAGAAAGGAGAAATGATCGGCATGACCACAGAAGGGAAGAGAAGGACAAAAAAAAAATTGTGGAGGGTGCTGGCTGGTGTGGCTCAATGGATTGAGTGCCAGCCTGTGAACTAAAGTGTCATCAGTTCAATTCCCAGTCAGGGCACATGCCTGGGTTGCAGGCCAGGTCCCCAGGTTGGGGCATGCAAGAGACAACTGATCAACAACGATGTTTCTCTCCTCTGTCTCTCTCCCTTCCCTGCTCTCTAAAAATAAATACTTAAAATCTTTTTTTAAAACGTGGGAGAGGACAAGGAAACCAATCAATCATGCTTCTTGCTGGGGACAGTGATAAAGATCAGATGGTGGGATGTGACCAGTACCCAGGATTCTCTGCTCCGGGCTCATCTGTCTCCCAGTTCATGGCAGCTGAGACCTTGTTCTGGCCCACATGGGACAGAGAGGAGGAAGCTTGCTTTGTGACAGCTAGGCTCATGCAAGGTCATTAATGGGCCAGGCCACATGGGAGAAGAACAGAACCTAAAAACTGTATGCGAGTACACTCTAGTTGTGGTCAACGTCTCTCAAGTGTCCCTAGAACTAAACAGTGAGCAGCATACTCTCATTTTCAAATACCACATTCACCGTGATAATGTGCACTGATGGTTTTGTAAGGATTATTACACGCATGGTATGTAATCATTATACCCATGTATAATGTGCATCCTTAATTTCCCCTCAGAAAAACTGAGCAAAAAACCTGTGCATTATACACAGCAAAATACAGTAAGTGCAAGAACACCACCTAAGTATAACCTGCAGTTGGAGAGGTACAATGCCCAGGGTAGGTTAAAAGATCTGGCCCTGGCTGGTATGGCTCAGTGAATTGAGCACTGGCTTGCAAAGCAAAGGGTCGTTGGTTAGATTCCCAGTCAGGGCACATGCCTGGGTTGTGGGCCAGGTTCCCAGTTGGAGGCATGCCAGAAGCAACCTCGCATTGGTGTTTCTCTCCCTCTCTCTCTCCCTCACCATTTTCCTTCTGTCTAAAAATAAATAAACAAACAAACAAATAAATAAATCTTTAAAAAAGAAAGATCTAGAAAGTCCCATCTAAGAAAGCTGAAATGAAACCACTTGTCTCCCACATGTATTTAGGCACCCCACACCCAGCACCTAGTCACACCTAGCAGAGCGCCTCTTGGGAGCCTCTGGGAGAGCCTCTCGAAGTGGCCCAGCCGGAGGATAGAAGATAAGGCAGGAGGTCTGGGCCCTTGAGGGCCCGGGCAAGGGAGACAGTGATGCTGTAGGAGATGTCATGGCGGAGGGTGTGCTTTGGCTGGGCAATATGAAGGGACAGGGAAGGGACAGGTGGGAAGTTTGGGAGTTAGAACTGGCAGAATCTGGCAACTGATTTGATGGACAAATTACTTCACTTGCTTAGGGCTTTAAAATGGGGCTAGCCAGGTAACATACTTCACCAAGCTACTAGGGGAATCAGAAGCATAAAGCTCTTGGAAGAACCTACAGCATATGATTAATACCTGATGCTGATCATTTACTTTCTGTTTCTTACTATTTATTGATTTTAGAGAGAGAAAGGAAGGGGCAGAGAGAGAGAGACAGACAGACAGAAACATCAATTTGCTATTCCACTTATTCATGCATGCATTGGTTGTTTCTTCGGTTCGCAGGCCTGTGCTCAATCCAGTGAGCCACACCAGTTGGGGCTCATAGTTTGTTTCTTGTGTGTGCCCTGACCGGGGATCGAACCTGCAACTTTCATCAGGACGACACTCCAACCAACTGAGCTACCACCCAGCCAGGGCCGACTGATGCTGACAGTTTAAAGCAATCCATCAACCCCAATAATCCCACCACCAGGGGGCCCTGGTTAGCGATAAAAACTATTGAAAGACTGGGTTTGAATATTGAATGGAGCAGGAGCTCCCTGAAGTACACATCTGGTGATTGGGCAAGAGATGAAAGTGGTGATACAAGACAGGGGATGAGCTCTGTCGGTGTAATTGGTAAAGCTCTGACGGGAATACTGTCCCCAAAGCAGAGGTAAGTGACAAAAAGAGGACATGTAATAGACAAGAGTGGTCAGTGTCCATATTTATGGGTGATCAAAGGCAGCTGGGATAGCGGAGAATCTTCGAAGTCAGCGTAGGATTGGCGCAGAATCAAAAACCTCGGGGAGCTGCCCCAACAAAGAGACTTTGGACGGACCAAGTCCCAAGAAAATGGGTACTGAGAACGCACAACTAGCATTTGACTCTCCACGTGTCTCCGGCAAGCTTTTGGAGGTCATTTTTGCACACAGTGGTACAAAACTAAAGGGTTAAGCAGCAGATATTTGGCAAAGGACCAAAGGCAGTGGCTGGCGTCCAGTCTTGAGAAAAGTCTGTTCCAGAAGGAAGGGAGGAGAACACAGGAAGTTAACTCAAGAGGGTAAAAGACAAGTCCCACTAGGCAACTTCTGCTTACAGCTTATAGGTCAAACGCATATCACGTGGCTCATCCATGCTTCGTCTGGCTGTAGCCAAAAGGCCCCTTCCCCACGCAGGAGAAGTGTTTCCCACCTAAAGAATTTATGCTTGTCCTTGAAGACCGTAACAATCTACCTGGCCTCCTATGTGTCCAGCAGGGCCCTGCCATGGTTCAGAATCCAGACCTGTCCAATTTGTGCAGCTTGGCAAGACCTGGGTACAGCCTTCCTCTGACCTAGTGCCCCAGGCCCAGCACCTGGGTTTCTGCCAGGTTCTGCCTCCTCTCACCCTCTGCGGAGACCAGGTCTCTCTAACTCTTGGCAGTTCTCCAAGGACTGAATTCTCAGCCAGAACCACAGGGTGGCAGCTGGCCCTGCCTGCACCTCGCGCACCTGCCCGCACGGTGGCCTTCACACCTGTTTCCAGCCTTCCACAACCATATGCCAGCTTTTGAGGGCTGACCTTGACCACCCACACATGGACCTACTGCTGAGACCATCACCTCTGCTTGACATCTGACCCTCCAGGGCTCAGTTGGTTGGAATGTCATCCCCTACACCAAAAGGCTGTGGGTTCGATTCCAGGTCAGGGCACATGCCTAGGTTGCAGGTCGCATACAGGAGGCAATTGATCAATGTTTCTCTCTCGCTCTCTCTTTCTCCCCGCTCCTTCTTCTCTTTCTAAAACCTATAAACATACCCTTGGGCGAGGATTAAAATTTTTTTTAGAAGAAGAAATAGGTTAGTAGATGGATCAGATTGGGATAGCCTTAATGTAAGCAGAAGACTGTAATTTAAGCAGAGGAAATGAAGAAGCCCAGGTTTCAGAGTGGAGAAGCGAGCGAGGAAAGCAGCAAACCTCATTACAAGCTAGAAGAAGAACCTGAAGGCAGGACCACTCAGCAAACTGACCTGGTCCCGCAAGGGCATTTCCAAGCAGGACAGGCCAGTGCAGGGCTGTCTGGACAAAGAGGAGGGAGAGAACAAGGATTACACCCAGGTGTTGAGCTGGGTTTACAAAGAGCTTGAGCATGTCATCAACAGAGGCTGCGATCGCGCGCGGCCCTGATTGGAGGGCACTGAGGACACGTGACGCAGCGCTGTGTCACGTGGCCCGGAGGATATGGTACCCAGGCAGTGCGTGTTGATTAGGAACTATGAATTATATGAGTTATTATTCCTCGGCCCGCCGGAGGAGGGAGGGAGGCAGAGGGAGCCGCTCTGCAGGGCACAGTGCACGCGTCTATGCTAAGGTCGTGGCTGCGCAGGACAAGACTGCAAAGCCAAGGCCACCGTCACCTGCTGTCAACAGGGGGCAGCCCAGTTGCTTTGCGTGCACAGGCAGAGAACTGGAGGAAGAGAATGATTAGGGCGTGGGTGCCAGGTGACTGGTTTCGTAAAGCTTAAGTGTTCACTTTAACCCTAAATATTCCAATAAGGGAAAAGGAGAACACTAAGCATGAAGAGGATATAACATAAAATATTAGGGTAGGGCCAGGGGAAAAGATCTTAAGGAACACAGTGCAGGTTAACATACTGTCCACGTGGGTTTTTAGTGTTGAAATCCCATTACTTTATATTGCTGTCAAAGTCTTGGGGATGTTTTGTATTGTACAGGGCAGGCAAAATGAGGTTTATAGATATGAGTTTGTGAAACAGTTTATTTTTGTGTTATTTACTAATTATTTGTGTACTTTTCTTTTTTTGGAATTTGATTCCTTAAGATTTTATTTTTATGTATTTTTAGAGAGGGGGAAAGGAGGGAGAAAGAAAGGGAGAGAAACATCAATGGGTTGCCTCTCTCATGCCCCTCACTGGGAACCTGGCCAGCAACCCAGGCATGTGCCCTGACTGGGAATTGAACCCATGACCTTTCAGTTTGCAGGCCGGCACTCAATCCACTGAGCCACACCAGCCAGGGCTGATTCCTGTTTTTAATTACTGTAGTATTTTCCACAAACGACTGTACACCAACTTCCGCCCCACCACATATGAAAGGTCACTTGAACAGAATTTGAGTCCGTGATGTAGAATCACATCTGAGCACCTGGCATGTGTCTTAGGAAGTAGCAGGGGAAGGCCATTGAGCTTGGCATGTGGCTGAAAACAGTGCCCAGGAAATAAATTGTGACATCACCAGGCAGCTTAGCTTACCAAGAATGTTCCACGCTTCCTTGGTCCCTGGCCAAGGATCACAGCCAGCCTCTGGCACAGAAACCAGGAGAGAACACTGGGTGTCCCATGTCCTCTTCACCCTCAGAAATAATCCCAAAATAATTCCACTAGCCCTGTCCAGATGGCTCAATTGGCTGGAACATCATCACGTACACCAAATATGGTTGTGGGTTCGATCCCCGGTCAGATGCGTATGGGAGGAAACCGATCGAAGTTTCTCTCTCGCATTAATGTCTCTCTCTCTCTCTCTCTCTCTCTCTCTCTCTCTCTCTCTCATCAATCAATAAAAACTGAACAAGAAAAAGACCTCCAAATCCATCCACAAGGTTAAGGAGCTTGCTCTACATACAGGGGTTTCTCATGAGTAGGTTTCTTCTTTAAGTCCTGGGTAATATACTGGTTCATTGGGCTTTGGCTGCTGGTCTGGGGCAGCGAAACTTTCCTGGTCATTCCCAGCTCCCACCCGCCTGCTACAACAGCCCTTCCAGGGGCAGACATCCTGCTCCCAGCCCTGACCTAGCTGTAGGACCCCGGTGCAGTCCCCCCGAGGGCCAAATGATTAAACACATTCTGAGACTTGGTTTGCACTGACTGGCCATGGGGTCCAGCCAGGGCAAAGGTGATGGTGATGGCCAAAATGGGACAAAAGGCCAGGAAAACGGGAGACTGCGCCTTGAGACAAATGTCTCTAGTCCCTCAGAAGGGGATACACCAAGTCAAGGGTCAGGGGTGCCCCTCTTCCCCAAGGTGCTGCTGGAGAGAGGTCACCGGAGAGAGGCCCATATTCCTGCCCTGTGCCAGTTCATGCACGCAAAGCAACTGTGCTGCCCCTGATGACAGCAGGTGACAGTGGCCCTGGCATTGGATCCTGTCCTGTTCGTTCATGGCCTTGGCAGAGGCTGGTACCTGCCCCACCCGGCACTGTGCCCGGCAGAGCGGTTCCGCCTCCTTCCCTGATTGACAAAGCCCTTGAGGAGAAGGGTAGTCCATTGTACATGCCCATATTCCTATTATTTCTCTGTTCCTTCTGTTCAGAGTCTCCAAGACTCCGTCTTTCATCGGTTTCTTTGTTTGACTAATTGCTTTAGCCAGTCCTTCAGGGTACGGCTGCTAGCAACAAATTCTTTTAGTTTTATTTCATCCGATTAATGGCCTTATTTCCCTTGCATTCCTAAAAGACTGTGCATTCTCAGAGATAAAATTTGGGGTTGAATTTTTTCCTTTCAATACTTGAAAAATCTCTGGCCACTTTTTCCCGTTTCTCATTGTTTCCGACCAGAAATCTTTTCTCATTTGAATCCTTTCCCCCATAGGTAATGTATCATTTCTCTCTAGCTTCTTGTGAGATTTTTGCTTTGTCTCTGGTGTGAATTTCTTTTGGTTTATCCTGTTTAGGGTCTTCAATCTGTAGCTCTGCATGGGTAGTTTTCAGTGATTACTTTTTCAAATATTCTCTCAGCCCTTCTCTCCTCTTTTTCTGAGATTCTGATGACAGAAACATTAATGGTTTTTTTTTTTTTAAATAGTCCCTTATATCTCAGAGACTGTTCATTTTTTAAGTATATTCCTCCCTTTTCTTTAGATCGGTTGTTCAAATCAGGTAAATTCAATCCTCGAGTTCAGTGATTCTATTCTCCACTGTCTCTGTTCAAATACTGATTCTACCCAGTGGGTCTTCTTTTTAAATTTGCTGTTGTATTTTCCAGTTTTCAGATTTCTATTTTTTGTAATATCTGTTTCTTGGCTCTGATGTTGTAATAGTTTACAGATTTTTAAAAAAATTTTTGGATTACAGTTGACATTCAATATTATTGTGTATCAGTTTCAGGTGTACAGCATAGTGATCAGACAATCATGTACTTTACAAAGTGTTCCTCCTAATAATTCCAGTGCCCACCTGGCACCATACACAGTTATTACAATGTTATTGGCTTTATTCCCTGTGCTGTCCTTTACATCCTGTAACTCTTCTGTAACTGCCAATCTGTCCTTCTAATTCCTCCCCCCTTTCACCCAGCCCCCCACCCCCCTCTCCTCTGGCAGCCATCAGTCTGTCCTCTGTCTCTGGGAGTCTGTTTCTGTTTCATTTTGTCCTTCAGCTTCCTCATAGAGGTGAAATCATGGGGTATTTCTCTTTCTCTGTCTGACTGACTTCACTTGGCATAATGTCCTCCAGGTTTTGTTTTAAGAGAATCTGTTATTATTCATTGTGGAAACATTTTCTATAGCAGCTCTTTTAAAATCCTTGTCAGGTAATTCCAGCATCTCGCCCACCTCCGTGTTAATGTCAGTGGCTCGTTGGCCCTGGGCTTGGCGGGCGGCTGCTGTTGTCTCCAGCACATTAGCTCTGCTGTCTGAGGAGACCCTGGGGCCTGTCGACATCCTCCACAGTAGCAGGCGGTCACTCTTGCTTAGGTGTAGTGCTCAGGCCCTGGCTTACTTTTCCAGGTGATGGCTGCTAATCAGCTATATTCCAGAGCCTTGGGTCCTATTGATTTATCTGCCATCCTATCTCCCACTTGCTGTTTGTGCAGCCTGAGCAAGTAGAACAGGTTTCCCCAGGTTGGCCTTGGAGGAGAAGGGGGAGTCTCAGGTCCATGGGGACAATGAAGCTTCCTGGGCTGGGACATGTGTCATGGTGGCACCTGTCTGCTGATTCTGCCTACCCGCCAGGCACATCAGGGATTCTCAGCACTGTGGGGCCTCTTGCTGGGATCTCCCCTACACGGGAAATCTATAGAGGGAACACTGAGGCTAGTTGACTTCGTGCAGCCCCACCTCCAGGTCCCGCATCGCCCAGGGTCCACGTGGTACTGGGGGTGTGTGAGGTGGGCCAGCTGCGCTATTGTTCTCCTCCACCCAGGGCGCCTCGGAGAGTCAGCTTATCCGTGTGTATCACCTGGCTAATGAAATGCATCATGGAGGGCGGAAGCTCAGACAGCCAGGGGACTCTGTGCTTTGCACCCTCCCCCCGCCACGGTCACTGAGGCTGCTTCAGATGGTGGCTGTTCAGCCAGCCCACGCCCCGCTCGCGGGGACGATGACAGCTCAGAGCCAAGCCCCCGCAGATTCGCAGATCCGGGAGGGCGCGTGATGGCAGTGATGTAAATGAGCAGGAGCCTCCCTGTGCCCCTCGGGGAGCTGAGCTGAGGCGTGCTGTTTGTTGCCATAGCACCCCCTCCTCTATTCTGCGGTGAACTCTGCTTCAGAGGAAACCCGGAGCCAGGAGGCAAATCCTGATAGCCCTGCAGGGCACCAGAAGCACACAAAGCGTACATACCTTAACCAAGCATTCTATTAATTCAGCATGCGTTCCTTGGTTACGTGTAACAAATGGCGTTTGCCTCTAGGGCAGTGGGAACCACGTGGGGTTTGGCAGCATCTGCATAGGTTAGGGTGCCTGAGTGGGTTGTGAGGACGTTCAACAGAGCGGGCTTTTCGATGGGAGAAAGGTGGGGTAGGGCTGTTTGCAGAGAGAGCTCCATTTCTGGCTTTCACCGCTGCTGTGGTCTGAATGCAGACGGTTAGGGCACCGGGGATCTGCGTGAATTACGAGATTAATGCCCCTATCGGAGGGCCCTCAGAGAGCCCCCTTCCCTCCCACCGTGTGTAGACACAGCAAGCAGTGGGCATGTGCAGCCCAGAAGAGGGCTCCCACCAGCACCCAGCCTCGCTGGTGCCCTGACCTCCGATTCCCAGCTTCCAGAACCGAGACAGACACATTTTCGTTGTTGACATGCCACCCAGTCTCCCGTGTGCTGTTACATCAACCAGGATGAACTGAGACACCACCTCCAGGATGGAGGCCAGCATTAAGATTTATTGACACACCCTGGCCAGGTAGACCAGTGAGTTGGAGAGTCATCTCTCACAGCAAAAGCTTGCAGGTTCGAAACCCAGCCGGGGGTATGCCCAGGTTGCAGGTTCGATCCCTGGTTGAGGCACATGTGGGAGACAACTGATCGATGTTTCTCTCTCTCTCCCTCCCTCTCTTCCTTCCGAGATCAGACAAGATCAGTCACGTTCAGTGGAATATGGCTGTGGACTCCCTCCCTCTCTTTCTAAAATCAACAAATATATCCTTGGGTGAGGAGTATATATAAAGAATTATTGAGCCCTGGCTGGTGTAGCTCAGTAGATTGAGCACTGGCTATGAACCAAAGGGTTGTTGGTTTGATTCCCAGTCAGGGCACATGCCTGGGTTCCTAGCCAGTTCCCCAGTAGGGGGCGAATGAGAAGCAACCACACATTGATGTTTCTCTCCCTCTCTTTCTCCCTCCTTTCCCCTCTCTCTAACAATAAATCAATATTTTAAAAAAATTATTGACTTCATTGTCTGTAGCATTTGCATTTTTTGTCTTTTTTTAATATGTATATTCTGTCTCCATCTTATAGTCTTGCACTAGGGTCTCTGCAGGTCCCTGATGGGATCCATGCACCCCTTACTGAACCGGGATCCCGCCCTACAGGAAAGACATCAGGTTTCCTCCGGGGGCTCTCAGGTGACCTACAGCCCTGAGGTCACTGCCGGGGGTATTGGCTGGCCGTGGCCCCATCTCTGGAGTCTCCATTATAACTCATAGTGAGAAAAGGGTGTCCTGGCTTTTGTTAAGGATCCAGAAACATTTTCAGTCAAGTTGTGAGGCAGGAAACAGCACCCTTTTCAGCACAGAACATTTTAAAGTGAAGTCACTTTAAAATGATGAGCACATCTCTGAACTGGGAGCCACTGGACCTTTGTCCCATGAAGCTCCTGGGGCAAGTTCTCGGCCTGTGACTGTTCCTCAGCACTGATTTCTGTGGGAGATTCGTGGGGAACTTTCCTTCTCTACCCCTTGTATTTTATTTATTTATTTTTAAATACTCACTGGAGGATATGTTTGTATTGATTTTAGAGAGAGAAGAAAGGAGAAAGGGGGGCACATGGATGGGGGAGGGAAGTGTTTCTTCCGCACCCATCACAGCAACTACCAAAAACCCAGCTTTGCAAAGACACAATGTGCTCGAAGGGAATGCAGTTATCTAGTGCTCAAGGTGACTTACCTCAGGCTACTGATTCCTCAGATGGATGATGGATATCACTGTGTTTCTCTTGAAAATTTAAAACATCCAGGTGTCTCTGTGAGTCCCCTGAGGTGGCTGCCCCAGGATACTGTCTGTTTACCCACAACAGCAGCTCCTTGCTGGAGGACACAGTAGGTCATCTTTTTCCCTCTGCCTGATGATATGAGATATGCAGATTCGAGGATCAGAACAGAGAAAAAACAAAAAGGGGGAATGAAAATGGAATGAAAAAAAAAAAAACCTCCCAAAATGTCATTTTTATGCAGTACCACAAAAATAAGCTTATAATTTTACTAGGTATTTGATAGTAGAATACAATTACAATCAAGATAAATTGCATGATCTGCTTGATGTTTCTGTTACTTAAATACTAAGTTGATCATTATTTAAGTTTGAATAATGTAATCCCAAACAGAGAGCCACTGGTTTTTGACATGTTTTCTCAATTGGACAACTGGATTTGTGGTAATGACCAAAGGTACAACAAATACCAACAATTTGTTAATTTGATAATTTGTGGTTTAAGTGGGGCTCAAACAATTGTTAGCAACTAAGGGTTCCATGTTTCTTCCTTCAAGAATGCTGATACGTGCCCTGGTTGGTGGGGCTCAGTGGATTGAATGCCGACCTGCAAACCAAGGGGTCGCCAGTTCAATTCCCAGTCAAGGCACGTGCCTGGGTTTTGGGCCAGGTCCTCAGCAAGTTGGGGGAGGCATGTGAGAAGCAACCACATATTGATGTTTCCCTCCCTCTCTTTCTCCTTCCCTTCCCCTCTCTCTAAAAATAAACAGATTAATTAAAAAATAATGCTGATATGTGGGAAACAGACTCTATTCTAGTATTCACTTCAGTCTAGTTAAATCCAACAGACGAGTGGAATAATTCTAATAAATGAATAATCCTTCTACTGGAACACAAAAGCAATTGTTATAATTTGTAGCATGTTATCTGTGGGCTGTTAATTTATTTTGACCCAGTATGCTTAGGTAGGTGTCGTTTGTCTGTTTGATTCCATATTACTTCAGGACAGATGGCTGAATAACTTGGTTTTGACGAGAACAGAAAGATTTTACATCTCATTCCTCTGATTTTTTTTTTCTTCCCTTCTGAGTTTTGGACTTCTATGTGCTTATTTAAAAAGTATGTTGCTACTGCCATCTGTTGGATGGAATGTGCATTCTACTCAGACACAGGGACTTTTGAAACATCCAAGTACCTGTCCTTCGCTTCTTTTAACTTCCCAGCTATTTCTTTGTCTTCTTAAATTTTTAAAGAAGATTTTATTTTTATTTAATTTTAGGGAGAGGGTAAGGGAGGGAGAAAGGGAGGGAAGAAAACATCACTGTGTGGTTGCCTCTTGAGCGCCCTCTACTGGGGACCTGGCTGGCAACCCAGGCAAGTGCCCTGACTGGGAATCGAACCTGCAACCCTTTGGATTGTAGGCCAGAGCTCAATCCACTGAGCCCCACCAGCCAGGGCTTAAATTTTTCTTTATTGATGAGACAGAGAGAGAAATATGGATTTGTTGTTCCCCTTATTGATGCATTCATTCATTGGCTGATTCTTCTCTGTGCCCTGACCTGGGATTGAACCCTCAACCCTTGACATATTGGACGTCACTCTTCACCAACTGAGCTGCCTCCCTGTTTCTCAAAGGGGAGATCCTGCCTTTAATTCATAGATGTGACTTCCGGCCAAGATGGAGGCGTAGGCAGACACATTGTGCCTCCTTGCACAACCAAAATTAAGGACAACAAAGATTTAGAAACAAGAAAACAACAGAACTCAGAAAATCAAACTGTTTGGAAGTCCAACAACGATTCATCCAGACCGGTAAGAGTCGCAGCAGGAAAAAGCGGAGGTGCGGACAGGCACGCAGGCAGCAGAGGCTGGCAGCCCCCAGGTGCACAGGTGGTGACTAGCAGAACCCGGGCACGGGGTGGCAACTCTGCAGAACCAGTGAGGCTGCACAAGGCATCTGGCTGACTGGGTGGTCCCACATTCACGCACAGATAATCCAGGCAAAGGGGAAGTGGTGGAACGGACTAGAATCTGACAGTGAGCAGAGCAAGCACCATTGTCTCCTCTCAGACCCCACCCCCACATACAGCGTCACTACCCAGCGACTGGGCTGTCCTGCCCTGGGGAACACCTAAGGCTCCACCCCTTACTACATAACAGCCTCGACTAGACAAAAAACAAAACAAAACAAAACAAAAACCCAGAAATGAAAATGGCTCAAACCGGAGAACAAATCAAAGCCCCAGAGCCAATTTATCTAAGCTATGAAGAGATTGCCAACCTATCAGATGCGCAATTCAAAACCCTGGTGATCAGTATGCTCACAGAATTGGTTGATTTTGCTCACAAATTAGATGAAAAAATGAAGGCTACAATAAGTGAAATGAAGAAAAATGCATGGGGAACCAACAGAGATGGGAGGAAAACTGGGACTCAAATCAGTGGAGTAGACCAGAAGGAAGAAAGAAACAACCAAACAAAAAAAACAAGGAAAAAACAAGAATTCAAAAAAATGAGGAGAGGCTTAGGAACCTCCAGGACAACTTTAAATGTCCCAACATCCAAATAGGGGTACCAGAAGGGGAAGAAGAAGAGCAACCAGTGGAAAACTTATTTGAGCAAATAATAAAGGAGAACTTCCCCAATCTGGCAAAGGAAATAGTCTTCCAGGAAGTCAAGGAAGCTCAAAGAGTCCCAAAGAAGTTGGACCCAAGGAGGAACACACCAAGGCACATCATCATTACATTACCCAAGATTAAAATGAAGGAGAGAATTCTAGAAGCAGCAAGGGATAAGGGGACAGTCACCTATGAAAGAGTTCTCATCAAACTGTCAGTGGATTTCTCAAAAGGGACCTTACAGGCGAGAAGGAGCTGGAAAGAGGTATTCCAAGTCATGAAAATCAAAGACCTACATCCAAGATTGCTCTATCCAGCAAAGCTGTCATTTAGAATGGAAGGGCAGATAAAGTGCTTCTCAGATAAGGTAAAGTTAAAGGAGTTCATCATTACCAAGCCCTTATTATATGAAATGTTAAAGGGACTTATCTAAGAAAAAGAAGATAAAAAATATGAACAGTAAAAAGACAGCAAACTCACAGGTATTAACAGCCAGACCTAAAACAAAAGCCAACTAAGCAAATCACTACAACAGGAGCAGAAACACAGAAATGGAGATCACATGGAGGGTTAGCAATAGGGGAGTGGGAAGAGGAGAGAGGGGGACAAGGTACATAGAACAAGTAGCACAGACGGTGGGTAGAAAATAGACAGGGGGAGGGCAAGAATAGTGTGGGAAATGTAGAAGCTAAAGAACTTATGACACATGGACATGAATTAAAGGGGGGAATGTGGGTG